>SJYX01011978.1:94310-112329 GCA_006410675.1 Oreotragus oreotragus | reverse complement strand
TGAGATGGTCGGATGGCATTACCGACTCAATGGACATGAGTTTGAGTAAGCTTCGGGAGTTGGTAATGGACAGGGAGGCCTGGTGTGCTGAAGTCCATGGGGTCACAAAGAGCTGGATATGACCGAGTGGCTGAACTGAACTGAACGTACACCTTGGTAACATTACTTTTTTAAATGTATTTTTCTAACTCTTCAATTATTCCATGAACATATGTTTATCTCTTCCTTGCCTAGTTCAGGGCTATGTGTAATAAATGTTCAATAAATATTCATCAGATTCCTTGGCTAATAAACATGAAAAGATGCTCTACATCACTCATTATTAGAAAACTGCAACTCAAAACTACAATGAGATATCACTTCACATGAGTCAGAATGGCCATCATCAAAAAAATCTATGAACAATAAATGCTAGAGAGTGTGGAGAAAAGTGAACCCTCTTGCACTGTTGGTGGGAATGTAAATTGATACAGCCACTATAGAAGACAGTATGGAGATTCCTTAAGAAAACTAGGAATAAAACTACCATATGACCCAACAGTCCCACTACTGGGCATATACCCTGAGAAAACCATAATTCAAAAACACACATGTACTTCAATGTTCATTGCAGCACTATTGACTTTAGCTAGGAAATGGAAGTAGCCTAGATGTCCCTTGATGGCTGAATGGATAAAGCTGTGGTACATATATACAATGGAATATTACTTAGCCATAAAAGGAACACATTTGAGTCAATGCTAATGAGGTGGATGAACCTAGAGCCTATTATACAGAATGAAGTTAAGTCAGAAAAACAAATGTGGTATATTAACGCATATATACGTTATATACGCATATATATGGAATCTAGAAAGGTGGTACTGATGATCCTATTTACAGGGCAGCATGGATTGCAATGGACATGAACTTGGGCAAACTCTGGCAGATGGTGAGGGGTAGGGAGGCACAGCATGCTTCAGTCCATCAGGTCAAAAAGAGTCAGACACAACTGGGAGACAGAACAACAATGGAGATGCAGACATAGAGAACAGACTTATGGACAAGGGGTAGGGTGGGAAGGAGAGGGTGGGATGAGTAGCATGGAAACATATATACTACCATGTGTAAAATAGATAGCCAGTGGGAATTTGCTGTATGACTCAGGGAACTCAAACTGGGGCTCTGTGACAACCTAGAGGGGTGGGATGGGCAGGGGACATACCTATACCTATGGCTGATTCAAGCTGATGTGTGGCAGAAACCAACATAATATTGTCAAGCAATTTAAAAAAGGGGGACATTCATCAAATTATTTACATTCATTTATTTATGGATTCGTTCATAAAAAATTATTTGAATGCCCACTGAGAACTCATATGGTCCTTTCTTTCATGGAGCTTAAATTTTAGTTGGAAAGACAGACTTTAAGCAAATAATTAAAATAAAAATGAGATCAATTGCTTTGTTTGCCCAGAAATACTTAATAAGCACTGATCATAGGCCAGGTATTGGGTTACATGAATTGGCTGGGAATATAAAGCTGAAGCTGACAGGTTAATGGAAGAGAATTGTAAAGTATAAAATACTATGTTGTAAGTGCAAACAAAATATTCTAGGGACGCAAATGAGGGTGCAACTCTTTCTGCTGAGAAGTCAGTAAGGCTTGCTATTTTAAGTGGGTCTGGAAAATAAATTTAAATAAAGGGTTGTATAACAGCATAATCAGGAAAAGAAGAGGGTTGTTAGAAATCTCATATGTCCATCCCTGTATCATTATTCTGAGCAGAAACCTGAGCTGGGAATATGACCGTAAGCAGCTAAGGCAGACTTCAGTCGGATGGCGACCTTAAGATGGATGGGTGGTTCACGGCCAGGTGAACGCTAGGAATTGCTGCTGGGCCGGCGTCGAGGCCCTCGCCCGGCCCTGTCCCCTCAGCATGGACAGGCATTCCTAGGGAAAGGCCCTCTAATTGCCCCTAAGAGAATTAACTGAGATCCTTCCCTCTAAGAAACATAGCATGAGTATTGGAAAGTATACTGACAATCAAAGAGTTAGTTGTTTCTAATCTACACCACCCAGAATCTGGGGGGTGGGGGGTGGGGTCTCAAAATGGCAAATGAAAATCTGTCAACAAATTTCAGTATTTCAAAAAGCCTACCAGAAACTGCAACTTCTGGTAGCATTAACTGCCAGATTTTCCTTGTTTTGTGCTAAAAATCTCATCAGACACTGAGCTATGTTCCGAATAAATATAACTTGTTTTCTATTATGATGTTTAACTTGGTAAATAACTTTTCAAACGGATGAGATCACGGTTGAGCACGTACAATTGGAAATACCTGCTACCACGCTTGCACTGTACAAAGCACTGTTCACTGACTTCAGTACTGTGGATGGCTAACAGCAGCAGCAGCGCCTGGAGTCCTGTCAGTCTAGAACTCTCAGCGGCTCGGGGCTTCCAGGTTCTTTCCCTATGTCCCAGCCTTCAGAGCCTTCAATACCTGAATCGAAGTACCTGTCGTACCCTGGCCACTTGGTCAAACTGCCTGCCTCCCAAGCCACCAGCCGCCACTCCCAGTTCGCGTTCAGGAATGCGGCTCACCCCCACGCATGCGCGGTGCGGCAGCCCCCCGCCCCCCGCGCCGGCGCTGCTCCCCTCCGCCGGGAGCCGGGACCCTGGGTAAAGCAGGAGGGTCTGCGCCCCAGGCGCGCGTGCGCGGTTGCTTTCAGAGCACTTTTTCTCCCCCGTCCCTCTGCCCCAAGCCCCTCTGCCACCCCGACCATACGTTTCTCTCTCCGCTGCCCTTTCGTTCCCCCAGACGGCCCTACCCTCGGGCACGTTACGAAAGAAAACCGGCTCTCCACTAGGGCGGCGGTCGTTGCTAGGCCGCCGCGGTCTCCCAGGGCGCGCTCGGCGCGTCCGAGCGCCGCCCGGGCCGCGTCTGAAGTTGTATCCCCCGCCGCTCCCGCCCCTTCCGCCGCTCGCGCGCGCGCACGGCCGGCCCACGGCGCGCTCGGGTTGGCTGCGGCGGCGACCGCGGCGGCGGCGGTCCCGAGAGCGGCAGTGGTTCCTGCTCTGCTTTAATAGTTTCCCTCCGGCCCCTCCCGTCGGACGCTGCTGTGTGGTTTTGCCTTTACAAAAATCAACTTTATTGTTCCTCAGCCCCACCTCCCGACGCGGCGCGCGTCCTCAGGATGCACTGAAGGCGGAGGGGAGGGAGGCGGCGGCGGCGGCGGCGGCGGCGGCGGCGGGTCGCGGTCCCTCTCCTCCGAGCTCCCAGCCGGAGGGGAGGGAGTCACGATGTCTGGGAGCCGCCAGGCCGGATCGGGCTCCGCCGGCACCAGCCCAGTCTCCTCGGCGGCCTCCTCGGTGACTTCCGCCTCCTCGTCCTTATCCTCTTCCCCGTCGCCCCCTTCCGTAGCGGCTTCGGCGGCGGCGCTGGGGTCCGGCGGGGCGGCCCAGGCCGCGGGCTCCGGCGGTCTCGGGGGCCCGGCGCGGCCTGTGCTGGTGGCGGCCGCGGTGTCCGGCAGCGGCGGCGGGAGCGGCGGCGGGGCGGTGTCCGCGGGCCTGTCCCGGCTCAGCTGCGCGGCCAGGCCCAGCGCCGGCGTAGGAGGGAGCAGCTCCAGCCTAAGCAGCGGCAGCAGGAAGCGACCTCTGCTCGCCCCCCTGTGCAACGGGCTCATCAACTCCTACGAGGACAAAAGCAACGACTTCGTCTGGTGGGTTGGACGAGCAGCCTCCAGCAACTCCCCCCACCCCCCAGTCTCTGCATTAGGAGTTTCTGCTGTTGGGGCTACTGGGCTCCGGGGTGAGGGTGGTCTATGGGGCGCTGTAGCGGTGTCTGCAGAGGGATTCGAACGTTTGCAGGGGTTGGTGGGGTGGGATGGGGAAATGTTGGCATCCCGACGCAGGGTGAGGGTACTAGAGAGGGCAGTATTGGGGGGGAGACGTGAAGGGAGTTTAGGCAATAATAAATAAGAGGGTGAGATGGAAGGTCAAATAAGTGGCTGTGCATAAAAGGGGAAAGGTGGGCACGGAGGTTGGGCCTTGAATTTTCTGGCCGTCCAGTGAATTAGGTACCCTGTCAGTCCGGATTGCTCCTGGAGGTGAATTAAACTTGTAAGGAGAGAATTAAGCTTCCTGGTATGCTGAGGGAGGGAGTTGTTGGTCACAGTTTGTTTATTGAAAGTGGGGTAGATGGTACTCTAAACATGGGCATGGCTGTTTTAAGGAGAAGTAGTATTTGCTGTAAATATCCGTCGTGTGTGCTCTGATGTAAATATCCGTTGTGTGTACGTGTAAATATCGCCTCCTACTTCAAAAGCTAGGTCATTTACTTTTAAATCTGCTGTTGATGCTCCTGTAGTCAAGAAAGTCTGTTCACAAAAAAATTGCACCTCTCAGTTGAATGTCTTGAAGTGGGGGGGGGAAGCACATTTTAAAATATCATCCGTGGGTCAGATGTAATTGCACTGCACTTGGCACTTGTGTTAACACATCAGAGTTTTTTAGAACTTCTGATTTGAGAAACGCTTGGAGTTAGACTTGTTGTCATCGTGGATAGTATACAGTAGTACTCAGTTACGACATTTGGCATAGGGGGCTTATTCATATTAAGTGAAAGATGGAGTTGATTGTCTTGCTTGAGAGTGTTTTGAGTTTTCACTGGGTTTTGTCCAATTCAGTTGGTAAGATTAGAAGAAAGAATTGCTTCTAATTCTGAGTGAGAACTGGTAGGATCTTGTGCTTTTCTTCTGGAGGAAATTGTCGATAGACTTAGTGTATTAATGATACGGGAAATTGGCTTACACTGTCATTAGAGGGTAAGTTGATTCACTTCAGGGTTGCAGATGGTAAGCTGTCATTAAATACAATAGGCCTAGAAGTTGGGAGTATAAGAAAGTTGTTGATTAGACTTACAGTTTCTAGTTCTTGCAGTGAAAATGGCTTTATATTTTTGCTTTTGTCATATATTATTCTGGATTGAGAATTGATTCATTTTTCACTGAACCTGGACTAGAATTGTAATTTTTTTTTTTTTTTTTAAATAAATAACTTAAGCAGCTTATGTTTAGGTCTAAGTGTTTGTGTTTGTACCTGGGAGAGAATGCCATGTGATAAAAGTAGAAACTAATGAAACAAAGTGAGGATTTTTAGAATTTGTCATTTTGGCCACCATTTACATTTATTTCACTTATAAGTAGATTAAAGGAAACAAACATGCTAGTATCCATGCAGATGCACCAATATACAAGGTGAAAGAAGGGAATTAATAATTCATCCAACAGATATTTATTTGACACCCACTGTCTGCCAGGCACCGTATGCACTTATACTTACTGTAAGCCATTTTATAGAGAATCGGAGAGGGGTAGGGGGATATAAGCCACTGGCACTAATTTTTATTTTTTAGGGGTAAAATTATTAAAATTTTTGTTAATCTATCACCTAACTTAAAAAAAAATTAAATCCAATATCTGAATCTTAACTATGTTGCTTAGATTTTTTTTCTTGGTTTTCTTTTATATTCTAAGTGGAAGTGTCCAGTGAGAGTCTTTAGTTAAAAATTCTGAATATTTCACTTTCTAAGAATGTCGTAGTCCTTGGTCTCTTGCTGGTGAGGTTGACTTTTCAGAAGAATTCAATAATGGGAATCAGTTTTCCTGATTCTCAAGCTAAATTTGATTTGGCCAAGTGTTTAGGTTAGGAAGATAAAGGACTAGGCAAAGCCCAAGGAATCCTTTTCTTTTCTAATTGACCCTGGGTGATTGGTCTTGTCTGCTTCAAGGTTAAATTGTGAACCAGTTCACATTATTCTAAGCTTTTACCTCTTAATGAGGCTTAAGTTTGAATAATGATAATAATTCCTCATTCACATTTTAAAGATGTTTATGCTTCGTGTTTCATTTTATCCTAGAACAACTCTGTTAAGTTGTATAGAACTTCCAATTTTAATGTAATGCTAATATAACTGCAGCCATGAAATTAAAAGACCCTTACTCCTTGGAAGAAAAGTTATGACCAACCTAGATAGTATATTCAAAAGCAGAGACATTACTTTGCAGACTAAGGTCCGTCTAGTCAAGGCTATAGTTTTTCCTGTGGTCATGTATGGACGTGAGAGTTGGACTGTGAAGAAAGCTGCTGCTGCTGCTGCTGCTGCTAAGTTGCTTCAGTGGTGTCCGACTCTGTGCGACCCCACAGACGGCAGCCCACCAGGCTCCGCTGTCCCTGGGATTCTCCAGGCAAGAACACTGGAGTGGGTTGCCATTTCCTTCTCCAATGCATGAAAGGGAAAAGTGAAAGTGAAGTCGCTCAGTCGTGTCCGACTCTTCACGATCCCATGGACTGTAGCCTACCAGGCTCCTCCATCAATGGGGTTTTCCAGGCAAGAGTGCTGGAGTGGGGTGCTTTGAAGAAAGCTGAGCGCCAAAGAACTGACGCTTTTGAACTGTGATGTTGGAGAAGACTTGAGAGTCCCTTGGACTGCAAGGGGATCCAACCAGTCCATTCTGAAGATCAGCCCTGGGATTTCTTTGGAGGGAATGATGCTTAAGCTGAAACTCCAGTACTTTGGCCATCTCATGCGAAGAGTTGACTCATTGGAAAAGACTCTGATGCTGGGAGGAATTGGGGGCAGGAGGAGAAGGAGCCGACCAAGGATGAGATGGCTGGATGGCACCACGGACTCAATGGACGTGAGTCTGAGTGAACTCCGGGAGATGGTGATGAACAGGGAGGCCTGGCGTGCTGCAATTCATGGGGTTACAAAGAGTTGGACACCACTGAGAGACTGAACTGAACTCACAGAGGTAGAGAGAAGTTAAGTAACTTTGTTTCAAATTGGACTGTTCAGGAACAAAATTACAGCTCACATCTCCCAATTCTCAGTTTAGTGCTTTCTTTTATGGAATTTAAAAATTTCAGATCTGTAAGATCAATTATATGCCTTTAGCCTTATGGTTCTTAAATGTAGTGGGTTGGAGGAAAAGAGATGTTTCATAATCACAGGAGATAACTTTTTTTTTTTTTGACCACACCCTGTGGCATGCGGAATTTCTCTGACCAGGAATCCAACCTGAGGTCTGCAGTGGAAGCTGAGAGTCTTAACCACTGGACCACCAGGGAAGTCCAGGAGACAAATGTTTTTATTCTTACTCCCTCCCCTTGCCTGTCTGTCTGCCCACATCCTAAGAGGACTTAACAGAATTGGGTGCTGGAGTGGGCAGTGTAGTTTGCAAAAGCTCCCTTGGTGATAGTGACTTGTCCTTTCACCCTATTTGAGAACAGTTGATTTAAGTCAAATGCTGAATTGTCAGTAACACGTATTGGTCTCTCCTTACTTATATTTGAAAGTAAGTTTCTACCTTATTGTAGAATTGATGGACATTTTAGGGATTTATAGTTTTGACTTTAGTATTTCTTTCAAAGGATTGAAAGTACCATCAAGTTGTAAATTCCGATTGTATAGATGAAGAGTATGTAGTACAGCAGAGAGTGGTATATATAGCTTGAAGTTGGATAAGTCTCTGACATTCAGAGGAAGTCTGTGTTGCCTTATCTTACATGGTCTGTGAAATTATGAGTCTGTCCCGTGTTTGGAAGACAATATCTTTCTTTTACAGTGTTTCACATTATGACTATCTCTGTGTTAGCCTTTCCAGCTCCTTGAAATGACCTTTTCTACCTCTTTAAGTCCCAGGTATTCCCTAAGTTGTAGCAGAAATAAGTATTTTTAAGTTGATAGTAAGCCCTTATGGGAAAATTTACTCTGCCTGATCAAATGTAGGTAGAATCTATGTTAAGTCCATCTACCATTTAATAAGTGTGACAGACAGCCTCTTGTGTCAAACTGTTAATAACAGACTGTCCTGAAGGAGTTCACGATTTATGTGAAGAAAAACCTTTGATCACATAATTATCATATCACATCCTGGCATCCTTGCTTCTCTTAGTGTCATGGCAGATGTTAAGTACTCTTTTGGAATTCAAAGTTGTCTCAGTCCTCAACATAGCAGTCTAGGCAGCCACTACCTATTAATCATTTTTCTGGTGGGCTGCCGTCTATGGGGTCGCACAGGGTCGGACATGACTGAAGTGAGTTAGCAGCGGAAGGAGCAGCGGCACTAAAGATGAGACCTGTTGCCCATGTTTTACTGAGTATGAGACCTCAGTTTAAGGATGGACTTTTGGCTCATATAGAGATAATGAAGCAAAGTGGGTTTAGTGAAAATTTCAGAGAACTGTGTTAGAGGCTCATGTAGATTCTTGAAACTCAAAGTTCATAAATGCCAAGTTCACTAAAAAGTACTAACAGTTGGTTCGGTATACATAATAATAATGTGAAAGTCGCTCAGTCTTTGTACCACTCTTTGCAACCCCATGGACTATACATTCCATGAAATTCTCCAGGCCAGAATACCGGAGTGGATAGCTGCTCCCTTCTCCAGGAGATCTTCCCAACCCAGGTCTCCCACATTGCAGGCTGATTCTTTACTAGCTGAGCCACAGGGAAGCCCAGGAATACTGGAGTGGGTAGCCCATCCCTTCTCCAGCAGATCTTCCTGACCCAGGAATTGAACTGGAGTCTCGTGCATTGCAGGTGGATTCTTTATCAACTGAGCTATCAGGGATGCCCATAATAATCCTGTGTGTTCCAGTATAAGTAAGTAAGTGTTAGTTGCTCAGTCCTGCCTGACTCTTTGCGACGCCATGGACTGCAGCTCACCAGGCTCCTCTGTCCATGAGATTTTCCAGGCGAGGATACTGGAGTGGGTTGCCGTTTCCTTCTCCAGGGGGCCTTCCCAACCCAGGGATCTAACCCGGGTCTCCTGCACTGCAGGCAGATTCTTTACCGACTGAGTTCCAATATAAATTATTATTTGCCAGGCACTATTCTAAGTGTTTGACAGGACTTAATCTTTACAACAGCTATTTGATGCAGATAATTCCCACTGAAAACAATTAGTTGCAGTTCGCTTGTTAGAGCATAGGCTGTAGGTGCACAGGCTTCAGTAATTGTAGCACACAGGTTCAGCAGTTGCAGCGCATGGGCTTTAGTGGAATCTTTAGGCCAGAAACTGAACCCATGTCCCCTGCATTGGCAGGCAGATTCTTATCCACTGTACCAGCAGAAAGTCCCTAATTCCTGTTTTATAGATGAGGAAGTGAAGGTCAGAGAGGTTATGTAACTTGTCTCAATTCATATAGTTAATAATGGTGGTATCAGTGTTTACATCCAGATGTTTTGGCTCAAAGCTCAAGTTTTTAACCACTGTATTAACTTGCCTTTCAGAAACCAGTGATTTTGTTTACAATCAGCCTTATTAAGATACAATTTGCATGCAATAGAAGTCACCAATTTTAAGTGTATAGTTCAGTGAGCCTGACAAATGAATATATCTGTGTTACCACCCTATGAGGTACAGAGCATTTCCACCACGCTCATGAGTTTACCGTGCCACAGCTTTGCACTCAGTGTCCTCTCACCTCTGATAACCTGGCAGTCTGTTTTCCTTCAGTAAAGTTTTGCCTTTTCTAGGCTTTTATATAAATGGAAGTCATTCAGTGTGTAGTCTTTTGTGCTTGACTTTTTTCCCATGGAGTAGTGTTTCTGAGATTTGATAATGGTGAATGCTGTGCCGTGTATGCTTAGTGACTCAGTCGTGTCCGACTCTCTGTGACCCCGTGGATTGTAGCCTGCCAGGCTCCTCTGTCCATGGGGATTCTCCAGGTAAGAATACTGGAGTGGGTTGTTGCCATGCCCTTCTCCAGGGGATCTTACCCATGCGGGGATCGAACTGGGGTCTCCTGCATTGCAGGCAGATTCTTTTACCAGCTAAGCTACCCGAGAAGCCCTTAATAACGGTGAACGTTCCACTAATTGTCTTCTTTTAACTTCTGAGTAGTATTCCATTACATGGATATCACATGAAAGTGAAAGTGAAGTTGCTCAGTCATGTCCGACTCTTTGGGACCCCATGGACTGTAGCCTACCAGGCNGGCAATCATTCTTTGTCGTCCTGTACAATGGAAATATGTTGACAAAGGCAATCTCTAAAGAAGAACCCTAGGACCTATGGAACTGAGAAAATTTATTCAAGTAAATACCTGAAATGTGGAATTGAAGAAATATATTTTAAACTAAATTTAATTTAAGACATCTAAAATTTGAACTATTGAAAATTTACTATAATATTTTCTTATTGGAAATTTATTATGTATGATTTTTGTTTTTTAATTTCAAGAAGTATTCTATGATCCTGAAAGAGGTAAAGACTCTCAATTCTAAGGGTACTGATTTTAAGTATCCTCTTCAAAGGTCTTCCCTGGTTGGCACAGATGATAAAGAATGTGCCTGAAATGAGAGAGAAGTGGGTTTGATCCCTGGGTCAGGAAGATCCCTTGGAGAAGCTAATGGATACCTATTCCAGTATTCTTGCCTGGAGAATCCCATGGACAGAGGAGCCTCATGGGCTACAATCTAAGGGGTCATAAAATGTTGGACACAGCTGAGAGACTAATACTTACTTACTATCCTCTTCAAAATATAGAAAGAGCCCTAAACTGACACCCCTACTAGTTTAGGTCAAAATAGTGCATTCAAAGGAGATTTATAAAATTCATTTATTCTTACAGTGAGCTTTTGAAACAAAATCAAATGTAAAACTCTTGGAAATATGCCCATCCATACAAAAGGCAGAAATATTGGCATATAGAAGATAAAAATTTTCAAGATGGCACAATGCCTAGAGAAAAACAGTAGAAAATCTGGGCTCATCCCCAACTTCATTGATGTCTTTCTGCATAACCTTGAAGTTTCTCATTTAACTCTTTCAAATCCTTGTTTTCCCCAACTCTATAATGTGACACTTAAATAAATTCATTTTATTCATACATAACTGAACACACACTTGTAAGGGTGCAAAAAAACCTGGTGATACTTGCTTCTTCTGGGGAGGGCTCATTGGTTGCTGAGTAACAGGGATGTAAAGGAAACATTTCTCACTAGACATATTTTATACACCTTTTGCATTTTGTACCATGTGCATGTGTTATCGAGAAAGGGAGAGTAGGGAGAAAGAAGGAGAGGGGATGAGAGGGAAGAGAAGGGAAGACAGAAAAGGGAGAGGGTGAAGAAGAGGAGAGGAGAGGGTGAAGGAGGAAGGGAAAGAAGTTCAGTTCAGTCACTCAGTTGTGTCCGACTCTTTGAGACCCCATGAATCGCAGCAGGCCAGGCCCCCCTGTCCATCACCAACTCCCGGAATTCTTTCAAACTCATGTCCAGGGCGGTCCTAAGATGGTGGAGGAATAGGACGGGGAGACCAATTTCTCCCTCACAAATTCATCAGGAGAACATTTCATTGCTGAGTAAATTCCACAAGACAACTTCTGAATGCTGGCAGAGGACATCAGGCACCCAGAAAAGCAGATCATTGGCTTCAAAAACAGGTAGGAAAAAATATAAAAGACAAAAAAAGAGACAAAGGAGGTAGGGAGGNGGAGAACATTTCATTGCTGAGTAAATTCCACAAGACAACTTCTGAATGCTGGCAGAGGACATCAGGCACCCAGAAAAGCAGATCATTGGCTTCAAAAACAGGTAGGAAAAAATATAAAAGACAAAAAAAGAGACAAAGGAGGTAGGGAGGGAGCTCCGTCCCGGGAAGGGAGTCCCGTCCTGGGAAGAGACTCTTAAGAAGAGAGGTTTCCAAACACCAGGAAACATTCTCGCTGCTGAGTCTGTGCCTAGCCTTGGAAGCACAGAGGGCAACATAACAGGAAGGAAAAATAAATAAATAATTAAAACCAACAGATTATGAGCCCAATAGTAACTCCCCCAGGGAAAAGCAGCGCAGACGCCTGCATCTGCCACTAGCAAGTGGGGGCTGGGCAGGGAGACACGGGAGGCCCAGGCTGCAGTGCTTTTTAAGAATCAGGCCACAGGAGGTACGGGCTGCAGTGCTTTTTGGGCCAGAACGCCCTGTGCATAACCAGAGCAAACTAACTTGGGCTAGCAAACCAGACTGTGGGATAGCTACCATGCGAAATGCTCAAACATAAGACACCGCTAGGACCACACACAGAACAAAGCATGGGACGGAAATAGCCTGCTGCAGGACATCACCCTCCGGTGACAGGCAGCCAGAGCCTTAAGGGCTGGAAGGGTGCCATCGCAGCCCAAGAGAGACATTACCGACCAAAATGCAAGCAGGCTTCTTTGCTAACTAAGACTTCTGGGGGTTCTGGACAGTCATCATCTGCCTGAGAAGGAACGCCAGCGGTACACCCAGAAAACTGAGCAGCAGGGAAAGGCGATAAGTCGCAGCGACTGCGCTCGCCAAACTCCTGAGCTACTCGGACGTGGGAAGGGCACAAAACGTAGGCCCAACCAAATCCAAGACTCTGAGGGCTACCTGAGCGCAGAGCCTGAGCGGCTTAGACTGGGGAGGTGCATGAAGCCTAGGGCCGGCCTCAGACCTGTCTCTTATACACATCTCCCCCGCCCCCCCAACTAGAGAAAACCCGTGTGCCAGAATGAAGGTGCAGCACAGCCAAAAATAAAATAAAATGATAAATAAATTTGTAAAAAAAAAAAAAAGAGTTGGTATAAAATAGGATGGAGGAGACGGCAGAGATTGTCCATCAAAACAGAAGTGGCTTTGTCTGTCCTCTGACCCCTTCCTTCCCATCTTTAATTTTAGGCCATGCAGTGTGGTATGCAGGATCTTAGCTCCCCAACCAGGGCTCAAAGCTGTGCCCTCTGCATTGGGAGCGGGGAGTCTTAGCCACTGGACCACCAGGGAAATCCCCCTTCTGTCTTTAGGTACAGTTCTCGTCCTCTTCTCTCCCTTTCCTAATCAGAAGTACTTTTCCAGGCTGAGAATGTTCTGGCAATCACAGCTGGTTTCCCTTGGCCAGCTCCATTTTCTCCCAACACTTTGCTGCCTGAGATGAGTTCACTGTAGGGTCAGGGTCTCCGCAAAGCCGCCGCCATTAACATTTGAATGCGTTAACGCGGTGTGTTTACAAGCATCCTAACTGGAAATCTTTAATTCAGTTAGCAGAGCAATCATTTCATTAGGGATTTCCTTCTGTCCTGAGGAGGCTGGAGAAAGTGTGCTACCGGGGATTAAACATTCCATTTCAGACGTCCCAGGCAAGGCTGCGACCTGCTTGGGAGGCGCTTTTTCCATCTTCCTTCCAGTGCTTCTCGGATACTGCAAAGCCGGCTCCGAGTGCTGGAAGCAAGCGGTTCATTTCTGTGGCATGCATGGCCGCCGGCTCCCCAGCTCCGTCACCAGGGCTTTCCTGAATTCTCCCTTGACCTTGGCTCACATCCCAGCCCCAAGCTCCTGGTGACATCTGCTGCCCACAGATGGGCCTGAATCAGTTCCAAGTGCCTTTCCTTAAGGCCCTCTGCCTTGCTGAGTGTAGCCCTGTAGGCTAATTTCTGCAACCTTCTCTCAAAGGAATGGGTGTCTGCAGCCAACACTGGTTCCTCCCCAAGGTTAAACTCCTCTCCAGAGAGGTGATCACTGCATTCTGTTTCTTCATTAGTCTTATCTCGCCCACAAGCCGCTCCTGTTAATCCTCTTTCTCTGCCATCCAAGCTGTAGCCTTCCAGCCATTTTCTGAGAAGTGCGGGATTTAATTGAAGAAAGGATGAGTGAGAAAATTAGTGGCTCAAATGCTAACACAGGCTTCCAGACTAACCAAAGGAGAATGGGGAGAAGTTTTTTTAAAAAAAAAAAAAACAACTTCTGCTAGACAGACACCGGGGAATCTTAATATCCCAGAAGCAATTGACTTAGAGAAATATAACTGAAAATTAGGATTTGGGCGCTTGAAGGAGTCTTAGAAAGAAGTCTTGTAATATAATCCTTTTATAAATGAGTAAATAGGCTAAAGGGCCTGCCTAAGTGACTAACTAGAGAATGGTGGAAGGAGTTCTTCAGTCCAAGGCCTGGAAGTTTCCTTCTTTATTCACTGAACCACACAGCCTGTCTTTTCTTCCTTCTCTGAAATCATCTGAGAAAGTTTTGGAAGATGGTATCAAAACTCACCTACTTATGCTTTTTTAAAGGAGACATTTTGCTTCTTCCCAGAATTTAGGGACACATCTAAGGAAAGCTGTTTTGGTTGCAAGAGACAGAAATATAACGTGTCAGAAAGGAGAATTGATTAGCCTATGGAATCCAAGGGAGGCTAGCTAATCAAATCCTAGAAATACAGGAAGAGAAAAGACTAAAAGAAGGGCTGGGGCATCACTCAGTTCAGTTCAGTCGCTCAGTCGTGTCCGACTCTTTGCAACCCCATGAATTGCAGCACGCCAGGCCTCCCTGTCCATCACCACCTCCCGGAGTTCACTCAGACTCACTAGTCCTCTCCTATTTGTCACTGTGTCGCCTACACTTTTTCTCACTAGAGACTGCTTCTTTCTTTTCTTTTTCTTTTTTTTGTACAAAGCAAGGGGAACCATTGCTACCAGTGGTTCTAAGTTTTCTGTCTTATAACTCTTATCATTGGAAACAACTTAATCAGACAATCTATGAGTCAGTCCTTGGAAAATATCTGATTGGCTGAGGGTGATGGGAGGAGTTAGATGGCTTCCCCTGAGCTGATTAATTGCAGCCAACTGGATAGAATATTATCATCTTCTCTGTTTGAGTCTGTGGCCCAATGCAGGATAAATCATTAGTGGTCTTGGGGTTGTGATCTTTAAGAATGTGACTACTTCTATGTAGCCCTCATGATTAGAGTTTGTATGTGAGGAGGGTGAGCAGGGAATGACATTTCCACCAGAAATCAGATCTTGGGTAGACAAAATGATAGCAATTTCACCATAGGGCATAAATCTTTATCCTTTCATTTAATGAATTCTGTTTCACCCTGATGTTCATCTCTATGGAGATTCTCAGATGACACAATTTAAGACACAAATTTCTATTTCTTTAGTATTGTCAACCATCTTTCCAAATATGAGGTAATAGAAGTCGGCAAAATATAAGGCAAGCAAAATGCTTTTTGAAAGCATCTCATTGGACTGGTCAAACTTGGAAAGGAGAAGCATAAACTTATACCCAGCTACAGTTTAATTAATCTAATCCTTGAATTTAGAAGTAACAAAATATTTTTATTGATGAGTTTTTCACTATTTGTGCCTTTATTGAGCCAGGTTCTGGTTCTGAGCCCTTCCATTGCTCTATCCTAGAGTACCATGGGGTCTCAAAATGACATTAATACCTTTGTATCACTGGTGGGATTTAAGAAAGTTCATATTTTACTTTTCATAATGACTCTTAGATTATTGCATTTATCATAAAGTGAACATAAGTTATCACTGCTATGAGACTATAAACCTTTCATTCCTTCTCCAAGTTTGTAGCTTTCCTGATGCAAATGGACATTCTTCTGGTTCTAGTGATTATTTTATCCCTTTTATTAGTGAAAGTACAATTAGATCAGCAGTCCATAGAATAAGAATCTTGATAACATCAACACACTGAGTGCTTACAATGTGCCAGTTACTCTCAACTTTATGTGTTTTAACTTACTTGGTCCTCATAACAACCCCAGGAGTTTAGTACAATTAATAACCCTCCCTTGTAGATGGAGATAGTAATGTGGATTGGTTAAGCCAGTTTCTCAGGGCCCCACAACTAGACAGTGTCAGAGCTGGGATTTGAACCTGAGCTGTCTGGATTTGTGGTATGTGTATTAAACCATTATGCTATTCTACCTCTGAAGTGGCTAGACACTATTATGACACTTAAGGAGTTTTGGAAAAACTTGTTCTACTTCCTCAAATACTTTACCTATCTGAATTATGACTTTGATTTAATTCAAAATGTTTGTTTTACCATTAAAAATGGAAATAATCCTGGGAACAACATCCTATTTTATAAAAAAATATTTATGGAGGGGGGCGGTCCTAAGATGGTGGAGGAATAGGATGGGGAGACCACTTTCTCCCTCACAAATTCATCAAAAGAACATTTCAACGCTGAGTAAATTCCACAAAACAACTTCTGAATGCTGGCAGAGGACATCAGGCACCCAGAAAAGCAGATCATTGGCTTCAAAAACAGGTAGGAAAAAATATAAAAGACAAAAAAAAGAGAAAAAGGAGATAGGGAGGAGCCTCCGTCCTGGGAAGGGAGCTCTGTCCTGGGAAAGGAGTCCTGTCCCGGGAAGAGAGTACCGTCCAGGGAAGAGACTCTTAAGAAGAGAGATTTCTAAACACCAGGAAACATTCTCATTGCTGAGTCTGTGCTGAGCCTTGGAAGCACAGAGGGCAACATAATAGGAAGGAAAAATAAATAAATAATTAAAACCAACAGATTATGAGCCCAACAGTAACTCCCCCAGCAGAAAAGCAGCGCAGATGCCTGCATCCGCCACTAGCAAGTGGGGGCTAGGCAGGGAGGCATGGGAGACACAGGCTGCAGGGCTTTTTAAGAATTGGGCTGCAGAAGGTGCAGGCTGCAGTGCTTTTTTTTTGAGAATTGGGCTGAAACACCCTGTGTGTAACCAGAGAGAACTAACTTGGGCTAGCAAACCAGACTGTGGGATAGCTACCACGCGAAATGCTCGAACATTAGACACTGCCAGGACTGTGCACAGAACAAAGAACGGAATGGAAATAGCCGGCTGCAGAACATCCCCCACCGGTGACAGGCAGCCAGAGCCTTAAGGGCTGGAAGGGTGCCATCGCAGCCCAAGAGAGACATTACCGACCAAAATGCAAGCAGGCTTCTTTGCTAACTAAGACTTCTGGGGGTTCTGGACAGTCATCATCTGCCTGAGAAGGAACGCCAGCGGTACACCCAGAAAACTGAGCAGCAGGGAAAGGCGATAAGTCGCAGCGACTGCGCTCGCCAAACTCCTGAGCTACTCGGACGTGGGAAGGGCACAAAACGTAGGCCCAACCAAATCCAAGACTCTGAGGGCTACCTGAGCGCAGAGCCTGAGCGGCTTAGACTGGGGAGGTGCATGAAGCCTAGGGCCGGCCTCAGACGGTTCCCTGGCAGAGCAACACAGAGCCTGAGCGGTGTGCACCGCGAGCAGGGGCAGGCCCAGCGTGGATGAGACACACATGCCAGTATTATTTGTTCACAGCATCCCTCCCTCCCCACAGCGCGACTGAACAAGTGAGCCTAAAAATAAAAAAGTGTCCACCACCGCCCTCCTTGTGTCAAGACAGAAATCAGACACTGAAGAGACCAGCAAACAGAAGAAGTTAAACAGAGGGAACCGCCTTGGAAGTGACCCCTCACTGCCCACAACACCAGAGAAAGGGCCAGACCTATCCTTACTATTTTTACAATCATTCTATTTTTTTTTTTTTCTGTTTCGTGTTGATGTTGTTGTGTGATTGTTTTTTCTTCTTTTTTTAACTTTCATAAATTTTTAAGTCCTCTATTTCTCTAACTTTTATTTTTATAACCTACTATTACTTAAAAAAAAAAAGACCCTATTTTTAAAGCAAACACCATATATAGTCTTTTTGTGGCTGTTGTTGTTTTTTAATAATTCTTGTGGCTTTGTTTTTTTGTTTTGTTTTTTCTTTTTTCTTCTTCTTCTTCTTTTCTTTAATATTGTATTTTTGAAAATCCAATCTCTACTCCAGATTTTTAATCTTTGCTTTTTGGTATTTGTTGTCAATTTTGTACATTTAAAAACCCAATCTTCAGTACCCAGTTTTACCTGAGAGCGAGATTACTGGCTTGGCCACTCTCTCCTCCTTTGGACTCTCCTTTTTCTCCACCAGGTGGCCCCTGTCTCTTCCCGCCCCCTTCTTTTCTCTACCCAACTCTGTGAATCTATGTGTGTCCCAGATGGTGGAGAACACTTAGGGAACTGGTTACTGGCTGGATCTGTCTCTCTCCTTTTCATTTCCCTCTTTTATCCTCCTGGCCACCTCTGTCTACTTCCTCCCTCTCCTCTTCCCTGTATAACTCTGTAAACACTTCTGAGCAGTCCAGACTGTGGAGTACACAAGGAAGTGATTACTGGTTAGCTTGCTCTCTCCT
>SJYX01011978.1:67415-92188 GCA_006410675.1 Oreotragus oreotragus | reverse complement strand
AAAAAAAAAAAAAAAAAAGAAGAAGAAGTAAAATGCATACCATATAAGAGTCACCATTTAAAGAGCACAATTCAGCACATTTGCAGTGTTGTGCAGCCATCACCACTAGTAGTTGCCCTGTGGCACGTGGGATTTTAGTTCCCTGACCAGAGATCAAACCTGCGTTCCCTGCATTGGAAGGCAGATTTTCAACCACGGGACCACCATGGAAGTCCCCAATGGAATATTTTTTCAAAAGTTACTTTAAAAACTCCGGGTGGAAATACAAGGAGCACATCTTCTACATGGCTATAAGGAATACATCTTCCACGTGGGCTGGTGTTTCTTTCTCCTGATGATGGGACTGACACCCGATGGTGGGACTGACACCATCAGGGCTCCTCTCGTGGCTCAGCTGGTATCGAATCTGCCTGTGATGCAGGAGATGTGGGTTCAATCCCTGGGTTGGGAATATCTGCTGGAGAAGGAATAGGATACTCACTTCAGTATTCTTGGGCTTCCCTTGTGGCTCAGCTGGTAAAGAATTCACCTGCAATATGGGAGACGTGGGTTCAATCCCTGGGTTGGGAAGATCCCCTGGAGAAGAGAAAGGCTACCCACTCCAGGATTCTGGCCNAGGAATAGGATACTCACTTCAGTATTCTTGGGCTTCCCTTGTGGCTCAGCTGGTAAAGAATTCACCTGCAATATGGGAGACGTGGGTTCAATCCCTGGGTTGGGAAGATCCCCTGGAGAAGAGAAAGGCTACCCACTCCAGGATTCTGGCCTGGAGAATTCCATGGATTATATAGTCCATGGGGTTGCAAAGAGTGGGTCAGGACTAATCACTTTCACTTTCTTTCATTGTCTAATGAACATGTTAGGTATGGTATCTCCCCTGTCCATACTTTTGTAGCCCCTCCTGCTTATGCACCCTTGTTTTTCTAATGTGTGAACCTGCTGTCTCTCCTAGCTCATTGGTCTGTGATGGTTGCTTTTCTGAATTAATGACTAAAATATAACAGTTGGATTTTGTTGGTATTGGCATGAAACAGTATTTATTTTGTATCAATAATATTTTCTGTCTCAGGAATTTGAATTTAAAAAGGAAAACATTTGAATTGGCCTATTTTTTAAAAATATTGACGTTCTTAAAGTAGTACTGATGCTTGAAGGGCTATACTGTTGACCCTTGAACAGCACAGTAGGTGGGATGCCCACCCTCTGTCCAGTTGAAAATCCACTTTAACTTAAGTCAACCCTTCAAATCCACAGTCTCTCCACATCTGTGCATTCAACCAAATGGAGATTGTGTTGTACTGTAGTATTTATTATTGAAAAAAATCTGTGTGTAAGTGGACTCTCATAATTCAAGCCTGTGTTGTTCAAGGGTCAGTTGTATATTGCAAGCTGAGATATCCTTGAGACACAGAAAAAGAAACATTAGTCACATTAATAGCAGAGCTCTGGTGAAGATCTGTATTCCATGTAAGTGCACTGAAGTCCCTAGATCCACCTTGAATTTAACACCAGATCCTGTGAGCCCTGGTGATACTGTTTGGTATGAGACAATTCTCTTAATTGTTCCACTTACAACTCACAAGCCTAATTGAAATTCTTCTCTAACTGTAAGCCTTTCGTGGTTAGAACTGCTACTCTGAGTAGTGGAATCTTCGGAATGTGTGAATAAAATAAGATCCAGGAGGAAATTGAGAGTGTATTGGGGTGATTTCATACTGGGAGGAATCAGTAGTGACACTCTTTGGCCATATTTGCTTTCCTGATCCGTCTACTTTTTTTTAGAGGATTGAGGTGGACTGAACACCAGAGCTTGGCTCCCTTGCTTCTCTTTTCATGCCTATCACTTGTTGTGTTAATCATGGTGTCCTTTTCCCCCCTAGCCTACGTGGTCTCATTAAAAAAAAAAAAAAAGCAAAAAACAAAAACTCTACTCCTGAGACTCTACCAGAGCTATTTTAAATGCCCTACCCGCCTCTTTTTTTTTGTTTTTTTTTAAATTTCATAGTTAAATTACAGAGTCTAAAAATTTTGCCTTGTCTTTCTTTTTTTCTTTACCTTTCCTGTGCTTATTCAGAGAATCCTGTGATATAAGACAAAGTTAAACGTGGAGATAGGAAAGGAATCTTTTTTATAAAATACAGGATAAATTTAATCTCTATTAAAAGGGCAATTTAAGTTTTCTAGGGCTTTTATCATATCAAATGAAGTTAGGAAGGAGTGAGATGAATGGACAGAGGCTGGCACTTAACTGTTCTCTGTGAAGATTGGTGCTTGGGATCTAGTGTTATCTGTATAGGTGTTAAAAATGATTTGAAGTTATTATTTTCCTTTTCATTTATTTCCTTGTCTTTCAGTCCTGAATCCACTTAGGGCCAACTGAGAATGAAGGGTAGCTTGGGGATGGTCGCAAAGCAGCTGGTTTAAGGGGAAGGAGGAAGCTAGGGAAGTGTCAAGTTTTGGACATTTTGAGGGGAAGGAAGAAACATTTCTGTGGCTGACTTTTGTTGGGTGTCTTTCACTCTTGAAGGATGTATATACATTTCAACATATTCAAAATAATTTTTTCCAAGGATTTCTCAATACTGATAGTGATTTGAAATGTCATGGTCACAGTGATACATGTGTTTGTTTCCTTTATGTTCTGATGGAAAGGGCACTGGACTTGGAATTAAGAGCCCTGAGATTTAACTTTGGGCAAATGAATGTTTGAGTTGTGTTTTTTTTTNGATTTCTCAATACTGATAGTGATTTGAAATGTCATGGTCACAGTGATACATGTGTTTGTTTCCTTTATGTTCTGATGGAAAGGGCACTGGACTTGGAATTAAGAGCCCTGAGATTTAACTTTGGGCAAATGAATGTTTGAGTTGTGTTTTTTTTTTCTTTTTTTCATTTATAAACTGAGATGTAATGGTATATCATTGTAGGATTGTGAGGTTTAGATTATATAATGCATGTATGAAGACACTGTAACTTATAAAATCACCGAAAGGAATCAGGTGGTGTTTGCCAGGATTTCACATTTGGTACCAAAATATGAAAGTGGTTCTTTGATCCTGTTAGGTAAGATAAGTTGTAACCACTCCTTATTTTCCTAAATGACTCTTAATTGTACCTAGTTCTGATTATCTTGATAATGTTTTTTTGTATAATACTTAACATTTGAAAAATCGAATGCTTGGTTAGTTAAAATCAGTGCTACTAGAATCATTTGACACATTTTGTGGAAGCATAATAGAACTAGTGTTGCTATCAAAATATGTATGGATTGACCAATGGCCTTATTATTGTACCATTTACTATCATTTGGTAGGTTTGGATGCTGGTTTTGAAGCAGCTAATACATATAAAAGGAAGAGTATAAATAAGGCACTGATTGAAAATTTAACTTGAGTGTCAAGCCAGTTGTTATGAAACCCTTGCTTAATTGAGATGATGTGCATTATAAATACAAAATAGTGAACTAAAAAATAATTTTCTGTATTATATCTGTTCTGCTCTGTTGGTTCTTAATGTAGTTAAAGGACGCACATAACCTTTTGGCAAGCTTAAGGGTTGTGCAGTGTAATATCTACCTTTAGTTTTGGCAGCTGCTATGAATTTATCTTCTTCACAAGATTCAACAGAAGATCATTATTTTAATAAACAATGGTAAGATGAAAATATCAGATAATCACTACTAGTGTGGTTCAGTCCATGGTCTATCAAAAGTTTTGTGGTAAGGTTGCAAAATCAGATACCTGAAATGGCCATCTGGTTTTCTCTTAAATCAGTATCCATTATGCTCATTTGCTCTTATGTCTTTTTCTTTATTTCTAAGTTTTCCTGAGTTCTTTAACGTCTTTTAAAATAAGTTTTTCTTCCTAATAATTGATTTCTGAGGTTGCCTAATTGAGAATTTTCTTTATCTTTCAATGCTTTGTAATTTTCTTTATTTCTTCTTGTCCATCTTAAAATATTAGGTTGTAATTTCCATTTGTCTTACTGTTTTCCTCTTGTGCTTACATTGTTTCTAGGGATGAGATTATGCTCTATATTCAGTTGTGAACTCTTCCTGCTGCTTATATTTTAGAATGATTAAACATAAAATATGTTTCATATTTATATTTATTGTTACTGCTTTTAGAGTTCTTTCTGTCTTTGTGTATATTTGCTATCTTTGTATTCCTTATTCCAGTTCAGTTCAGTTGCTTAGTTGTGTCGGACTCTGCAATCCCATGGACTGCAGCACGCCAGGCTTCCCTGTCCATCACCAACTCCTGGAGCTTGCTCAAACTCATGTCCACTGATTCCGTGATGCCATCCAATCTTTGGCCCTCTGTCGTCCCCATCTCCTCCTGCCTTCAGTCTTTCCCAGCATCAGGCTATTTTCCAGTGAGTCAGTTCTTCACATCAGGAGGCCAGAGTATTGGAGCTTCATCTTCAGTCAGCATCAGTCCTTCCAATGAATATTCAGGACTGATTTCCTTTAGGATTGATTGATTTGATCTCCTTGCAGATTCTCAAGAGTCTTCTTCACCACCACAGTTCAAAAGCATCAATTCTTCAGTGCGCAGCTTTCTTTATGGTCCCACTGTCACATCCATACATGACTACTGGAAAAGCCACAGCTTTGACTATATAGGCCTTTGTTGACAAAATAATGTCTCTGCTTTTTAATATGCTGTCTAAGTTTGTCATAGCTTTTCTTCCAAGGAGCAAGCACCTTTTAATTTCATGGCTGCAGTCACCATCTGCAGTGATTTGGGAGTCCAGGGATATAGTCTGTCACTGTTTCCGTTGTTTCCCCATCTATTTGCCATGAAGCAGTGGGACCAGATGCCATGATTTTAGTTCTTTGAGTGTTGAGTTTTAAGCCAGCTTTTTCACTCTCCTCTTTCACTTTCATCAAGAGGCTCTTTAGTTCCTCTTCGCTTTCTGCCATAAGTGTGGCGTCATCTGCATATCTGAGGTTATTGATATTTCTCCTGGGAATCTAGATTCCAGCTTGTGCCTCATAGAACTTCCATGAATATATCAGGTAGCGAAGTCTGTATGCAGTGAATTCTCTAAGTTACTTATATGTTTATTTTGGAAATTACTTGTTTTGTCTTTATATTTATGGGTTCAGGATTGGGAGCTCGTATACACCTGTGGCAGATTCATGTCAATGTATGGCAAAACCAATACACTAATGTAAAGAAAAATAAAATAAAAATAAAATTTAAAAAATTTATGTATTTATTTATTTGGCTGCTCTGGTCTTGGACTTTTGTTGCAGGATGAGAGATCTTTTTTAGTTCTGGCATGGGTACTCTAGTTGTGACATGTGGGAACTAGTTCCCTGACCAGGGATTGAACCCCGGTCATCTACATGGGGAGTGAGGAGTCTTAGCCACTGGACCACCAGGGAAGTCCCCAGCCTATTCATTTTGATTAGCAAGTTACCCTCAAATTTAACTAATATTTCTTAAGCACCTACTATGTGCTGTAACTCATTTACCTGCTAAATTAGTACCACAAGGTGAGTGGTATAATCTCCATTTTAGTGAGGAAAAGAAGGCTTAGTTAGCTTGAGAGTGATAGTTACTCATTCATGTCAGACTCTTTGCAACCCCATAGACTGTAGCCTGCCAGGCTCCTCTGTCCATGGAATTCTCCAGGCAAGAATACTGGAGTGGGTAGCCAGTCTCTTCTCTACAGGATCTTCCCAACCCAGGGATTGAACCTGTGTCTCCCTCACTGCAGGCAGATTCTTTANTCAGACTCTTTGCAACCCCATAGACTGTAGCCTGCCAGGCTCCTCTGTCCATGGAATTCTCCAGGCAAGAATACTGGAGTGGGTAGCCAGTCTCTTCTCTACAGGATCTTCCCAACCCAGGGATTGAACCTGTGTCTCCCTCACTGCAGGCAGATTCTTTACCATCTGACCCACCAGGGAAACCCCTTAATGTGCTTGCTAAAGTCACAGGGAAATACAGTGGGCAAGCCAGGATTTGAACCAGACTTGCCTCACTCTGAGCCTAGTGCTTGCTGTCATACTTGTGAACAAGTTTGTCGGATGGTTGCTGGTTGTCACTGCAGGTTTAATAAGGAAGGAAGGTGGTAAGCCCAGACATGGAGTCCTTGCAGAGCTCAAAATCCCATCCCTTGAAAAATCTGAAGAGATTGGTACATGAAGTACAAGAAGGGCATAAATGAGTGGCTATCATAGAAAGTTCCAGTTCCCTCATTTTGGTGCCCAGAGAGAAGGGAAACATTTACTTAGCTAATGGTTTTTGGAAGGCTCTGGCAATTAGGGTGTTAATATTCTGTGTAGTCACAATTATGCTGTAACTGCCAATTATGGGAAAACTCATCATTTTACCGTAATGTAATTACATTAAATAGCACCAGTCATGTCAGTGCCAAGACTGGGGCAGCCACTAATTATTCACTATACTCAGACACCTCCTCCTGGATTGGAATAATTGGTGCGAGGCAGTTTTGCATTGCAGGATTAGCCCCGGTTTTCCTCAGGAGAGGGTTTCTTGCCATCTGATATTCCCTTGTATGTGTATAGTTCAGCTGTGTTTGTAATCTGGAAGCCAATGAGATGTTAACATAGGTGTGACGTCAGTGTTTTCCTAAAGGATTTGGGAGGAACATTTCTCTGGTAGGTTTCTCTGGCCCTTTGAGGGCCAGAACTCTGTCTTTCCTCTCACTGTTGCTCAGAACAGAGAATGAGAATAGATAACAACCTTGATGGTGTCCTGTGTGCCAGGACTATGCTAAGTATTTTAAATATGTTATGTTATTAATTCTCAAGACAGCTCTATTAAGGAGATATTAAAATCCTCACTTAGTAGAAAACTAGGATCAAAGAGGTGAGGCAACTTGCCCCAAATCATAGAAGTAGCAAGTTGTAGAGCCAACATTCATTCTTTTCCCAAACTCTCTGCTCTTTCCAGGCCTTCCCACTTCATCCTCAGCTCAGTTCAGTTTAGTTGCTCAGTCGTGTCCAGCTCTTTGTGACCCTATGAACTGCAGCACCCCAAGCCTCCCTGTCCATCACCAACTCCCGGAGTTCAGCCAAACTCCTGTGCATCGAATTGGTGATGCCATCCAGCCATCTCATCCTCTGTCGTCCCCTTCTCCTCCTGCCCCCAATCCCAGTCCATGGTCTATCAAAAGTTTTGTGGTAAGGTTGCAAAATCAGATACCTGAAATGGCCATCTGGTTTTCTCTTAAATCAGTATCCATTATGCTCATTTGCTCTTATGTCTTTTTCTTTATTTCTAAGTTTTCCTGAGTTCTTTAACGTCTTTTAAAATAAGTTTTTCTTCCTAATAATTGATTTCTGAGGTTGCCTAATTGAGAATTTTCTTTATCTTTCAATGCTTTGTAATTTTCTTTATTTCTTCTTGTCCATCTTAAAATATTAGGTTATAATTTCCATTTGTCTTACTGTTTTCCTCTTGTGCTTACATTGTTTCTAGGGATGAGATTATGCTCTATATTCAGTTGTGAACTCTTCCTGCTGCTTATATTTTAGAATGATTAAACATAAAATATGTTTCATATTTATATTTATTGTTACTGCTTTTAGAGTTCTTTCTGTCTTTGTGTATATTTGCTATCTTTGTATTCCTTATTCCAGTTCAGTTCAGTTGCTTAGTTGTGTCGGACTCTGCAATCCCATGGACTGCAGCACGCCAGGCTTCCCTGTCCATCACCAACTCCTGGAGCTTGCTCAAACTCATGTCCACTGATTCCGTGATGCCATCCAATCTTTGGCCCTCTGTCGTCCCCATCTCCTCCTGCCTTCAGTCTTTCCCAGCATCAGGCTATTTTCCAGTGAGTCAGTTCTTCACATCAGGAGGCCAGAGTATTGGAGCTTCATCTTCAGTCAGCATCAGTCCTTCCAATGAATATTCAGGACTGATTTCCTTTAGGATTGATTGATTTGATCTCCTTGCAGATTCTCAAGAGTCTTCTTCACCACCACAGTTCAAAAGCATCAATTCTTCAGTGCGCAGCTTTCTTTATGGTCCCACTGTCACATCCATACATGACTACTGGAAAAGCCACAGCTTTGACTATATAGGCCTTTGTTGACAAAATAATGTCTTTGCTTTTTAATATGCTGTCTAAGTTTGTCATAGCTTTTCTTCCAAGGAGCAAGCACCTTTTAATTTCATGGCTGCAGTAACCATCTGCAGTGATTTTGGAGTCCAGGGATATAAAGTCTGTCACTGTTTCCGTTGTTTCCCCATCTATTTGCCATGAAGCAGTGGGACCAGATGCCATGATTTTAGTTCTTTGAGTGTTGAGTTTTAAGCCAGCTTTTTCACTCTCCTCTTTCACTTTCATCAAGAGGCTCTTTAGTTCCTCTTCGCTTTCTGCCATAAGTGTGGCGTCATCTGCATATCTGAGGTTATTGATATTTCTCCTGGGAATCTAGATTCCAGCTTGTGCCTCATAGAACTTCCATGAATATATCAGGTAGCGAAGTCTGTATGCAGTGAATTCTCTAAGTTACTTATATGTTTATTTTGGAAATTACTTGTTTTGTCTTTATATTTTAATTTTTTTTTTTTTGCTGGATATAAAATTCTAAATTTAAAGTTTTTTTTCTTTTTAGTATTTTGAAGATATCAGTCCATTGTCTTTTGCTATATAGTTTTTTTTTTAAACCATTAAAAAGTTGAGGTATAGTTAATTTATAATGTTTTAGTATCAGGTGTATAGCAAAGTGATTCGCTTATTCATATATGTATCCTTTTTCAGATTCTTTCCCATGTTAGGTTACTATAAGGTATGGATTATAGTTCCCTGTGCTATACTGAGTGTTCTTGTTGTTTACCTGTTTTATATATGGTAGTTTGTATCTGCTAATTCCAGACTCCTAGTTTATCTCACCCTGGTTTGCCCCGGCCCCTTCCCTGCTATCCCCTTTAATAATTGTAACTTTGTTTTCTATGTTTGTGAGTCTGTTTTATGCTTTGTAAATAAGTTTATTTGTAGCATTTTTTTTTTTTTAGATTCCACATGTAAGTGTTATAGTATATTTGGTATGTCCATGTTGCTGCAAATGGCATTATTTCATTCTTTTTTATGGCTGAGTAATATTCCATTGTATATATATACCACATATTTATCCATTCATCTGTTGATGGACATTTGGGTTGTTTCCATGACTTGGCTATTGTAAATAGTACTACTGTAAAAATTGGGGTGTATAAATATCTTTTTGAATTAGAGTTTTATCTGAATATATGCCCAGAGTGGGATTGCAGGATCATGTGGTAACTATTTTTAGTTTTTAAGGAACTTTCAGACTGTTTACCATAGTGGCTGCAAAATTTACATTCCCACCTACAGTGTAGGAGGGTTCCTTTTAGCAGCATTTATTATTTGTGGACTGTTTAATGATGGCCATTCTGACTGTTGTGATACCTCATAGTAGTTCTGATTTGCATTCCTCTTAATAATTAGCAGTATTGAGCATCTTTTCATCTTTTCATGTGCCTCTTGGCCACCTGTATGTCTTCTTTGGAGAAATATCTATTTAGGTCTTCTGCCCATTTTTAATTTTTTTAAAAAAATATTGAATTGCATGAGTTGTCTGTTTTGGAAATTAATCCCCTGTCAATAGCATCCTTTGCAAATATTTTATTCCAGTCTGTAGGTTGTCTTTTTGTTTTGTATGGTTTTCTTTGCTGTGCAGAATCATATAAGTTTGGCTTAAGTCCTATTTCTTTATTCTTGTTTTGGTTTTCAGTTTTCCTCAGAGACAGATCCAAAAACAAATCTTGCTACAGTTTATGTCAAAGAGTGTTTTCCTTTAAGAGTTTTTTAGTATTCTGTCTCACATTTAGGTCTTTAATCCATTTTGAGTTTATTTTTGTTTGTAGTGTTAGAGAATGTTCTGCTTTCATTCTTTCACATGTACAGTTTCCCTAGCAACAGTTATTGAAGAGTCTGTATTTTTTCCATTGTATGTTCTTACTTCCTTTGTCATGGATTGAATGATCATAAGGTCGTGGGTTTATTTCTGGGCCTTCTGTCCTGTTTCATTGATCTGTATGACTGTTTTAGTGCCTACACCATACTGTTTTGATTACTGTCTCTATATAGTATAGCCTGAAGTCAGACAGCATGAGTCCTCCAGCTCCGTTCTTTCTCAAGATTGTTTTGGCTATTTAGGATCTTTTGTGTTTCCATAGAAATGTAAATTTTTCTCTATGAAAAATGTCATTGATAATTTAATAGGGGTCTGCATTGAATCCAGATTATATTGAGTAGTATGGTCATTTTAACCATATTCTCCATTTTGGAGAAGTGGCCCTTTGTAGGAAATGTCTCATCCCCTCCCTTCTTGGCACTGGGTCCCAGGTAGTGTCTGACCTGCCTTTGCAGATTTGGTCTGTGGAACTATAGTTTTCTTGTTTATGGTGTCTGCCCCCTGAAGGGTGAGGCTGGTCTAAAGGCTTGTGCCCCATTATGGCGGGAGGGTCCAATGCCCGACCTCTCATGGGTAGAACTGGATGGGACTTGGCCCTCTGTTTGCAGTGCAGTGTCTAGGGATATGTCGAGGCAGGAAGTCTTAGGCAGCTTGTCTGCTGATTGGTGGGCCGGTGTCCCTACCCTACCCAGTTTGCTGTTTGGCCTGAGGAATCCCGGCACTGGAGCCTACAGATGTTAAGCAGGGCAAGGTCTTGATGCCAAAATGTCTCCAGAGCCCCCAGGGTGGGCTGCCGTGGCCCCCTACTTCTCCTGAAGACCATCTGAGATCAGCAGGTTGGTCTGGCCCAGGCTCCTGTCAGATTATTGCTTTTACCCTTGGTCCTGTTGGGTGTATGATTTTGTGTGCACCCTTTAAGAGTTCCCCCTGGAGAAGGAAATGGCAACCCACTCCAGTATTCTTGCCTGGAAAATCCCATGGACAGAGTCCTTGCAGGCTACAGTCCATGGGATCGCAGAGTTGGACATGACTGAGCAACTTCACTACACTTCACTTTAAGAGTGGTGTCTCTGTTTTCCCCAGTCTAGTGGAGCTCCTGCAGTCCAGCCCTGCTGGCTTTCAAAGCCAAATCCTGTGGGGGCTCTTTTTCCTGGTGCTGGACCCCTGAGCTGCAGGGGCTGGCATGGGGCTCAGAACTCTCGCTCCTCCTGTGGGGGAAGCTCTGTTATATAATTAGTCTCCAGTTTGTGGGTCACCCACCTGGGAGGTATGGGATTTGATTATATTGCATGCCTGTCCCTCCTAATGGTCTCGATGTGGCTACTTCTTTATGTCTTTAGTTGTAGATTTTTTTTTTCCTGGTAGGTTTCAGTCATTTTCCATGATAATTGTTCTGCATATTGTTGTGATTTTGGTGTGCACATGCGATGAGGTGAGCTCAGTATCTTTCTACTCCACCATCTTGGCCCTTTTCCCCAACCCAGTTTTTTAAATGGGCAAAAGACTTGAACAGATGCTTCCTGTATGGAGTACTACAGCAACCAACCAGTTCCCACTATGTAGATGATCTATCACCTCTAAAAGTTGGAATAATGACCATATTGTTGGTTTAATATTAAAGGCTATAACTCAGAAACAGCCAGATGGGAAAGATGCTTAGAACAAGGTACAGGCAAAGGGCACAGAGCTTCCGTGCCCTCTCCAAGCGTGTCATTCTCCCCAGGTCGCCACCAGTCCAGAAGCTCTCCACACTCTCTTGGCTGGTGTAGTTTCTGATGAGAACTCTGCTGTACTCTTAGTTTTGTTCCTCTATATGTGGTGTGTATTTTTTCTTTGACTGCCTTCAAGATTTTCTCTTCATTTTGCTTTTATTGGTTTAAATGCAGTGTATGTATCAGGGTGTTTTTTTTTTTAAATTCTATTTAGAGTTTTCTGAACTTCTTGGATATGTGGTGTGGTGTCTTTTTTGTTGTTGTTGTTAATTGTTATTTTAAAATGAACTTCAGCACGTGTCTTCTTATATGTATTTTGATTGATTTGATACTGATCCACAGCCCATAGATGCTGTGTTTTCTTTTTCTCTTTGTGTTTTAACTTGGCTTATCCAGTGGTCATGTATGGATGTAGAGTTAGACTGTGAAGAAAGCTGAGCGCTGAAGAATTGATGCTTTTGAACTGTGGTGTTGGAGAAGACTCTTGAGAGTCCCTTGGACTGCAAGGAGATCCATCCAGTCCATTCTAAAGGAGATCAGTCCTGGGTGTTCTTTGGAAGGAATGATGCTAAAGCTGAAACTCCAGTACTTTGGCCACCTCATGTGAAGAATTGACTCACTTTGGAAAAGACTCTGATGCTGGGAGGGATTGAGGGCGGGAGGAGAAGGGGATGACCGAGGATGTGATGGCTGGATGGTATCACTGACTCGATGGACGTGAGTCTGAGTGAACTCCGGGAGTTGGTGATGGACAGGGAGGCCTGGCGTGCTGTGATTCATGCGGTCGCAGAGTCGGACACGACTGAGCGACTAAACTGAACTGAATGTCTCTTGACATCTGATTTGCTGCTTCTTTTCTCAGCTTGTGTTTCATGTATTAATCAGCCCATGGAGATTATCCTTTGTCTCTAATATTGTGATCTTGTGGCGTGTTCACCTTGGGCACGTGTGACTAGTATTCAACAGTGAATCTGATGAGAGTGCTCTATAGATTTTTTTCGGATTTTTGTTGTAGCTCCTTCTTGGGTGTCCTGCCCTGTAAATTCTTTCCTCTTTCTCGTTCCAGCAAGATTGTGGTGCTCTGGCCTGTGTTCTCCCTCCTTGGGCCTGGGAGACTTTCTCTTTAAGGCAACAAGCTGAATCTGTGGTAGCGTTCGTTTCATTTGTCCGCTTTCCTCAGAGATCTCAGTACTGTGTTGCTTAGTGTCCAGTGTCTGAAAGCAGTTGGTTTATTTATTCTCCCTGCTGCCCATCCTGCCCCCGACACCCCGCAACCTCCCCAACCACCAGGCAGTTTCTAAGTGTGTATAGTAAGAGGGTAAGTCTGCTTCATTTAAATTTTGACCTCAAGTCCAGAGTAAACTAATCATGTTTCACCTTGTTCATTAACCAGCCCAAGGCTCCTCTTTTGCTTTCACTATGTCATATTCTTTGATTCTAGTTTTTCCTTCATTTATTCTTTGGCGTATTTGAAAATTGGGTTATCTATTGTAGATGATGGAATTAAAAAATTCTTAGAGGTAGTTGTCATTTCACACGGATATATCAACAGAGAAAATGCCTGTGTCAACAGATTAGAATTTGGTGAATTAAACATGGTTAGCAACATTCCTAAACCTGGAGTCACATGTAGGTGATCTGACTGAATGTAAACGTGGCTTACAGTCCGAGGAACAACAGCTTTTAATTCCATTATGAATTCTCCTAGCAAATGGTACTTCACCACAGAAATGGAAAGTGTTATGTGGAAGAATCTGGATATCAGTGACTTAGTCAAAAAGTGATTCAGGAAAGTTAAACCCTGAAGAATGAGAATTTGTTGGAAAACCTAATTATAAGTGTGTGTGTGGTGTGTGTGTGTGTTTTCCACAAGAGTGATGTATGATAAAGCTTAAATCTAAAAGAGCTTTTGAGAAAAGGGTAAAATTACTAACTGATAAAGAAGTGTTTAATTAGCAGAGTTGTTTCTTTTTTAGTTGCATATAATGGTACGTCTTACTATTGATGTCATTTTTAGATACTGTTGAATAAGGTTTTATTCTCTCCCTACTTAATTGCTTATTTTCCTAACCTCTTCTCTTGGTTTTCTGTTATGATTTATATGTGTTTTTGAACCTATGTATACCTGTGAAACGTATTTTTTTGTGTTTTAATTTTATGTGAATCATATTGTGTCACAGATCTTATTTTCATTTCTGTTTTCAATTGACATATTATCCAGTCATGGTGCTCCCTGTACCTTTGATTCATTCCTTTTGACGGTTTCATGATTTCTAGTATACATCTAAGCATATTTTTATTTCTCCATTCTAGTAATTTTGATCATTAAGGCTGCCTCTAATTCCCTACTGTAACAAGTATCCAGTTTGTTGCAAGTATCCTCAAGTTCAGTTCAGTCGCTCAGTCGTGTTTGACTGTTTGTGACTCCATGAATCACAGCACGCCAGGCCTCCCTGTCCATCACCATCTCCCGGAGTTCACTCAAACTCACGTTCATAGAGTTGCTGATGCCATCCAGCCATCTCATCCTCCCTCGTTCCCTTCTCTTCCTGCCCCCAATCCCTCCCAGCATCAGAGTCTTTTCCAATGAGTCAACTCTTCGCATGAGGTGGCCAAAGTACTGGAGTTTCAGTTTTAACATCATTCCTTCCAAAGAAATCCCAGGGCTGATCTCCTTCAGAATGGGCTGGTTGGATCTCCTTGCAGTCCAAGGCACTCTCACGAGTCTTCTCCAACACCACAGTTCAGAAACATCAGTTCTTTGGTGCTCACCTTTCTTCACAGTCCAACTCTCGCATCCATATGTGACCACTGGAAAAACCATAGCCTTGACTAAACGGACGTTTGTTGGCAAAGTAAAGTTTCTGCTTTTGAATATGCTGTCAAGATCGGTCATAACTTTTCTTCCAAGGGATAAGTGTCTTTTAATTTCATGGCTGCAGTCACCATCTGCAGTGATTTTGGAGCCCAAAAAGATAAAAGTCTGTCACTGTTTCCACTGTTTCCCTATCTATTTCCCATGAAGTGATCGGACCAGATGCCATGATCTTGGTTTTCTGAATGTTGAGCTTTAAGCCAACTTTTTCACTCTCCTCTTTTACTTTCATCAAGAGGCTTTTTAGTTCCTCTTCACTTTCTGCCATAAGGGTGGTATCATCTGCATATCTGAGGTGATTGATATTTCTCCCGGCAATCTTGATTCCAGCTTGTGTTTCTTCCAGTCCAGCGTTTCTCATGATGTACTCTGCATATAAGTTAAATAAGCAGGGTGACAATATACAGCCTTGACATCCTCCTTTTCCTATTTGGAACCAGTCTGTTGTTCCATGTCCAGTTCTAACTGTTGCTTCCTGACCTGCATACAGATATCTCAAGTGGCAGGTCAGGTGGTCTGGTATTCCCATCTCTTTCAGAATTTTCCACAGTTTATTGTGATCCCCACTGTCAAAGGCTTTGGCATAGTGAATAAAGCAGAAATAGATGTTTTTCTGGAACTCTCTTGCTTTTTCCATGATCCAGCGGATATTGGCAATTTGATCTCTGGTTCCTCTGCCNACTGTTGCTTCCTGACCTGCATACAGGTTTCTCAAGAGGCAGGTCAGGTGCTCTGGTATTCCCATCTCTCCACTTCACCCTAGTAGGTGACTAAATATTTATTGAATGAAGATGGAGGAGATTATACACGTTTGCCTGTGAAAATGATGCTTTAACTTCTGGTCTATTTCACCAACTTCTTCATATTTAGATCCCTAGTTTGGTTAATTTCTAAAAAATAACTCTTTCCTCAGGACTTCCCTTGTGGTACAGAGGTTAAGAGTCCAAGTTTCCACTGCAGGGGGCACAAGTTCAATTCCTGATCAGAGAAGTAAGGTCCCGCCAGCCACATGGCCTAGCCAAAAATAATAAGCTAAAATGAGCTCTAAAAAAAGGCAAAAGGACCCGCGGTTGTTAAACATTTCTTAGAGAGAATTATAAACAAATAAACAAAAAAAACCCTTCTTTCCTTCCTACATGATAATCTGATACCAATTCTTTTCAGTGTTTGGAGAGTGCCTTCCAGTGGGGGGTTATGTGTGTAACATGTAGGCTTTTTTTTTTTTTAAGTCAGTCAACTGTGAGATTTACCTGAGTGACTATCCTTGGGGAAGACCCAGGTCTTAGAAGGAAAAACTGAGCTTCTATGGGATGCAGAGATACGAAGTTATAATGAGATTCAGAAAGGTCTTATTTTCTCCTTTCTTCGATGTGTGATTTGTCACCGATCTGATTTAAGAACTAGGGGAGGACAGCAGATGGTGTGGTTTCTATTCACATATAAAATGCCTTTCCCAAGTGATCTGGAGGCCCTGGTGGGTTTTTAAGCTGAAATAGCTGCGATTATTTTATTGTATTTTGTGGGCATGTCGTGCTTTGGTCATCCCTGATTGATTTCTTCTCCCCTCGAAGCAGCAGAGGGAAGCATCGGCACCTATGTTTAAGGGATGGGGACACTGGAATGGAGGAGATTATTAAAAAGCGGATTCACCTCAGGAGGCATCAGCTTAGGTTACCACGTCGTGAACGAGGGCTCTGAGAGCCCAGCCTGAGTTCCCTCTCCACAGAAACAGGTATTATTACAGTGGAGGGCAGCGCCTGGCACATCCCTGCTGCGGGACTCGGAGGTTCCTGCTGACCGACGGGCTTCACCTTTTCAAATGAATTTTCTTTGCTTATATGAAGTCTCCTCAGAGAGGCTTTTGTGGGCCTCTGTGGAGGCAGGGAAGTTCGACTTTTCCGTTTGGACCTTAGGGTATTCAGTGAAACAGCAACTTGACTTTTTAATTAACATCTAGAAGAGGGAGTTGTTCCTTTGGAAAAGCCCTCAAGTGAGTTCATGGTGTGGGCGAATCAGATAAATGAGGAAGCTGTTGGGTGCTGCACTTCCACCAGGAGAGGTTGGGAGGATGGCTGAGCTGGAGGCTGGAGGAGGGAGCATTTCAGGAAAACTCAAAGCAGAAAAATGACCCTATGGGAATTCTCCCAGCACTGCTGTGTATTCTGGAGTGATCAGATATCTAGATCACATCATGGAATTCCCAGAGCTAGCAAAATTTCCTCTACATTTTGATCTTAATTAAAAAATTTTATTTACTTTTGTCCTTTTTCTTTTTTCTGGCCACATCACAGGACATACAGGATCTTAGTTCCCCAACCAAGGATTGAACCTGCAACTCCTGCAGTGGAAGCTCAAGGTCTTAACCACTTCTGAACTACTTAAGTGGTTAAGTCTTAACCACTTCTGAACTACTTAAGTGGTTAAGTCTTAACCACTTCTGCCAAGGATGTCCTTACCTTTTGTTCTAAAAGTTGTTAATGCTTATGATAAAATTCAAACAGTCATTGGGGATATTAAATAAATGCCTCTTCTTCCTTTACACCTTTAGGATGAACGCCTATAAATAGTTCCTGTGTTATCCATTGAAGATCATTTTTAAAGAAAGCATATATTTATGAGTGTATAAATCATATTCATGTATTTCCACAGCTTGTTTTTCATATCTTGGACATTGTTCTGTATCATTAACTATAGAGTTACCTAGTTGATTAAAAAAAATTACTACAAATTATTACTGTGTATGGATGTATCATGGTTTACTTCCATTTCTTATTAGTGGTCATTTGTGTGGTGGTCAGGGTTATTTTAAAAAAATCATTAAAAAAAATAGTGTCATTGCAAGCAATACTACTCTGCACACTTTTTTGTACCAGTCCATTTTAGGAAGAGAAAGAGGAGAAGGTCACATTCACTAGACTTTGCAGTGTGTTAGGTAAAAGCATCATTTTTTAAAAAAAAAATGTTTAGAAACCTTCCTCTGTTTGGATTTCATTTTTCCCTAAATGTTTTTTTTCTATGCTATAAGTTTATTTCAAGTGCATTTTTTTTGTGTGTGTGGTTGATCATTTATTATTTTTATTTTTAAAAATATAAATTTATTTATTTTAATTGGAGGTTAATTACTTTACAATATTGTATTGGTTTTGCCATACATCAACATGAATCCGCCACAGGTATACACGTTGATGGAGCCAGTGATGCAGAAAGAAGAATATACCTTTCCCCAACTGGGTTCCCAGTCACTTCCCTTCACCTATCATCTGCCACCTCCTCTTCNTTATTTATTTTAATTGGAGGTTAATTACTTTACAATATTGTATTGGTTTTGCCATACATCAACATGAATCCGCCACAGGTATACACGTTGATGGAGCCAGTGATGCAGAAAGAAGAATATACCTTTCCCCAACTGGGTTCCCAGTCACTTCCCTTCACCTATCATCTGCCACCTCCTCTTCAACCCATGTGACATGTAATAAACTTTAGTTGCACCATATTTCATGTACCAACTGCATTTACTTTCAAACTATTATTACTTATAGGAACTTGCCTTCACTGTTCAATTGATAAATTATTCTACCTGTACAAATTGGTTATCATTGGCTAGGATGATGTATTCTAATTTTTACCATTAAAATTAATGAAAATATTGTTTTATTTAGTGGCTTTTCCCATGCATGCTCTTGCTCAGTTGCTTCAGTTGTGTCAGACTCTCTGAGACCCCATGGCCTGTAGCCCACCAGGCTCCTCTGTTCATGAGATTCTCCAGGCAAGAATACTGAAGTGGGGTGCCATGCCCTCCTCCAAGGAATCTTCCTGACCCAGGATCAAACTCACGTCTCCTGCATCTCCTGTACTGCAGGTGGATTCTTTACCCACTGAGCCACCATTAAATTTAATAAAATTACTGTTTTATTTAATGGCTTTTCCCATAGAGGCAGGATTTTCAGGAGTAAATGAGAGTCATTACACAGGGGATGGGTGTGTTGGATCATGGCCTGTTGAGCATGTCAGGAAACAAGACTTCCTGTTTTTAATCGGTGGCCCTGTGTGGTAGCATGTAGCAGGCCTTCCGTATAAATTTGTAGAATGAGTAGATGCATTCTCTTTACAAAACTGCAGGAAGAAAATTTTTAAATAAATATTTGTAGGGATTGTATAGCAACATCTCTCATCTTCAAAATGGACATGACTTTGGGTATTTCCTTAGTTGAATTGGCCAGGAACAATAGAGCAATCTTATTAAAAATGGACTTTAGACATGCCCATATTGGCTTTGCACTAGGATGATTTAATGTTGCTCTATGGTTTAATCGGGATTCTTGGAAAAGGAGAAGCATTGGGTGCCCCAGTGAGTTGTTCCAAGACAGGTGAAGGAAATATTGGAGCAACTGTGGAGTAGGAAGGCAGGGGGAAGGAGAAGACCCTAGAGAAGGGGTGCCAGGAGGGGATGATCCAGGCTGCAGGGGGCAAGCACTGGAAAGCTGTGGGGCTTAACAAGAGGAACAGAGTTGGGGAGCAGTTTGCTGTGGACCCAGGGAAGAGAGGAGCTGGTTCTGGATTTCTAAGGAGAAGGGGAGAGGGGGCCAGAAATCATGACCTTGTGGAGGTGTTGGGGGGGCCAATGGAAAGGCAACTCAACCCCAACAGATGGCAAGGTCTGGACTTTTCCTTTTTTAAAAAACAACTCTATATTTTATATTGGAGTATTGCTGATTAACAATGTTTTGATAGTTTCAGGTGGACAGCAAAGGGACTCAGCCATACATGTATCCGTTCTCCTCTAAACTCCCCTCTCATCCAGGCTGCCACATAACACTGAGCAGAGTTCCCTGTGCTCTACACAGCTTGGATGTTGTTGGTTATCCTTTTTAGATACAGCAGCATGTACATGTCCATCCCAAGCTCCCTTACTATTCCTTTCCCCCATCCTTCCCCCTCGTAACCATAAGTTCATTCTCCATGTCTGTGATTCCGTTTCTGTTTTGTAAACAAGTTCGTTCGTGTCATTTCTTTTTAGATTCTGCGTATAAGGGATATCATATGGTACTTCTCTCTCTCTGACTTACTTCTCTCAGGATGACAATCTCTAGTTCCATCCATGTCATTGCAAATGGCATTACTTCATTCTTTTTAACGGCTGAGTAATATTCCACTGTGTATATACACACCACAAACACTTGAGTGCATGTATCCTTTTGGACCATGCTTTCCTCTGGATATACTGGATTTTGCTTTTCTGATGAGAGAGAGAAGTGGACACAGAAGAAATGAGAGACATGAGAGAGACAGAGACATAAAGAAGACAGAAAGAGAGGGATGAGAGAGACACAGACCGTGAGAGAGAGGGAAAGAGAGGGACGGGAGTGGGGAGAGTGAGAAAGGGAGGAAGGAAGAGACGCAGAGAGGATGAGAACAAACGGAAGGAAAAGAAACCAAAAACCACAAAGGCCGAGACAGAGAGACCTGGGGATCCTCAGAGAGACCCCCAGCTGTTCTGACGAGAGCAGGAGGCCATGGAACCAGGAAGTGCAGCCTATTAATAAGGTGATTAAACAGTGGGAGCCCCGCCAAAGTCATCTTCTACAGAGGATGTGCCCTTCTCCTCTAGCTGCCCACTGGCCTTGGATCTCTGCTCTCACCCTCCAACTGACTGACTGCACAGACTTGGGTTAAAGAGCCGCAAGCCAAGAGAAGCACTCGAAAGAGGTAAAGGGCTGTTGTATGGCAGAAATCAATGCAACCTTGCAAAGCAATTTTCCTCCAATAAAAACAAACAACCAAGCAAAAGAGGTAAAAGTGTGGAAAGCCAGGAAACAGGGGCCTTGGTCATAATAAGGAAACACAGACACCAACCATCCATCCGTCCATCAGTCCATCAATCCATCCGTCCATCCATCCATCCATCCATCCATCCATCCAGTCAGCCAGCATTTGCTCCTTCATGGGGGTGGCAGAAAGGCCACAGGATTTTTCCAAAGCTGTTTTTATTTCCTACCTTCAGAGCCCTATGTGATGTTGCCCTGATCTTTTTCTTCCTTTTTTTTTTTTTTAAATTAAAACTCATTATTAAAGCAGAGAGGTTCCTTCTTTCTGGGTGTAGGTTGGGATTGGGATCTTCCTGTTAGATTTTGGAAGTTCAAACTCTTGTGCTTCAGCTACTAACTGGCTGCTCTTGGGCTTCCCTGGTGGTCTGTTAGTGTCAGTCGCGCAGACACGTCTGTCTCTGCAGCCCCGTGGATTGTAGCCCGCCAGGCTCCTCTGTCTGTGGAATTCTCCAGGCAAGAATACTGGAGTGTGTTGCCATTTTCTTCTCCAAGGGATCTTCCTGACCCTGGGATTGAACCCAGGTCTCTTGCATTGCTTTACTGTCTGAGTCACCAGTGAAGTCTGCCTGGTGGTCTGGTGGTAAAGAATCTGCCTGCCAACGCAGAGGACATGTATTTGATCCCTAATCTGGGAAGATCCCACATGCCTTGGAGCAACTAAGCCCCTGCACGTGACTGTTAACGCTGAAGTTCAAGCCTAGAGCCCAAAAGCAATGAAGACCCAGCCCAGCGAAAAATCAATCCATCAATCAATCTTTGGGAACTTCCCTGGTGATCTAGTGGGTAAGACTCGAGCTCACAATGCAGGGGGCCGGGGTTCTATCCCTGGTCAGGGAACTAGATCCCACATGCCACAGCTAAGATCTGGCCCAGCCAAATAAATAAAAACAGACACTAACTGGCTGCCCTTTTCACCATGCAACAAAACCACAAATCAGAAACAATGTTAACAGAGCAAATGCAGCGCTTTACTTCATTAAAATGTGGCAGGACCCACAGGGACCGGAGGTCCTGATGCTCCAGAGTTTGGTGAGTGGATGTGGCATCCTGCCTCACCTCTCCTGCTGGTGACTCCATGACCCAAGCTGGAAGCTCCTTCCATTCCAGCCAGAAACAGAGCTGCCCTGAGTCTGAGGACAAAGGCATCAGCCCACTCTCCAAAGGCTCATGAAGACATGCATTTTCCACTGCTCCGCGTCTTATGTCAGAGGAAGAGTGGAGGATGGGTGTAGGAACAAGACGTTTGTGATTTTGTGAAAGTGAACACTTCGGACGTGAAAGCTCGCGGTGTTTGGTGTACTCCTAAAAGTGGGTGCAAAATGTTAGATCGTCTCATCTCTGGAGAAGGCAATGGTGCCCCACTCCAGTACTCTTGCCTGGAAAATCCCATGAATGGAGGAGCCTGGTGGGCTGCAGTCCATGGGGTCACTAGGAGTTGGACATGACTGAGCGACTTCACTTTCACTTTTCACGTTCATGCACTGGAGAAGGAAATGGCAACCTACTCCAGTGTTCTTGCCTGGAGAATCCCAGGGACGGGGGAGCCTGGTGGGCTGCCGTCTATAGGGTTGCACAGACACGACTGAAGTGACTCAGCAGCAGCAGCAGCAGAGCACCAAAAGCCACAAAACGGAGGGGGAACATAACAGAAATCTTTACATTTTTGGCCCGAAAGTGGTGAAGTCTACTTTGTTTTCCGTGAGCCAAGGAAAGAGGCCTTGCAGCCATTCACATTTTTGTATCTTCAATTTCCATTATCAATTAAAAGACGGTAAACTCTTATCCTGAATAGAAGTGCAATTAGATCTAATAATGAAATCAAGTACTACTGAGGTAGAACTTGGCAGTAATTAGGTTTTTGATACATAAGTACAATTTCCAAATGCAATTTGTCCCTAAGCCCAGGCTGTTGATTTAATTCACCGTGTCTGCTCTTACAACGGAATGCGCAGGGAATGTATTCCAGTTCCTCAGGGCTGTGTCTCTCCAGGGAGAATGAGTGAGTTGCCTGACAGCTGAAATTACCAGTTGGACATGGGGAGGAGGTGTTGGTTGTCTCTTCTGGGAATCAGGAGTGAGGGGAGGGTTGCGCCCCCAGGATTTCATTGACATGCAAATCTCTCTATCAGGATGCAAGCTGATGCTCTCTGCCTGTCCTTGTGCTATGTCTGTCTGTCTGTCTCTCCCCTTTCTTTCTGTCTCTGACACTGTTCCTCCATTCATCTACTTATGTATTCCTCCAAGCAAGCAAGCAAGCAAGCAAGCTAAGTTGCTTCAGTCGTGTCCATGAGGTCCTTTCCGGCCCGCCAGGCTCCAGACAGGTACCCTAAGAGGTCCGTTCTTATGACGTCACCCAACGGTAAAGGAGGAGGTCCCCTAGAAGGACTGTGTCCCTAGTTTGGACACAGAGAACGCAGAGGACTTGACCGTCCACCCAAGAAATGGTGATCGTGGTTGACCCTTCGGGTACATAAGGAAGTAAGTTATAATTCACTTCCAGATCCTTTAAGAGACCACCAGGTCACCAATCGTGGGACACGAAAGTGACGACTACCGGGTCCAAACTAAGGACCAACTCCTTGATTCTAAGGTGATCGATGTACCACGTCGACTTTTTTACTTCTTCTTTGTTAATAAAATTTTTATATATAAATAAATCCCAGATAAGACAATCCACGACTCTGTATCGTCAACTCTTTCGTCTACAAAGACAGGACAAGGGACTATTAGTCTAGTGTGTGCTTGCTCAGTTGCTTCAGTCACGTCCAGCTCTTTGCAATCCTGTGGACTGTAGCCCACCAGGCTTCTCTGTCCATGGAATTCTCCAGGCAGGAATACTGGAGNCCTCAAGGGACTATTAGTCTAGTGTGTGCTTGCTCAGTTGCTTCAGTCACGTCCAGCTCTTTGCAATCCTGTGGACTGTAGCCCACCAGGCTTCTCTGTCCATGGAATTCTCCAGGCAGGAATACTGGAGTGGGTTGTCATGCCCTCTTCCAGGGGATTGTCCCTACCCAGGGACTGAACCCAGGTCTCCTGCATCTCCTGCATTTCAGGTAGATTCTTTACCGGTGAGCCACCTGGGAAATCCAGTCTAGTATTCAACAGTAAAGAACTATTTGTTACTTATCATTATTGTAGTGCTATGAAGGTTTCTATGAGAATGTAAAATAGGTCTCTATCCCAATCTGAGGGTGCAAGAAAGATTTCCCTGAGGAACTGAGAGCTTTGATCTGAAATAGGAACAGAACTTGGGTGGAGAATCTAGAGAAAGTCATCCAGGTAGACAGAAGGCCCAAAGAAGACTGAGTGCAATAAAGAGATGTTGAGGATGCCACTCAGGGAGGATCAAAGGAAGGAGAAAGCGAGAGAGGTGAAGTGAGGCTATGCAGTAGGAAAGGGCTAGATCCTTCAGGGCCTTGTAGCCCTTGTTTAAGGTTTAAAATTAGAAATTCTTTGAAGATTTTAAAAATAGAGGAGCAATCTGATTCTCCTTTATTAGTCACCAGACTCCTTTAAACTTCAGTAATAATGTCCCTCTTAATTTGGAAGATCTCTTTGATCACTCTTCAAGTCAGTTTCCACCATCCCTCAGCATTTTCAGAGATTCCAGCTGGGAGGAAAGTATAGTGAATGATAGACTCTCCATCAGTGACTTGTGATGTCAGAATTTCAATGTTCCGGCGCTTTGCAGCCCTAGCAATCATAATCAAAAGTACTTCAGGCAAAGGTTAAAGATTCATGATGTAGTCATCAGATAAGAGGAGTACCAGCTTCTAGATGAATACATATGTTTACCAAGACTTGACAAAGAAAGATAGCCGCCAACGGCAACCCCATCTCCCACCACTGCTGCCTTCCTAACCCAAATATTCTAAGGCATACTCAGATCATTGCTCTTTTTTTTTTCTCTCTTAAGCCTTGGGCCGTGGGTGTCTTAGGATTGGATCAGTTATCTAATTGCTGAGATAACAAATGACCCAAACCCAGCAGCTTAAGACAAAAAGCCTTTATTATGGTTCGTGGGTCTGTGGGTCAGCAAGTAGCTCCTTTGGTCTCTGTTGGACACACTGATACACCCATGGGCAGCTCTGTGCAGTTTGGCATGGCTTTCTCACAGATGTGGGAGTCGACCAACTATCAGGACTTGTTTGGGATGGCCTTAGTGATGGAGACAAAGGTCCAGGAGACTCTCAAGAGTCTTCTCCAACACCACAGTTCAAAAACATCAATTCTTCGGCGCTCAGGTTTCTTGACAGTCCAATTCTCACATCCATACATGACCACTGGAAAAACCATAGCCTTGACTAGGCGGACCTTAGTCGGCAAAGTAATGTCTCTGCTTTTGAATATACTATGTAGGTTGGTCATAACTTTTCTTCCAAGGAGTAAGTGTCTTTTAATTTCATGGCTGCAGTCACCATCTGCAGTGATTT
>SJYX01011978.1:7467-61507 GCA_006410675.1 Oreotragus oreotragus | reverse complement strand
ATGCAACCAGTCCATTCTGAAGGAGATCAGCCCTGGGATTTCTTTGGAAGGACTGATGCTAAAGCTGAAACTCCAATACTTTGGCCACCTCATGTGAAGAGTTGACTCATTGGAAAAGACTCTGATGCTGGGAGGGATTGGGGGCAGGAGGAGAAGGGGACGACCGAGGATGAGATGGCTGGATGGCATCACTGACTCGATCGACGTGAGTCTGAGTGAACTCCGGGAGTTGGTGATGAACAGGGAGGCCTGGCGTGCTGCGATTCATGGGGTCGCAAAGAGTCGGACACGACTGAGCAACTGAACTGAACTGATAATGTACTAAGGATGGTACTTGGTGATAGGGATTATAAATATATATATGACTCAGCTGGAAAACCATCTACCTGCAATGTGGGAGACCAGGGTTCAATCCCTGGGTTGAAAAGAGCCCTTGGAGAAAGGGAAACACTACCCACTGCAGTACTCTGGCCTGGAGAATTCCATGGACTCTATAGTCCATGAGGTCACAAAGAGTTGGAGACAACTGAGTGACTTCCACTTTCATTTCCTATGTATAAGCCCGACAACAACTGTCTTTTGTTTATCCTGTTCTCTCAGCCTAGAATTCCCTCCCTACTCCTGAGCCTGTTACTTTTGTACCATGCTGTTGTGCTGTGCTGTCACTGAAGTCGTGTCTGACTCTGTGTGACCCTATATACAGTAGCCTGCCAGCCTCTTCTGTCACTGGAATTCTCCAGACAAGAATACTGGAGTGGGTTGCCATGCCCTCCTCCAGGGGATCTCCCCAACCCAGTGATCGAACCTGAATCACTTACGTCTCCTGCATTGGCAGGAGGGTTCTTTATCACTAATGCCACCTGAGAACTGCTTTGGTATCATATCCAGAGCAAATATAAGCACTGCTTTTCTTTTTAAATTGTGTCCTCTTGGGTCCTGGTTTCTGATGAAGCATCTCAGGAACCACGGTAAGAGATAGAAGAGAGACACTAGGTATCTAGAGAAGATTCTGGGCTGGTTGGTCCTCACCATCAACCAGGGCACTTGTAGCTCCTATTCTATGTTTGATAAATTAGATTTTTTGGTTGGGGGGCAGATATTCATTGATGTTGGACTTGGCTTTATGATATGCTTTGGCCAATCAAATGTGAATAGATGTGACAAGTTACCTTTTCTGAACCTGACCTTACAGAGGCATTGCTCTTTCTACTCACCCTTCCTGAGAGCTTTCAGATTCAGCTACAAGAAGAATATGCCCGAAGAAGTTGCAGTTCTTCTAGTCTGATCCCCAGAGTGAGACACATAAGGCATAGCCAGACACTTGTTAATAAAAAACTTACTGTGTGCCACTGATATGTTTGTGGTTGTTTATAATGCAGTAGCAACTACTCGATACACACATCTAATTAAGAGCTCATTTGGAGTAAGGATTTTCATTCATTTGTTCCTTCATTAATTAAAAAATATATTGAGTGCCCTATACATGAAGACATTGCAGGTTCAGTTCCTGTCTCTTATACACATCTAGATGTGTATAAGAGACAGCTTCTAGTCTGATCCCCAGAGTGAGACACATAAGGCATAGCCAGACACTTGTTAATAAAAAACTTACTGTGTGCCACTGATATGTTTGTGGTTGTTTATAATGCAGTAGCAACTACTCGATACACACATCTAATTAAGAGCTCATTTGGAGTAAGGATTTTCATTCATTTGTTCCTTCATTAATTAAAAAATATATTGAGTGCCCTATACATACCAGATAGAACACCACTGAAATAGGTGGTTTTAAAAATCTATTGGCTTTGCTTATCTTCTTGACTTCTGCTCTTTACATTTGATATAAAAGGGTTTATGATCATTTATGTACATATGGAAAACTCAGCAGTAGCCACAGGACTGGAAAAGGTCAGTTTTCATTTCAATCCCAAAGAAAGACAATGCCAAAGAATGCTCAAACTACCACACAATTGCACTCATCTCACACACTAGTAAAGTAATGCTCAAAATTCTCCAAGCCAGGCTTCAGCAATACGTGAACTATGAATTCCCTGATGTTCAAGCTGGTTTTAGAAAAGGCAGAGGAACCAGAGATCAAATTGCCAACATGTGCTGGATCAGGGAAAAAGCAAGAGAGTTCCAGAAAAACATCTATTTCTGCTTTATTGACTATGCCAAAGCCTTTGACTGTGTGGATCACAATAAACTGTGGAAAATCCTGAAAGAGATGGGAATACCAGACCACCTGACCTGCCTCTTGAGAAATCTATATGCATGTCAGGAAGCAACAGTTAGAACTGGACATGGAACAACAGACTGGTTCCAAATAGGAAAAGGAGTACGTCAAGGCTGTATATTGTCACCCTGCTTATTTNTTGCAACATATTTAGATTTGAAATCGTTTCAGGCAAGAAGGATATAGTATATAACTATAGAATAATACAGATTGACCAGGGGGTCAGTTACTGCTTTTGATTTTTTTTTTTTTTCTCAAGATTAGCTTTCAGACTCTGGAAATTATCTTTGTGATTTTATGCAGAACTTCTAATAGGGCAGTTGAATCTACTTTTTAGAGTTTACATACTTACTTATTCAAGTGTCACATCTTTTAGAATTGTAGATTTGCTTTTTGCTTTTTATTTTTTTTTTCTATTGACTCTCTTTTGAGTATTAAGAGAATGTGCAAGGCACAGAGTAGGCATTTTCATTATTTATTTCTGTGTAACAAGTTACCCTCAAAATGAAGGGCTTAAAAACAGCAAACGTTTACTATCTAGTGTCAGGAATCCTGGTGTAGAATAACTGAGTGCCTTGGCTCAGGGTTTCTCACCAAGCGAAGCAATCCAGGTCTTGGCCAGGGCAGCAGTTATCTTAAGCTTCTACGGGGATAGGAATGCATCCAGATTAACTCATTGGCTGTTGGAAAGAGATACCAGATTCTTACCACACGGGCTTCTCCATAGGATAACGTACTCCATGGCAGCTGACTTCCTCAGAGTGAGAAAGTAAGAAAATGAGAGTTTTATAGATGGCAGTCACATGCTTTCTGTAGCTTAATCTTGAAAACTACATCTTAACAAATGTTTTGTTTTTTCTATTAGCAGCAAACTTTTGGGTCCAGCCCACACAAATAGGAAATCACGCAGGTTATGGATTCTGAGGTGGGACTCTTTGGAGGCTGTCTTAGAGCCAGCCTACCACAGCACTTAACAAATATATGATTTTAAATGAACATGCTATTCTTTGTTCAAAGATAGATTGAACAAGAGGGCTCCAGTTTCTATGTAAAAGCCAGTCTCCTTGGTGCAAATTTGTACCAGCATTTGAACAATTTGCCTTACATTTCATTAAATTTAATTTTAAAATATACTTTTGGTCACGTGTATTACCTTTTTAATTCCTCATAATAGGACAGTTTTGAGGGACCTTGGTTTCCTTTTGGTTTTTTTTTAAAGTTATATTTTGAATATAATATCGCATTTTAATATTTTTATATGAAATAAAGCATAGAAAAGTTTGTAAAACAAATTACAGTTTAAAGATTCATAGCGTGATCATCCATGTAACCACCATTCTGATGATCCAATGATAGATTTTTGCCAGGACTTGTAAAGCTCTCTCGGAGAAGGCAGTGGCACCCCATTACAGTACTCTTGCCTGGAAAATCCCATGGACAGAGGAGCCTGGTTGGCTGCAGTCCATGGGGTTGCTGAGTCGGCACGACTGAGCAACTTCACTTTTGCTCTTCACTTTCATGCATTGGAGAAGGAAATGGCAACCCACTCCAGTACTCTTGCCTGGAGGATCCCAGGGACGGTGGGCCCCCGTCTCTGGGGTCGCACAGAGTCGGACACGACTGAAGCGACTGAGCAGCAGCAGCAGTAAAGCTCTCTGCCTACTGTTNCACTTTCATGCATTGGAGAAGGAAATGGCAACCCACTCCAGTACTCTTGCCTGGAGGATCCCAGGGACGGTGGGCCCCCGTCTCTGGGGTCGCACAGAGTCGGACACGACTGAAGCGACTGAGCAGCAGCAGCAGTAAAGCTCTCTGCCTACTGTTTCCAGATTATGGTCCATAAGTCTCTTCTTTTGAATTGATATAAACGCACTTCTGCCTTATGTAATGTTTTGTTCTTCTCTTTGGCTCAGTGTTAAGATTCATCCCTAGTGTTGTATATGGCTATAATTGATTCCCTTTTGCTGTTGTATAGTATTCTATTAATTGAATACACACCATTTTTGTTATTGCAAACAGTGTTACTATCTTATATATACATCTTATCAAGGTATATATTATAATATATATCTCAGTGCTTCATATGTAGAAATGGAATTATTAAGTCATAGGATATGTACATCTTCAAATTTAGTAGATAATGCCAAACAATGCCTGAGTGGTTGAATTGGTTACTCTTCCTACAGAAACTGTAGGAATGTTCCTGTTGTACTATATTCTTTTTTCAGTTTAGCTCATCTTGGGATATGTATTGGTATCTCTTTGTGGTTTTAAGTTGCATTTCCCTGATGGATAATGAGGTTGAGTACTCAGTACTATGAATTGGCCATTTGGATTTTTGTGTATGTATGAAGTACTTGGTTTAAGCTTTGTGCATCTTTTCTATTTCATTGATTTTCCTTCTGGTTTGCTTATATATTCTAGATAAAAATTCTTTGTTCTATCTATCTACCTGCTTATCTATAGCAGATCTCTCTCCTCCTCTAATTGGGCTGCTTTTTTCATTGTCCTAATTATGCTATTTGATGAAGAGAAGTTTCTGTCTATAGTGGAGTCAAATTTATTAATCTTGCCTGTTATAATTAGTGCCTTTTCTATTAGGTAAAGAATTCTTCTCCACATGAAGTCATGAAGACATTTTGCTATATTATCTGCTTGAATCTTTTATTCTTTTTTTTTTTCCCCCCATACGTATATCTATAATCTACTTGGGAATTTTTCATATGAATATCCAGATGTCCAAGCATCCTTGATTAAAAAGTTCATCTTTTTCCCATTGCTTTGAAATACCACATCTGTCATACATCGTGTGTCCATACATACATGGGTCTGTTTCCAGGCTCTCTTTTGCTCCACTGGTCTGTCTGTCTTTCTGGCAATACCACACTGTATTAAATACTAGAATTTTGAAGTAAGTTACTATTGTTTTTTAGGAAAGTTGCAGCTATTCATGGCTCTTTGTATTTCTCTATAAATTTTAAAACCAGCTGATACATTTCCATTGTATACCTGCTGTGATTTTTATTGGGATTACTTTGACTCCATAGATCAATTTGGGAGGCTCTCTTTGCAGTATTGAGCCCTCTAGCCGTTGAACATGGTATTTCTCTCTGTATATACAGGTCCTTAAAAATGGCCTCCAAAATTTTGGTATTTTCAGGATATCATTCTTCCATATCTATTTTAGAGTTGTCCTTAGGTCTTCAGTCATTTTTATGCTATTCTAAGTGATGTCTGTGTCTTTAATTTCAGTTTCTTACTATTTATTGCTGGCATATAGAAATGCAATTGATTTTGACACATACTTTTTTTTTATCCAGCGACTTTGTTAAAATCACTAATTCTAATAACTTATTTGTAGATTATTTTGTATTTTCCTTGCACACATCATCATCTGCAAATAATAACAGTTTAGTTTCTTTCTTTGTGATCCTTATATCCTTTATTTATCTTTCTTGTCTTACTCTGCTGGCTAGGATACCCGTTACAGTGATGAATAGGAGTGATAGCGGGGCATCCTAGTCTTGGTGCTGATCTCAAAGTGAAAGCTTTCGACGTGTCACCATTAGGTATGATGTTTTCTGTAGGTTTTTGGTAGGTATTTTTTCTAATCATTCAAGGAGCTAAGTTTCTATTCCCAGTTTCCTAAGAGAATTTTTTTCTAATTGTAAGTGGGGGTCGAGTATTCTCCAGAATTTTTGTGCAGTTGAGATTTTATAATTTTTTTCATTATATTAAAATGGATCATAATTTGTTTAACATTAAAAACTCAATCAGCTTTGCACCTAGGGTGACCAACTGTCCTGATTTGCCCAGGAGTGTTCTAGTTTTATCACTGAATGTTCTGCATTCTAGATAAGTAGGACAGTTGTTTGCCTTCTTCGGCTCCCTTATTGCATCTATATTCATTAATAAGATTGTTCTTTAACTTTTTTACACTGATCTTGTCTGGTTTTATTATGAAGTTGGTTTTATCAAATTGGTTGGAGAATGTATCCTCTTTTTCTGTTTTCTGCAAGAATTTGTATAATCTAGGATGAATATCTTTGCTGAATATTTAAGGATTTTGCTGGAAAAGCTATATAGACCTGTTGTTTGCAGAAACTTTGTTGATTCATTTACTGCTTATTCAGATTTTTGTTTTAGATATCATTTTTGACACATTATATTTTTTCTAAGAGTTGTCTGTTTCTTCTTAGTTTTCAAATTTTTTAGTATGAGATTGGACTAAGCTTTTAATACCGCTAGAGTTTTTAGTGATGTCTTTCATTCCTGACTCTGCTTTTTGGTGCTGTACATTTTTCTGTTTGTTTTGATCAGGTCATGTCAGGGATTCAGTGTTGTATCAGTTTTATCAGTTTTATCCAGGAACCAGCTTTTTGGCTTTGTTTATGTTCTCTATTTTATTTTTGTTTTCCACTTTCTAATCACCCTCCTTATAATTACATTGTCCATCCTTCTACTTTTTTTGGTTTTATTTTGTTGTTTCTCTTCTAATTTGTTAACTTGGATATACATTTTAGTAGGCAGACTTTATTTTTAATAATCTACACATTTCAGGCCACAGGTGTGGCATTTTGTTTGTTATTCCTTAGTTCAAAGTAGTCTCTAATTTCTGTTACACTTTTTCTTAGGCGCGTGGGTTATTTGCGGATGAATTTATTACTTGGATATTGGGATTCTTTCATTTAACAAGAAGTTACTTCTTTGGTTTTTGGTTGTGCCGGGTCTTCGTTGCTGCCTGTGGGCTCTCTCTAGCTGTGTCCAATGGGGGCTGCTCTTCATTGCTGTGCACAGGCTTCTCACTGTGGTGGCTTCTCCTATTGCCGAGCACAGGTTCTAGGCACACAGGCTTCAGTAATTGTGGCTCATGGGCTCTAGAGAGCCGGCTCAGGAGTTGTGGTACCTGGACTTAATTGCCCCGTGGCATGTAGAATCTTCCTGGACCAGGGATCAAACCCACCTCCCCTGCATTTGCAGGTGGATTCTTATCTACTGTACTACCAATGGAGACCTTTTTTTTTTAAAAAAAAAAAAATGGATTTCTGTTATAATTGCATTCATTATATCAGAAAATAATTTGATTTTTATGATATTTGCACTGTCACATGTTAGTTCATTAAATCTTGAAATATTCGTGCTTGTAAAGAATGTGTTTCCTGCAGTTTGCACAGTGTGGTAAGAATGTTTTGCATCCTACTGAATCTTTGGTTCTTTATTGTATCACTAACATATTTGAGGTGAATTTCTTATATATAGCAGAGATTTTTCATTCACTCTGCTGGACTCAGTCTTATAATTTTGTATTTAAACCATTTACATTTAATGTAAAAGAGTTTAAGCCTGCCATTTTATTATGTTTTTGTTTCTTTTCTCTTTTGATTTTTTGTTATTATGTTTTTTCTTTACTGTATTTATATATTTTTAAAGACATTTTTTAGAGCAGTTTTAAGTTCACAGAAGAATTGAAAAGATGGTACAGAGATTTTCCATATATCCCATAGTAATGCACATTTAAATTTCCTCATTTTTTTTATGACTTGAAAGCTCATTTCTTCTTAGCACTGAATATGATTCCATTGTCTTTATGAACCACTGTTTATCCATTCATCTGAAGGACATCTTGGTTGTTTCAAGTATTGTTAATTATGACTAAGGCTGGTATCCATGTGTTTTTTTTGGAATCGGAAGTTTTCACCTCGCTTGGGTAAATACTAAGGAGTGTGATTACTGGCTTATATGATAAGAAAATGTATAATTTTTAAAGAAACTGCCAGTCTGCCTTTCAGAGTGGCTGTACAATTTTTCATTCCTACCAAGAATAAATGAGAGTTCTTGTTGCTACACATCTTTTTCAGCTTTTGGTGTTGTCAGTGTTCTGGATGTTGGATGTTCTAATCAGTATACAGTGCTTTTTTTTTTTTTTAGTGCTTTTTTGTTTATGTATATATAGTATTATTAATTATGCTACTCTTTTTTTTTAAACCAGCTTTTCTTTTTCCTGGAAGTTTATCGGTATTCTTTTGTTCAGTTTTGAATATTTCAGATAATTGACGAGGTCTTGGCAACTGTGACTTATTCTAATTATATTAGCTCAAAAACAAAATTAAGATACTCAATTTAGTACTTCAGCATGTTTTTATTCATTCATGCTGCTGCTGCTGCTAAGTTGCTTCAGTTGTGTCCAACTCTGTGTGACCCCATGGGCTGCAGCCTGCCAGACTCCTCCGTCCATGGCATTTTTCAGGCAAGAGTACTTACTCAATCATAGTAAAGGTCAAATAAATGAGTGCCAGTGATACCTAACTGCACCAAAGCTAATGTCAATTAAAGGGGGTTCTATTTTTGAATTCTTTCATGTTTTAGTCTTAAGGGATTCAGAGACTTCTGTTCTTCACTTTTCAAATTTTAAAATAATTTCTTTGGGTTATAATACAGTATACTGTGTTGAGTGTGCTTGCTGTTGATGACTTTGGACTGTGCTTTCAGGTAGCATTTCTCCATCTTATGTATATTATTATTATTATTATTTTTAGTACCCCCCAAAACTCACGATAGTGTTAAGGCAGATTTGATCCAGAAATTTGTCAATTTTCCTTCCCATTTGTGGTCTGTTTTCATTTAGATAATGATAGTTCAGCTTTATGAACTTTCTTCATGTGTTTCCAAAACATTCTTGGTCTCTGCTTGATGCTTTTATTCTAGATTCTGCCTCTCTGATTTATGAAACACATTTGCAGAGTGAATTTAGCCTAGTTGTTCTTTTTGCTTTTTAAAACAGTTATGGTTTGTCTTTCTTCTATTTCCACATACTATAATGTCTTATATTGATGCCTAAAAGGAGAACACTTATTTCTTTTACTCATTACCTCTCCATATTTCTGGCCACCAAATGTGTAGGTGATTTCTTATACCAACTAGTTCTCCAGTTCTCTGTAGATACAAGCAGAGTGTCCTGGAAATCAATTCAGGTCAATTCTATCTAACACAATCTACTTGGAGTTGGCCCCAGATTCCACTGGTTGAGGACTCAGTCCCACAAGACTGAGCTGCCCCTTCAGATCATAATTGCATGTCTAAGAAGTCACTCGTGTATTTAATCTACAGGCTATAAATTGGCAGTTCCCATGTCCCCCTCCAAGGATTTGATAATTTGCTAAAATGGATCACATAACAGGAAAACAGTTTACTTACTGGATTATCAATTTATTGTAAAAGAATAGAACTGAGATACGTGGGAAGGTGCATGGAGCTTCCATACCCTCTCCAGGTGTGCCGTTCTCCCAGCATCTTCATGCACTCAGCAACCTACGTGTTCACCAACCCAGCAGCTCTTCCCTAGACTGAATTCCATGAGGCCACGGGCTAGAGTTTTCTAAATCCCGTTCTTCACAGTACTTAGCAAAATGTTTAAGATTGGTTAATATTTGAATTAATATATTATCAACTGTCTATATATTGCCTCAGAGGAAAACATGCTTAAAAATCTGTTTACCCCTACTAGTTATTAGGTAAAATAAAGTTATGGTACTTTTTTCAAGTAGTAGTGTTATAACATAGTAGTTAATGGCATGAATTCTGGAGCTGCCTTGATTTCAACTCTAGTTCTGCTGTGTACTTACTGCGATCTTGGGCAAGTCACTTAATCTTTCTGTGATTTATTTTCCTGTGTAATACTTCCTATTGCACATCTGGCAATAAGTATTACATAAATATATTCATTATCATTATTTTATATTCTAAAAACTGGCTCAGGGGTTTTCCCTGAAAGTTCAGTGGTTAAGATTCAGAGCTCCCAAAACATAGGACATGGGTTCTATTCCTGTTTGGGGAACTGAGATCCTGCATGCTGCACCACATAGCCAAAAAATAAAATTGGCTTCAATATATTTGGTTTATATTAAGACAGCCACTTATATATAATAATTATAGAAATTTAAATTTGATAGTGTTTGGAAAGCAGTTTTGTTTCATGTAATGAAGAGTTGCTATTTCTCTTGATCAAGTACTTTCATTTTAATAGTCTCAATAAAATTTGGAATGCAGACTCATATAATCTAAAATGCAGACTCATGGTTCAGAATTACTTATGATTGTCAAATGTATCATTAAATATGATAATTAAAATTTTTGCATTTTAAAGGCATGGAGAAAAGTTATGGTGCAATAGGCAAAATGTCAAAGATGAGGCATAATCTTAAATATGTTTTAAAAAATGCATAAGAGGGTAACTTGTGATTGCTTTTGGGTGGTAGAATTTAATCTTCAAGACTTATTTTATTTTTAAAATGAGGTTAACAACTGACATGCTGCTATTAATTGCTGCCAGTTAAGTGAGATTATTTAAAAGTTCTTTGGATATCTTCTGTTTTTATTAAATCATATTGTTATTGTTCATCTTTAATATTTTTATTATAAAGTCAATTATCGTATTAAAGAAAGTACTATTTTCTTAAATATTAAGTCTTTACATTTACTTTTTAACATAGGAACTTGCAGTACTTTTTATCTGCAGTTTTTCACCCCTACAATTTACCATTAGTGCACAGTTTCCTAAAAATCATATTCCAAATGTAAAATTACTTTATGATTGTGGTGGTGCCAGTGTGGTTTGGTTCAGGCTTTTTTCCCCCCTCTCTAATCTACAGCAACTGGAGCAGATTCAGAAGGAGTTGAGTGTTTTGGAAGAGGACATCAAAAGAGTGGAAGTAAGACCAAGAATTCCTTACATCTCGAGTAGCTTTTCAATTCCATGAAAAGTTTGCTTTTCCTTTAAATTGTGGCATTAAATTAATGGGATTAGTCTCCATTATATAGAAAGTAACAGGCATAATTTCTGCAATAATTTATTAGGAGCCCTTTTCCTCTGAGTTAATGATCGAAAGTTAGAGTTTAAGCAGTTAGTAAACAAAGCTAATATTTACATCAAGAGGGATTTTACTTTTCTTAATGTTTGCAAAGACTATTTTCAAAGTAGAGACTGATATGTCCCATTTTTCTATACTTTGGTGAGTTGAACAGTAATGATCCAGTTGCCATTCAGTCGCTCAGTCGTGTCCAGCTCTTTGTGGTGCCATGGACTGCAGCACTCCAGGCTTCCCTATCCCTCACCATCTCCCAGAGCTTGCCCAGACTCATATCTGTTGAGTCGGTGATCCTTCCAGTCATCTCATCCTCTGTCTTCTGCTTCTCCCCCTGCTTTCAATCTTTCCCAGCATCAGGGTCTTTTCCAGTGAATCTGCTCTATGTATCAGGGGCCAAAGGATTGGAGTTTCAGCGTCAGCATCAGTCCCTCCAAGGAGTATTCAAGATTGATTTCCTTAGGATTGAGTGGTTTGATCCCCTTGCAGTCCAAGGGACTCTCAAGAGTCTTCTCCAGCACCACAGTTCAAAAGCATCAATTCTTCAGTGCTTAGCCTTCTTTATGGTCCAACTCTCACATTAGTACATGACTGCTAGAAAAACCATAACTTTGACTAATGCCAAAGAAGGTGAAGTAGAACAATTCTGTGAAGACCTACAAGACTTTATAGAACTTTATAGAACCCCAAAAAGATGTCCTTTTCGTCATAGGGGACTGGAATGAAAGGAAATCAAGAGATACCTGGAGTAACAGGCAAGTTTCACCTTGTAGTACAAAATGAAGCAGGGCAAAGGCTAACAGAGTTTTGCCAAAAGAATGCACTTGTCATAGCAAACACCCTCTTCCAACAACACAAGAGAATACTCTACACATGGACATCAACAGATGGTCAATACCAAAATTAGATTGATTATATTCTTTGCAGCTAAAGATGGAGAAGCTCTATACAGTCAGCAAAAACAAGACTGGGTACTGACTGTGGCTCAGATCACAAGCTCCTTATTGAAAAATTCATACTTAAACTGAAGAAAGCAGGGAAAACCACTAGACCATTCAGATATGACCTAAATCAAATCTCTTACGATTATACAATGGAAGTAATGAATAGATTCAATGGATTAGATCTGACAAAGTACCTGGAGGACTGTGGACAGAGTTTCATAATATTGTACATGAGGTGGTGATCAAAACCATCTGCAAGAAAAAGAAATGCAGAAAGGCAAAATGGTTTTCTGGCGAGGCCTTACAAATAGCTGAGAAAAGAAGAGAGGCGAAAGGCAAGGGAGAAAAGGAAAGATACACCCATCTGCATGCAGAGTTCCAAAGAATTGCATGGAGAGATAAGAAACCCTTCCTAAGTGATCAGTGCAAAGAAATAGAGGAAAACAGTAGAATGGGAAAGACTAGAGATCTCTTCAAGAAAATTAGAGACACCGAGGGAACATTTCATGCAAATACGGGCTCAATAAAAGACAGAAACAGAATGGACCTAACAGCATGGGGTCGCTAAGAGTCGGATACGACTGAGTGACTTCACTTTCACTTTTCACTTTCATGCATTGGTGAAGGAAATGGCAGCCCACTCCAGTGTTCTTGCCTGGAGAATCCCAGGGATGGTGGAGCCTGGTGGGCTGCCGTCTATGGGATTGCACAGAGTCGGACACGACTGAAGCGACTTAGCAGCAGCAGCAACAGAAGCAGAAGCTATTAAGAAAAGGTGGCAAGAATACACAGAAGAACTATCCAAAAAGGATCTTAATGAGCCAGATAACCACGGTGGATCACTCACTTAGACCCAGACATCTCAAAGTATGAAGTCAAGTGGGCCTTAGGAAGTATCACTACAAACAAAGCTAGTGGAGGTGATGGAATTCCAGCTTACCTATTTCAAATCCTGAAAGATGATGCTGTATACCAATATACCAGCTCAATATACCAGCAAATTTGGAAAACTCAGCAGGGGATACAAGACTGGAAAAGTACAGTTTTCATTCCAGTCCCCAGGAAGAGCAATGCCAATGAATGTTCAGACTACTACACAGTTGCCCTCATTTCACATGCTAGCAAAGGAATGCTCAAAATTCTCCAAGCTAGGCTACAACAGTACGTGAACCAAGAACTTCCAGATGTTCAAGCTGGATTTAGAAAAGGCAGAGGAACCAGAGATCAAATTGCCAACATGCATTGGATCATAGAAAAAGCAAGAGAATTCCAGAAAAACATCTCCTTCTGTTTCATTGACAACTCTAAAGCCTTTGTGTGGATCACAAAAAAGGGAAGAAAATTCTTCAAGATGGGAATACCAGACCACCTTACCTGCCTCTTGCGAAACCTCTATGCAGGTCAAGACAGAACAGTTAGAACTGGACATGGAACAATGGACTGATTTAAAATTGGGAAAGGAGTACATCAAGGCTGCATATTGTCACCCTGCTTATTTAACTTATATGTAGAGTACATCATGCGAAATGGCAGGCTGGATGAAACACAAGCAGGAATCAAGATTGCCAGGAGAAATATCAATAACCTCAGATATGCAGATGACACCACCTTTATGGCAGAAAGCAAAGAGGAACTAAAGAGCCTCTTGATGAAGGTGAAATAGGAGAGTGAAAAAGCTGGTTTAAAACTCAGCTTTTAAAACGAAGGTTTTGAACTCAGCATTCAAAAATGAAGATCATGCTATCTAGTCCCATCACTTCATGGCAAATAGATGGAGAAAAAATGGAAACAATAACAGATTTTATTTACTTGGGCTCCAAACTCTCTGTAGATGGTGACTGCAGCCATGAAATTAAAAGATGCTTGCTCCTTGGAAGAAAAGCTATGACAAACCTAGACAGCATATTAAAAAGCAGAGACATTACTTTGCCAACAAAGGTCTGTATAGTCAAAGCCTGTCTCTTATACACATCTAGATGTGTATAAGAGACAGATTTCAGGTAGTAAAAGTCCATGAGGGAGAGGGGCAATAAGAAATTAAACAGTCTAGAAAGACTCTATTGGAAGGTAATAATAAAAACAGGTTGAGAAATACTGAAACAGACATTTATATCAGTGGAACAGAAGAGAAAGTCCAGAATAGACTCACACATAGTGGTCAAATGAGTTTTAGTCAAGCCACTAGTTAAGAAAGTCTTGCTAAAAAATACTGATGTAACAACTAGATATTCAAAAGTGTGCAAGAAAATGAACCTCAACCTCTATCTTTATCCACTCACAAAAATTTCTCACAATGACTCACAGTTCAAAATGTAANTCAGATATGCAGATGACACCACCTTTATGGCAGAAAGCAAAGAGGAACTAAAGAGCCTCTTGATGAAGGTGAAATAGGAGAGTGAAAAAGCTGGTTTAAAACTCAGCTTTTAAAACGAAGGTTTTGAACTCAGCATTCAAAAATGAAGATCATGCTATCTAGTCCCATCACTTCATGGCAAATAGATGGAGAAAAAATGGAAACAATAACAGATTTTATTTACTTGGGCTCCAAACTCTCTGTAGATGGTGACTGCAGCCATGAAATTAAAAGATGCTTGCTCCTGGAAGAAAAGCTATGACTAACCCAGGTTCAGTCCTTGGGTCAGGAAGATCCTCTGCAGAAGGGAATGGCAATCCCCTCCGCTATTCTTGCTTAGAGGTCTACAGTTTGTGTGGTTGCAGAGAATTGGACATGACTGATTGACTGACACTAACACACACCTAGACAGTGTATTAAAAAGCAGAGTCATTCCTTTGCCGACAAAGATCTATTTAGTCAGTTGTGATACTTAGTATTTATCAGTAGGTTCTCACCTATATTAAAAATGATTAAGCTAGTTCAGTGTTCACATAATGTACAGTATGTCTTATTTAAAATATTTACATTTGTCTTTTTTGTGCATTTGATGGCTTCATTAGTAATGAATAATATTTATTAAAGAATTTCTAGTTCTTTAAGTATGTATGTTATAAAAAAAAACTTGTCTCATAAGTTTCAGATATCCTTGCTTTTGTACTCTATGGAGAGGAAACGTTGAGAAATTTGGATGTTGAGACAAAAAGGAACTGATAAAACCTGGGATTGGAAAGAAAGAAATAGCTCCTTTTGACTTACACATCTTCTCTTTGGAGTGGCTATAATTCTAATAATTGTGCTTCCAGGAAATGAGCGGCTTATATTCTCCTGTCAGTGAGGATAGCACAGTGCCTCAATTTGAAGCTCCTTCTCCATCACACAGGTACAAAGCTTGAAACCTGTAGTTGCTTTGGATTTATGTTATAAATAAAGTGCAGATATGGTATTAGTTCTTGGTAGCCTTTTCCATGTAATGAACACAACTCCTGAGAAATTACTTTTGGTCATGATGTAGAAATGAGATTCAGATGGCTCATCTGTTTCCTTTATGCTTTAAATTTCATGCCAGGGACAGTTAGTAGAATATTATAATACTGTGAATTCAGTAATGAATTAAAAGTTTGGTGGATTTCTCAAAATAGTGGTAGCTTTGAATATATTGTGAATTAAAATCAGATGAAATTAAAAATCTATAATTTGAGAAAATGAAATGGTGATATTAAAGAAAAGTTAGTTAAACTAATACCTTTGACTTTGCCACTATCCTGTTGAATTAGGTAGATCTGTTTGTTTAGACATCTCTGCTAGTTTCTTTATAACTCCCCATTATTAATTTAATTAAGTTTTCCCTTCTGTATTCTCTATAGAGCAGGAATTACATATATCTTGCTCATGACTGGCCTCCTTCAGTATGTTTTTGTGAAATATGGTGAATGTCTATGGTCCCTATGTAAATTTAAAGTTCTATTGATGAAATATATACTACCTAACATTTGAATTTGAACTTTTTTGTTGTGTTCAGAGCTAGAGAAATTTTACATGTTTTTAATCCATTGCTAATCCATTCATGATTGTGGTCCAACAGAAGCTTTTTAGACAGATAGTTTTAGGATAACACATGGATTTTCAAGCAGTCCAATGACAGTACAGGAGATTACACTAACTTCACCGCCAGTGCCAGATCAGGAAAGCCATTTTACATATAGTTTGGGATGATACGTGGGGAAGGGACACAAGGAATATTATAGTAAAATAACATTCCTGGTGTGTTTAATATATTTCATTAACCGTTTTATAGAGAATCCACATGAGTGCTGAGTGATTCTGAGGTCACTTTACCTCTGTAACTCAGCTTGTTTTTGTCCATATTTTGTTTTCTTTAAAACACTGGGGGATGATTCAGTCTGTGGGATATTATCTTTAGCTTAGCATTCACTTCCTGACATACGTGGGATCTGTGTAAATGGAATATTCATTATGTGAGTGCATCCAGGCAAATAAAAGTTGTCATATCACAGTGTCTTCTCTAATAAACTGATAATTCTCATTATCATATCACTCTCTGTCATACCACTTTATTTCTTTCTATCTGTTGATGCTAGGTCTTTGTTACCATCTGCGCTACCAGGGAAGCCCCTGGTCTTTGTTAGTCTCTCATTGATCTTTGTTAATCTCTCACTGGTGACTTTAATAACATATTAACAATATAGTATTATGTTTGTTTAATTGGCTTTTTAAAATTTAATGCCTCTGATGCACTGGGCACTGTTTTAAGTGTTGAATGTAGCTGGAGAGTCCCTCCCTTTAAAAGGAACTTCCCTTTGGGGGTGTATGTGTGTGTGTGTGTTTGGAGGTTGAGGGAGATGCGATGCTAAATAAGAAAAAATAAAATATAATATTTGTACATGACATATAAGTAGTATCCTAGGAAGAAAGTTCATTTTTCACTTTCATGCATTGGAGAAGGCAGTGGCACCCCACTCCAGTACACTTGCCTGGAGAATCCCAGGGACGGTGGAGCCTCGTGGGCTGCCGTGTATGGGGTCGCACAGAATTGAACATGATGGAAGCGACTTAGCAGCAGTAGCAGGAAGGAAGTTAGACGTATTAGAAAGCTGACACATGAATGAAGAGAAGAGAAGCGATAATAAAAAGTCACAGGGTAGTTTTGAGTAGGATCTTTTTAGATTATAAAATACTTACAGGGGTTCACATGTAGAGGATAGAGATGAGACTTTTTAATCTCTCCCAATCCCTTGCAATTGGAAGCTAGGAGGAATGTTAGGAATATTACAAGAATCCTTAAAGAGGAAATGGTGGACTTTTTATTGGATTTTATAGATGGCACCCCACTCCAGTACTTTTGCCTGGAAAATCCCATGGACAGAGGAGCCTGGTAGGCTGCAGGCCATGGAGTCGCGAAGAGTCAGACACAACTGAGCGACTTCACTTTCACTTTTCACTTTCATGCATTGGANTTCAAATATGACCTAAATAAATTCCCTTATGAATATACAGTTGAAATGAGAAATAGATTCAAGGGACTAGATCTGATAGAGTTCCTGAAGAACTATGGAAGAGGTTCATGACATTGTACAAGAGGAAGTGACCAAGACCATCCCCAAGAAAAAGAAATGCAAAAAGGCAAAATGGTTGTCTGGGGAGGCCTTACAAATAGCTGTGAAAAGAAGAGAAGCGAAAAGCAAAGGAGAAAAGGAAAGATATGTCCATCTGAACGTAGAGTTCCAAAGGATAGCAAGAAGATAAGAAAGCCTTCCTCAGCGATCAATGCAAAGAAATAGAGGAAAACAATAGAATGGGAAAGACTAGAGATCTCTTCAAGAAAATTAGAGATACCAAGGGAACATTTCTTGCAAAGATGGGCTCAATAAAGGACAGAAATGGTATGCATCTGACAGAAGAAGATATTAAGAAGAGGTGGCAAGAATACACAGAAGAACTATACAAAAAAGATCTTCATGACCCAGATAACCATGATGGTGAGTGCGAAGTCAAGCGGGCCTTGGGAAGCATCCCTATAAACAAAGATAGTGGAGGTGATGAAATTCCAGCTGAGCTGTTTCAAATCCTAAAAGATGATGCTGTGAAAGTGCTGCACTCAATATGCCAGCAAATTTGGAAAACTCACCAATGGCCACAGGACTGGAAAATGTTGGTCTTCATTCCAATCCCAAGGAAAGGCAATGCCAAAGAATGCTCAAACTATGGCACAATTGCACTCATCTCACACGCTAGCAAAGTAATGCTCAAAATTAAATCCCCTAATATCTAAAATAGATGGCACTTCATGCCCAAGTGTTTCTTCCCAGTGAAATGCACACAAATGGGCACACTGGTGTGACCATCACTGGGATCAGTAGACAATATTTCTACTAAGCCATGAAGATTCCCTGCGCCCATCTCCAGTCAGGCCCACCTCCAGTGGAAACCAGCGTTATGACTTCTGTACCACAGATGAGCTAAGTCTGATCTTGAGCTTCTATGAGCTCAATAGAAACCTTTTATGTCTAGGTTCTTTTAAATAATTATATGATTGTCTCAAGAAATTCAGTTGTAAAGCATTTGACAAAATTCAATCCTTTCATGATAAAAATCCCTCAACAAAATAAAACCAGCTACGAGAAAGCTATAGTCTAACATCTTTATTATCATTATTGTCAAAAAATAACGTTTATTAAGCAAAATTGTGCGTATTGGAACTGACTCATTGGAAAAGACTCTGATGCTGGGAAAGATTGAAGGCAGGAGGAGAAGGGGATGACAGAGGATAAGATGGTTGGGTGGCATCACCTACTTGATGGACATGAATCTGAGTAAACTCCAGCAGTTGGTGATGGACAGGCAAGCCTGGCGTGCTGCAGTNGAAAAGACTCTGATGCTGGGAAAGATTGAAGGCAGGAGGAGAAGGGGATGACAGAGGATAAGATGGTTGGGTGGCATCACCTACTTGATGGACATGAATCTGAGTAAACTCCAGCAGTTGGTGATGGACAGGCAAGCCTGGCGTGCTGCAGTCCATAGGGTCGCAAAGGGGCAGACACGACTGAGTGACTGGACTGAACTGAACTGACTACTGCCATCTTGGCACCATCATTACCATGACATTTAACAATTCAGTACCCAGTGATTTCCTATTACATTGTAAGTTTAATAATATAGATGTATTACTTACAGAAATCTCAGCAAACACAAACTTGAATGTGAGAAAACAGCACCTGTATTATGGAAAAGCTGCATATAAAAGCCAGCGGAAGATCAGCCCCTCTCTCAGTGGTGCTTTGTGATGGACACACTGTGTACACCAATGGCGAGGCACTGTGTGTTGTCCTCTTAGGGTCAGGGAGACAAGGATATCCTTCGTCATCCTTTCTATTCAGCATTGTTCTGAAAACCTTCCTACTGAAATAAGGCAATGAGAAAATATAAAAGCACAAAGATTAAAAAGAAAGATTAAAAAAGTTTTATTTGAAGAAGATAACATTGTTTATCACCAAATCAGTTACTAGAATGAAACAGTATCTAGGGAGTAAAATGCAATGATATATACTGCATTTTACTGTGAAACTATTGAAATATTAAATGAACTCCATTTACAGTATCATAATGATTAGGAGTGCTTACTCCTTGGAAGGAAAGTTATGACCAACCTAGAGAGCATATTAAAAAGCAGAGACATTACTTGTCCAACAAAGGTCCGTCTAGTCAAGGCTATGGTTTTTCCAGTGGTCATGCATGAATGTGTGAGTTGGACTATAAAGAAGCTGAAGGCCGAAGAATTGCTGCTTTTGAACTGTGGTGTTGGTGAAGACTCTCGAGAGTCCGTTGGACTGCAAGGAGATCCAACCAGATCAGTCCTGGGTGTTCACTGGAAGGACTGATGCTGAAGCTGAAACTCCAGTACTTTGGCCACCTGGGCAAAGAACTGACTCATTGGAAAAGACCTTGATGCTGGGAACGATTGAGGGCAGGAGGAAAAGGGGACGACTNACTCTTGAGAGTCCCTTGGACTACAAGGAGATCCAACCAGTTCATCCTAAAGGAGATCAGTCCTGGGTGTGCTTTGGAAGGACTGATGCTGAAGCTGAAACTCCAATACTTTGGTCACCTGATGCATACAGCTGACTCACTGAAAAAGCCCTTGATGCTGTGAAAGATTGAGGGCAAGAGAATGGGACGACAGAAAATGAGATGGTTGGATGGCATCACCGACTCAATGGACATGAGTTTGAGTACTCCGGGAGTTGGTCATGGACAGGGAGCCCTGACGTGCTGCAGTTCATGGGGTCGCAAAGAGTCAGACACGAATGAGCAACTGAACTGAACTGGAGTAGCTTACTCCCTCTTCTTCAAGTCTTTCCTTAAATATCACCTTCTTAGTGAGGCCTGCCTTGATCACTGAAACATGTCATTTTTGATTCTCCATAAAGAATTCTACGTTTTCTTTCTTTTTTATAAGATTTAAGGCTGAATTTATGTCTTTATTATGTGCATTGCTTATTATCTGCAACCTCTTACTCCATGAAGGCAGGCATTTTTGTCTATTTGAGTCACTACTGTATTGCGAGATTTTAGAACATTGCATGACACAGAATAGGTGCTCAGTAAATATATATGGAATGAATGAAAAGTGTAGTCAGAGACAGTTTCTCCGAAAAGTTAACAAGGAGGAAAGATGTGAGACTGGAGAGGGAGTGAGCCCTCAAAGTAGATGCATGCCTAGAATGTTGCTGCTGCTGCTGCTGAGTCACTTCAGTCGTGTCCGACCCTGTGCGACCCTAGAGACGGCAGCCCACCGGGCTCCCCCGTCCCTGGGATTCTCCAGGCAAGAACACTGGAGTGGGTTGCCATTTCCTCCTCCAATGCATGAAAGTGAAAAGTGAAAGGGAAGTCGCTCAGTCGTGTCCGACTGTTAGCGACCCCATGGACTGCAGCCCACCAGGCTCCTCCGTCCATTGGATTTTCCAGGCAAGAGTACTGGGGTGGGGTGCCATTGCCTTCCCCCCCTAGAATGTTGAAGCAGCAGCAATTCCACTGTGGAATTGACAAGAATGAGGACAATGGAAGAGGAAGGGAAGTAAAGACACAAGACTGTATAGTCTGTGGCTCATTCTAAATACCTCTGCTTTTACAGAGAGTGAGAGAAGCCTTTGGAAAGATTAGGGCAGAGCTGAATGACAACTGCACATGCTTTTGAGAGGATTTCTCCAGCTGGTCGTACTGTTGAGAACAGGCTACAGGGGGAAGGGCAGAAAGTGGGAAAACCAGTTACCAGGATGTTGCAATAGTCCAGGAAAGAGATGACAGTTACTTGGCCAAATACATGGTTGTAAAAAGTGGCAAGATTCTGCACACATTTGAAGACAGAGCTGATGGGATTTACTGACAGACTGGATGTTGGGTATGAAAGAAAGAAATTCACAGCAACTTCAAGGTGTTGACCACAAAGAGTGGTTGGATACCCATGCAGTAATGAGATATAAAGACTATGTCAGGCATTATTGGTGGGGGAGGGGAGGGTGGAAAAAAGTGCTGAAAACCAGTTTTTTTTCTGCTAAATACTGATTCTAATGGTCAAACAATTCAAATTTCTTGCCTTAATTTATTTTCCCAAGTTCCCCAGTAGTTTATGCTGTGGACTTACCTTAAGGCTTCACAGAGACCCTCAATGACTGCTACTTTGGGGGGCTTCCAATATTACTACCCTGGAGCCTTTCCAGAACCCCAGAAACTTTCTGGGATTGCATGTGCGCTAAGTTGCTTCAGTCGAGTCCGACTCTTTGCAACCCTATGGGCTGTAACCCGCCAGGCTCCTCTTTCCATGGAATACTCCAGGCAAGAATACTGGGGTGTGTTGCCCATTTCCTACTTCAGGGAATCTTCTCACTCTTGACCCAGGGATCAAATCCACATCTCTACTTCTCTTGCACTGGCAGGTGGATTCTTGACCTCTGTGCCCCCCGGGAAGCCCCATATATGCATATATATAGTTGTTGTTGTTTGTTTTAAATACAGTTTATGTTGGAGATATTCACTCAAGCAATGGAGCTCCAATTTTAGAGTGACTTACCCACAGTCCTCCTGTAAGTATGAGACAGTGACCTCAAAGGGTACAGCATGCGCATCACCAGTGTCTCGCTGTCCCATAGATCGTTAGCAGTCAGCTTCGGATCTCATTTCCCGTTGTCGAAAACTGTTTAAAAAAAGAAAAAGGAAAGAAGACAACTGAGGTAATATGACACCTTTCTTTATCACTTCATGAAGCTGATATTCTCCCCTTAGAGAACTGCAAAATGAGGTGAAAGGCGGGCAGCTTTTCTAGGACAAAGAATAAAGAACTAGAAAGAGACAAATAGAAAATATCTGGCTGGGGCCACACAGTCAAGCCAGTTTGAGGTGAGAGAGAATGAGGACATGAGGACAGAGCCCGGCGGTTGCTTGGGCGTGGGGACTGGCTGACCGCCTAGACTGCGTTCCGGTCAAGCCAGGCACTGGCAGAGACCTGAGCGTTTCCATTTGCTCCTGTGCCACCGGGGCTGGAGTGCCGCCATCCGGGGCCTAGAAAATCACTCCCGCTCTGTTACTGTGTAACAAATTACTCCCAAATTGAGCAGCTTCAAACAACATTCATTACCAGTTGTGGGTTCACATCTGGCAATGGCTGTCCTGGGTGGTAAGACATTAGGGTCTCAAACGGAGGCCTCAGTTCCCTGCAGGTGCCACCTCAGGCGGAGAAGCCCCAGCCTTGGCTCCTAGCCACTCGGCCCCTCCACAGGGCTGCTCGCTGCCCTGCAGCCTGCCTCGCCCAGCTTGCCATTCAAGGAAGAAGCCAGACAGTCCCAGTTGAAAGCGGCCCCCTCACTTCTGCCACGATGTCCGTCACCAGACTAACCCTGCTAGTGTGAGAGAGGACCCCACGAAGGTGAGACCAGGAGGTGGGCATCTTCTGGGACTACGTGGGAGGCTCACAACAGCAAGCCAGTTTTATCAATTCCCATGTTTTCTGGCACAACATTTTGTATACAGTCAAGAGAATGAATAACGCAGTATTTGTTAAACAGTGTTTTGCTATTATGGCCATCCCTCAAATAAACGAGGCGAATTGTTTCCAGAAGGCCTACGCACCAAAATCTGCGCATGCTCAATCCCATACCCCACTCTCTGTACACACGTTTTCACATTTGCGGATTCAACCTACTGTGGGTGGAAATTTAGAATCTGCGGATACAAATGCCAACCGGAGAACACCGCAGGCTAGCAAGTCTTTGTGGAAGTGGATCCATGCAAATAAAACCCGGGTTGTTCAATGGTCAACTGTATTTTCTTGCATAAGGAAGGTGGGATAAAGAATTTTCTTCAAAGCTACTCACACACATTTTGCATTTAATGTTGACACTGTCTTGATCTTATTATGTGTTCCTGGAAAGTTTTTTGTTTTTTAATTTTCTTTTGTCTGAAAACTGTTCTTTACCTTAATGCTCCTGGTACTAATCTAGTACAAGACATGCGTGTGCATGCTCAGCCCTGTCTGACTCTTTTTGTAGTCCGCCAGGCTCCTCTGTCCATGGGATTCTCCAGGCAAGAATACTGGAGTGGGTTGCCATAGTCTACTCCAGGGGATCTTCCCCACTCAAGGATGGAACCCACCTGTCCAGTACCTGCAGGCAGATTCTTTATCACTGAGCCACCTGTGAAGTCCAGTACAAGACACTCAGGGTTTCCATTCTGGCATTGTGACCTTGAGCTTCCAAGGTCTTTATGTCCTGCATCTGAAAAATGGGGGTAAGAATAGAATGCCCCTTAGTGTGTTATAAAGAAAATGAGATACAGGAGCACTTTTTTAACAGGAAAACATTATGCAAACACAGCTGATTATCTTTGACTTTGAGATTACACGTTTGTTGTTGATGACCCAGAGAACAACCTTTGCTGCTCCCTGAAGGTGAAGGTGAAGGTGAAGGTGAATTTGCTCAGTCGTGTCCGACTCTTTGCATCCCCGTGGACTATAACCTATTAGGCTTCTCCATCCATGGGATTCTCCAGGCAAGAATACTGGAGTGGATTGCCATTTCCTTCTCCAGGGGATCTTCCTGACCCAGGGATCGAACCTGGGTCTCCCACATTGGAGGCAGACGCTTTAACCTCTGAGCCAGCAGGGAAGCCCACATCCCTAGTGGCAGCAATGTTCTCCTGGGAACACTGTTCTAGAAATAAATCATCTTTGCTTTCATTACTCTTTGAGGCATGCTTTTCTTTTGACCTGCTTAATATTTTGTGTAGACTGCATAAACTCATTACATAAATAATACGTAGAAAATAATCTAAGCAGGAAATGGCTTAATTATTCTGTGATTGCACTTTCTTGGTTGGACTTTTCCATTTCTTGGCCCTTGTTAAGCTTAAATGTCCTAAGGGCCCTCCTTGTCGGCTTCCCAGGTGACACGAGTGGTAAAGAACCTGCCTGCCAATGCAGGAGACGCAAGAGACTCTGATTTGATCCCTGGTTTGGGAATATACCCTAGAGAAGGGCATGGCAACCTACTCCAGTATTCTTGCTTGGAGAATCCCATGGACAGAGGACCTGGTAAGCTATAGACCATGAGGTAGCAAAGAGTTGCACATGACTGAAGCAACTTAGCACACCATCCCCACCCTACTTTTATCCATCCATTACAGTCTCCTTGCCCTTAATGTATTAGCAAACATGAGTTTTTAGTGGGGAGAGGCAAACCTATAAAGTGGTTCAGAGAATAAAGTATACGCCCGCAATGTGGGAGACCTGGTTTCAACCCCTGTGCTGGGAAGATCATCTGAGAAGGGAATGGCAACCCACTCCAGCAATCGCATACCTGGAGAATCCCATGGACATAGGAGCCTGGCAGGCTACAGTCCATGGGGTCACAAAGAGTCACACACAATTGAGCAACTAATGACAAAAAAAGTTGTAATAAATTTTTTTGATATTATGGTGAAGTAATTCTTCTGTTTGGGAGTTGTTTTGACATTCAGGTTCAACAATAAATAGATGCATTGTGGGGTCTCTTCAGTCTCATATTTAATCTTAATCCTGAACTAGATTCTTTGGGGGGAAATGAGACATATGACAGATGACAATTGTGTTTCATTTATAATTAAGCATACGGAGTCTTGTTCTTACTCGTGAAGGGTTGCACAATTTTTGTTCCAAGAAAAGCATCCAAGTGTTTTATTATGCTCTTATTTTTCCTAGTGATTCAACATATTTTTTCTTTTGCTATTGATTTTTATATGGAACTTTTCCAGATGTTAGATTGAAGATTTTAGTTTACCTTGTAGACTAACATTTTCTCTTCAAACACAGGATATTGGTTTCAAGTTCTGAAAATATGATGTAATATTAAAGGTTGACTTTTCTGAATAAATTCTGAGAAAGTACACCTGATAAATGAGTTAATCTACACAAAGTGTAGAGAATAGAGTGCATTACCAAACTCAGGTTCAGTGTCTTTACTATTCGAAAGCCAATACTCAAGTGTTGGTTAGAAAAAAATATGTTGCTTTATTCAGGAGGCCAGCCACCTGGAAAGAAGGTGAACTCATGTCCAGAAACCAACTCTGAAGATTTTGCTCAACTATGAGAGTTTTTAAAGGGAGAATAATTTGGGTAGGGAGTCAGAGATAATTATCTTTCACTATATCCAGGCACATCACCATTATTAGTCACTTTATAGTTTGTATGCGCATGTGTGCAAAGTCGCTTCAGTCATGCCCAACTCTTTGTGACGCTATGGACTGTAGCCCACCAGGCTCCACTGTCCATGGGATTCTTCAGGCAAGAATACTGGAGTAGATTGCTGTGCCTTCCTCCAGCATTGGCAGATGGATTCTTTACCACTAACGCCATGTGGGAAACCACACAGTTTGTACCTTCAATACATTAATTTGCTTCTTACAATCTGAAGCCTACAGAATAAATACTATGTCCATATTACGCTCAAGGCAACTAAGGTCCTCAAAGATGGAGTGATGTGGCCAGTAGCACAAAGTTAGTGAAAATCTCATTTACTCTTCTTGCTATTAACATATGAGATACTTATCAAAGTCTAAACTTTAATACCATAGCAGCATTAGTTAGAACTGTTAACAAACATCTTTAAATGAAAAGAGTTGTGTCTTGGTCTGAAACCCACAGTTCATTCTATTTTAGTCCACTATTCCAATGGACTGCTGCAAAAATCAGTTTAATCCCATGTTTTCTCTTTCTATTAGTATTTTCTAGTTGTACTTAACTATGTTTTTACACTTTCATTCCATCATGAGCTTCTTGAGAATAGTGGTTAGTTGATATTCATGTTTGTCTTTCTGACACTATATTTCTGCCATTCAGGCAGATAGGGCTCAATAAATATTTATTAAATTGAATATTTGAAATTCACATGCAGGAAAAATGCTTGGTGCTTAAGTACTGTTTATTTTCCTCTTATCACTAAATCTCTGCATTATTTTCTGCTTTTTGTTTCCTATAAAAACCTACAATGACTGGACAACGAAATTTTCTTTATTACTATAATGAACCTTGTATTTTTAAATTCAAAGTTGGCAAACACACTCTGAAGACACCATAATAATATATTTCTCTGAGAAATGTGAGTAACGTTCAGAGCAAAGAGCTCACATACTCAGAGATTATACAAGACAGCCCTTAATTCTAGCCAATAGGTATTCACTTTGGGGTGTTAAGAAGAGACTGGAAGAGTTAGAGGGGGTAGAGGAAAAACAGAAATAAATAGCATGTTGGTAAGAGAGGACCTTTTTTTTCTGCAGCTGTGAGGCCCAGACTAAGAATAATAAGATAGGCAGCACTATTATTTTGTAATATAATTATAATAAAGAACATTTTAAGAAAAAAATTTAGACAGTAACATGTATATATTTTGTGGCAAAAATATTACTTTCAAAAAGCAATGAATGTGTTCAGTTTTGTTTCCCCTTTTTTAATGGATTAAGAAAGGCATCCCCAGTAATTCCCTGACGGTCCAGTGGTTAGGACTCTGGGCTTTCATTGCAGTGGGCCCAGTTTGATCCCTGGTGGTGGAACTAGATCCCTCACGCCAGAAGGTGCAGCCAAAATAAGAAGGAAAGGTAGTCCCCCTAACCTCCTTACCCATTATCATTCCTCTTATCCAGGCTTGAGTCAAGTATTTGCCAAGTTTCAAGACACCACTTTTTTTTTTCCCCTGACTGGACAAGTAATACCTGTATTTTTCATCTTAATATAATAAAAATGTATATTAAATCCTGTAGTTTAGAAACATTGTTTATCCCATGAGATACACTGTCCATCAACATAATAGTGACATCTTTCTTAGTCCTGTGGACAGTGACTGTGGCCATGAAATTAAAAGATGTCTGCTTCTTGGACGAAAAGCTATGACAAACCTAGACAGCATACTAAAAAGCAGAGACGTTACTTTGCCGACTAGGTCCGACTACTCAAAGCTATGGTTTTTCAAGTACGCATGTCTGGATGTAAGAGTTGGACTATAAATAAAGTTAAGCGGAAAGAATTGATAATTTTGAATTGTGATGTCGGAGAAGATTCTAGCGAGTCCCTTGGACTGCAAGGCGATCAAACCATTCCATCTTAAAGGAAATCAGTCCTCACTATTCAATGGAAGGACTGATGCTGAAGCTGAAACTCCGTTTCTTTTGCCACCTGATGCAAAGAACTGACTCACTGGAAAAGACCCTGGTGCTGGGAAATATTGAAGTCGGGAGGAGAAGGGGATGACAGAGGATGAGATGGTTGGATAGCATCACCAACTCAATGGACATGAGTTTGAGTAAACTCCGGGAATTGGTGATGGATAGGGAAGCCTGAAGTGCTGCAGTCCACCGAGTCGCAAAGAGTGGGACACGACTGAGCGACTAAACTGGACTGAACTGATTTTTCTGTCAGAGCTTTCAACACTTTTAACAACACTTCAGCCTCAATGGCACCCCACTCCAATACTCTTGCCTGGGAAATCCCATGGACAGAGGAGCCTGGTGGGCTACAGTCCATGGGGTCGCTAAAGTCGGATACGACTGAGCGACTTCACTTTCACGTTTCACTTTCACGCATTGGAGAAGGAAATGGCAACCCACTCCAGTGTTCTTGCCTGGAGAATCCCAGGCACGAGGGAGCCTGGTGGGCTTTCGTCTATGGGGTCGCACAGAGTCGGACACGACTGAAGCGATTTAGCAGCAGCAGCAGCAGCCTCCAGGACAGGTTGCCCTCGGCAACAAGAGTAGCTCCAGAGGCCTGGGGCGGCCACACTGATGGCAGGGATAAAAAACTGCTGGCGGCGATCCCATAAAGTTAAGGGTTTAGAAAGCCAGCTGCCGCCAATGCCTCTTTCCCTTACAGCCCTGAGGCTCCAATTCTGAAACTGAACACAGGCGGGTTGGATCACGTGACAGATCAAGTGATCACCGGGCCCGCCCCGCTTCCTTCCGGTATAAATTCTGGTCGCACGGTCTCCTTGGGCACGTGTTGTTGCCGCGTTTGTCCCAACGTGTCCACGGACCCCTGCCGCCTGCAGCCATGGCACCCGGCCAGCTCGGTGAGCTCCTCGGCGCCCTGGTGGAGCCGCGCCATCGGCCTCCGTGCCCCGCGGCTCCCTCACCCTGGCGATGGCGGCGGCCAGATAGGAGCTGTGGGGCCCTGGCTGGTTGGGGGGCGGCGCTGCGGTCAGCAAGGCCCGGGCCCGCGCGCTCNGATTGGGTTTCAAAAGCCAGCTCAGAGGGAGTGTTCAGATTTTCTCCTGAGAGGAGAGTTTGTAATTTTTATAATTAATTTTTATAACAGTCTTTTAAAAGTCAGTGTTGCAAGGCTTGTTTTTGTCACCACACCTCTTCCCATCTCCCATTCCCGCCCCACTGAGTTACTTTCAAATGTCTTAACTGTTTTATTTTTTTAATCTTTCAGTTTAGTTCAGTTCAGTCGCTCAGTCGTGTCCGACTCTTTGCAACCCCATGAATCGCAGCATACCAGGCCTCCAGCGGACCCGACCCGGGTCAAAGTCTGAGTAGTGGGGACCATAAGATTCGCGAATGCCCTCTCCAAACTGCTCCCCTCCCCGGACCCCCTGGGCTTTGAAACACAGAATGTCTTGAACTGAGAGTGATGCGAAATGTCTTTTGTTTCAGCTTTATTTAGTGTCTCTGACAAAACTGGCCTTGTGGAGTTTGCCAGGAACTTAGCTTCTGTTGGTTTGAGTCTGATCGCCTCTGGAGGGACTGCAAAAGCCCTTAGAGATGCTGGTTTGGCAGTCAGGTAAGGCACAACTTGCTTTTTAAGTTAAGTCCAATCCAAACGTAGTTTGGTGACGTTGACCAGAAAGTACTGTATTCCATTCACTGCATGAAATAACGTTATTTACTCCTCCCAACAGTGCTGTGAGGTTGGTAAGTTAAACCACCTTTTGCAGGAAGCTTAAACTTATTTTCAAGTTTACAGAGTAAAGAGTTGGAACCTCCAGCGCCCTCATTTCAGAGCCCCTCCCCGCTCGGCCGACCGTTATAACACATTAATGTTATAACACAGGGCATATTAGGCACATTGTTTGTTGTGCAAGGAAGGAATTGTGATTTTCAGGATGCCTATGATCTTTTTTTTTTTTAGGAAATGATTTATTTTTGGCTGTGCTGGCTTTTGTTGCTGCCAGCAAGCTTTCTCTAGTTGCAGTGAGTAGGGGGCTTATCTCTAGTAATACTGCAGGGGCTTCTCATTACCCTGTCTTTTCTTGGACTCACAAGAGAAGCCCTGGGCTCTAGGGCTCACAGGCTTCACTGAAAGTTGTGGTTTTGGGGCTTCTTTGCCCCACATGATCTATTTTGACTGGCTCTTTAGTAAAACTGTTCACATCATTAAAATTCATCTCTTTAGAGTCACCCTCTCTTCCCCCAGTATCTGGTAACCATGTACAACATGCTGATGTCTTTTCTTCCAGGGTTTTCATAAGTGTGGTCTTTATTTCATAGCTCATACAGAAAACAGATAGTTTTTGCTTTTTTCCCCATATATGGGTTTTCAAAAACTTGGCAGGCTTCACTGGTGGTACAATGGTGAAGAATCCACCTGCCAGTGCAGGGGACACAGGTTCAATCCCTGCTCCAGGAAGATTCCACATGCCGTGTAGCAGCTGAGCCCCTCTGTCACAACTACTGAAGCCCGGGCGTCCAAGAGCCCGTGGCTCTGCAACATAAGCCATGGCAATGAGAAGCCTGCCACAAGTGGAGAATAGCCTCCACTTGCTGCAACTGGAGAAAGCCTGTGGGAAGCGAGGAAAGCCCAGCAAGCACAGCCCAAAATAAATGAATGAATCTTTAAGAAAAATAAATAAAAATTTGCTTGTAAATTCAGCCAGAGAAAGTGTTCAGGTCAATTTGGGGATATGGATTGATACTTAAATGCTGTCTTTTATTTGACCCTGGGTCATACTTTGTGAATATCTTTACCAGCTTACATTTTTACGTTTTTTTCTTTTTTCAGTATAAAGGTTTTTAACTTTTATGAAGGTCAATCCAAAAGGCTAAAGCCTTGCTATCCCTTTTAATCTGTTACTAAGATAAAGATACTAATAATTTTGTTGTATATTGTCAAATTACTTGTGAGTTGAATTTATTTCTTAATATTTCATTAGTATGGTTTATGATTCATTTTCTGAATTCTGAAAATCCAGGCTCTGAAAAAATGTTGGAAGATGCTTTGAAATGGTATAAAATTTAAAATGAAACTGACAGAAACAGTAGCAATATTCTGTTTGTCTGTTTTCAGAGATGTCTCTGAGCTAACTGGATTTCCTGAAATGCTAGGGGGCCGTGTAAAAACCTTGCATCCTGCAGTCCATGCTGGTAAGTGGTTGGATATCTTCAATTTTACGTAGTGGTTTTCAATAAACTTTGCAGTGGGTTGGCCACAAAGTTTGTTGGGGTTTTTCCATATCATCTTATGGTTAATAGAATAAGCAGAAATAAGGAAAAAGGCAGATCATAGCTCCAAAAAAAAAAAAAAAATCTGTGCGGTTGTTTTTCTCACATATGCTGCTAAAGTTCAGAATACATAAGAATGTTTAAAATACAGTCTAGCTTGCTTTATTACCTGATGGATTCTTCTGGTAGCTGTTAGTCCTGGCCTGATAAATAATTTAGACTTTGTTATTTCCTGCTGGAGTTAATGAAAATACTTAGGTTTTAGAGTGTGAGAAAACTCTTGCTATGGTTCAAGCTTGGAATAAAGCATCACATGGTAACTGACTTTCAAAGGAATCTTTTAAAATGTTTTACTATTTATGAGAGTATATGCGCTGATGGAACTGACAACAGTTAGGTAAAATTCCTTTTACATTTTCTTGCTCAAGGAAAAGGGAATAGGAAACTGATGCAAACAGTTTTTAAGCTTACTCACTAATCCTAATTTTGTACTGTCTGGTAATCTTAATTAGGCAGTGCTAGGAGCTTTAACATGATTGATACAGTTATGTTGAAAAGAAGTGTCTTATTCTGACTTGTTTTTTGAACCTAATACTTTAACTTTGTTGAATTAGGAATCTTGGCTCGTAATATCCCAGAAGATAGTGCTGACATGGCCAAACTTGATTTCAATCTTATAAGGTAAAAATTTTCCAAGTTGAACTTTTACTACATTAAGGATCAAAGACAAAGAAGCCAAATCTGGTGTCTCTTTTTAAATATCAAGGTTAACATTAGGTTTAGCTTCCTGATTACTTACTGTAAACATTTATTGAGGACCTTGTTTGTGACATTGTATGTGGGTAAGCATTTTGATTTTGCCAAATTTATATTACTGAAACACATAATTGTGCTTAACCTTTGCTTTTTTTAAAATTATTATCTAAATTGTGGTACCTAAGTAACTTAGTTATTTGCATAATGAGATTCATAGTTTCTTTTTGTTGCATATGTATAATAGCTTTCAGTTCAGTTCAGTTCAGTCACTCAGTCATGTTCGACTCTTTCAGTTCAGTTTAGTCGCTCAGTCGTGTCCGACTCTTTCCAACCCCATGAATCGCAGCACGCCAGGCCTCCCTGTCCATCACTAACTCCCTGAGTTCACTCAGACTCACGTGCATCGAGTCCATGATGCCATCCAGCCATCTCATCCTCTCTTGTCCCCTTCTCCTGCCCCCAGTCCCTCCCAGCATCAGAGTCTTTTCCAATGAGTCAACTCTTCGCATGAGATGGCCAGAGTACTGGAGTTTCAGCTTTAGCATCGTTCCTTCCAAAGAAATCCCAGGGCTGATCTCCTTCAGAATGGATGGTTGGATCTCCTTGCAGTCCAAGGGACTCTCAAAGAGTCTTCTCCAACACCACAGTTGAAAAGCATCAATTCTTTGGCACTCAGCTTTCTTCACAGTCCAGCTCTCACATCCATACATGACCACTGGAAAAACCATAGCCTTGACTAGACGGACCTTTGCTGGCAAAGTAATGTCTCTGCTTTTGAATATGCTATCTAGGTTGGTCATAACTTTTCTTCCAAGGGGTAAGCGTCTTTTAACTTCATGGCTGCAGTCACTGTCTGCAGTGATTTTGGAGCCCAGAAAAATAAAATCTGACACTGTTTCCACTGTTTCCCTATCTATTTCCCATGAGGTAATGGGACCAGATGCCATGATCTTCGTCTTCTGAATGTTGAGCTTTAAGCCTACTTTTTCACTCTCCTCTTTCACTTTCATCAAGAGGCTTTTTAGTTCCTCTTCACTTTCTGCCATAAGGGTGGTGTCATCAGCATATCTGAGGTTATCGATATTTCTCCCGGCAATCTTGATTCCAGCCTGTGCTTCTTCCAGCCCAGCGTTTCTCATGATGTACTCTGCATAGAAGTTAAATAAGCAAGGTGACAATATNCACGACTGAAGTGACTTAGCAGCAGCAGCAGCAGCAAGAGGCTTTTGAGTTCCTCTTCACTTTCTGCCATAAGGGTGGTATCATCTGCATATCTGCGGTTATTGATATTTCTCCCAGCAATCTTGATTCCAGCTTGTGCTTCTTCCAGCCCAGCGTTTCTCTTGATGTACTCTGCATATAAGCTAAATAACCAGGGTGACAATATACAGCCTTGACGTACTCCCTTTCCAATTTGGAACCAGTCTGTTGTTCCATGTCCAGTTCTAACTGTTGCTTCCTGACCTGCATACAGATTCTCAAGGGGCAGGTCAGATGGTCTGGTATTCCCATCTCTCTCAGAATTTCCCACAGTTTATTGTGATCCACACAGTCAGAGGCTTTGGCATAGTCAATGAAGCAGAAATAGATGTTTTTCTGGAACTCTCTTCCGTTTCCATAATCCAGCAAATGTTGGCAATTTGATCTCCAGTTCTTCTGCTTTTCCTAAAACCAGCTTGAACATCTGGAAGTTCACGGTTCACGTATTGCTGAAGCCTGGCTTGGAGAATTTTAAGGATTACTTCACTAGCATGTGAGATGAGTGAAATTGTATGGTATTTTGAGAATTCTTTTGCATTGTCTTTCTTTGAGATTGGAATGAAGCTGACCTTTTCCAGTCCTGTGGCCATTGCTGAGTTTTCCAAATTTGCTGATATATTGAGTGCAGCACTTTCACAGCGTCATCTTTCAGGATTTGAAATAGCTCCACTGGAATTCCATCACCTCCACTAGCTTTGTTCATAGTGATGCTTTCTAAGGCCCACTTGACTTCACATTCCAGGTTGTCTGGCTCTAGGTTAGTGATCACACCATCGTGATTATCTTCGTTGTGAATATCTTTTTTCTACAGTTCTTCTGTGTATTCTTGCCATCTCTTCTTAATATCTTCTGCTTCTGTTAGGTCCAGACCATTTCTGTCCTTTCTCAAGCCCATCTTTGCATGAAATGTTCCCTTGGTATCTCTAATTTTCTTGAAGAGATCTCTTATCTTTCCCGTTCTGTTGTTTTCCTCTATTTCTTTGCATTGATTGCTGAGGAAGGCTTTCTTATCTCTCCTTGCTGTTATTTGGAACTTTGTATTCAAATGGGAATATCTTTTATTTTCTCCTTTGCTTTTCGCTTCTCTTCTTTTTACAGCTATTTGTAAGGCCTCCTCAGACAGTCATTTTGGTTTTTTGCATTTCTTTTCCATGGGGATGATCTTGATCCCTGTCTCCTGTAGAATGTCATGAACCTCTGTCCACAGTTCATCAAACACTCTCTCTCTATCAGATCTAGTCCCTTAAATCTATTTCTCACTTCCACTGTATACTCATAAGGGTTTTGAAATATTGTTGTTTTTATCACCATCTATAGATTGTGGCTAACTTGGAGGTAAGAAGTAGAATTGCATCAGAATTAAGAGGGACCAGCCCAGTCAATGCTTTCTAATATTGTCATCTAATCACGTTTACTTTATACACAGATATACACATATACATTTAAAAAGCAAAATTAAAGGAATTTATTCAGATTGCTTGTTACAGTTTTGCATGCATTAATACGTTTTTTTGTGTGTGTGTGAATAAAATTAAGATCTAATATAAGCTAAATTTCAAATTCTGCACTGATTGTTACTGACATATCACTTAAAACCTGGAATTTCAGTGCTCTCTGATGAGTACTATTTTTTTTTTCACTTTATTCACTTATTTTTGGCCGTGTTAGGCCTTCGTTGCTCTGTGGGCTTTCCTCTGCTTGCAGCGAGTGGGGGCTCCTCTCTGGTTGTGGCTTGTGGGCCTCTCCCTGCACAGCCTCTCTTCTGCGGAGCATGGCCTCTGGGGCACGTGGATTTCAGTAGCTGTGGCGCAGGGCTCAGTCGTGGTTCCTGGGCTCTAGCGCAAGGCTCAGTAGCTGTGGCACACGGACCTAGTTTTCTTTGCTCCTGGATCAGGGGTTGAACCCGTGTCTCCTGCATTGGCAGGCTGATTCTTTACCTCTGAGACACCAGGGAAACCCTGATCAGTACTAGTTTTAGACATGTATTTGAAATGTAGTGTTATTTCACTCTGCACACTAAGATATCAGTATCATGTTCCAGCTTGCAATCAAAGAAGTCTGAATTACATTCCCATAAAATATTATCTAGAAAAAGTTCTGTTCTATCAACCTCTAAATGTGAAGCTTCATAATTTCATTAATATTCATACAAATAGGGGATTGGGTTTCATTAGTGGAAGGAGCACAGATTTTAAATACCTGGCATCTCCTCAGTTTTAGCCGTATTAGTTCCTGTGTAGAGTATTCTGAAAACAGCATGTGATCTTGTCATATCAGTTCATGACTCTGTTCAAGGAAAGCAGGCATTGGTTATATTTCATCAGAAAAAATTAATTATCAGACCCTGTTAATTCTTAAATTTGTGGTGTAGATGCTTTGAGGGTCTTATAAGTGAGTCGTCTTATAGGAATGGTTAAGAACACAACCAATGAGTGTCTATTATTATGTGTTGGAGTACTGTGAGAACAGTTCCTTCTGATTTATTAAATTTTTGAAAACATAAGTTTGAATGTTATTGACAAATTTTATTAATAGAATAAAATTTATTGACTATCTACCATTTTTGGCATTGTCCTAAGGAATATTAACACAATAAATCTTACACCTCTCTGAAATATCTTGCTCACTTAATAGATGGAGAAGGTAGAGGCCAAATAATATCAATAGCTGCCCAGAGTCATTTAGCTGCTAACAGGTGAAATTCATACCCACTCTGTACTCTTTAAGAGTGCCTCTTAATTATAACCTTTGTGATTATTGGACTAAAGTGAATAATGACTTTTTGTATTTATGTAAAGTGATACACTGAAATTAGTGCTCTTAATTGCTTAAATTTCATTAAGGTGGACAAATATAGACATTTCCATAGTAGAAATAGGGAAGAATTTTTAAAAATGTAGGTAGCTGTTGATCTATCATTGTTGATGTATATGTTAATGCATTTTCAGATGCTAGTAGTCCTCATAGGTTAAATTATTTAAAGATGGGAGGGGGAGAAGAATGAAGTGGGAAGATAGATATGGTAAGGGAGAACTCTTAGGAAGAAAAGGTAGTCNACATTTCCATAGTAGAAATAGGGAAGAATTTTTAAAAATGTAGGTAACTGTTGATCTATCATTGTTGATGTATGTGTTAATGCATTTTCAGATGCTAGTAGTCCTCATAGGTTAAATTATTTAAAGATGGGAGGGGGAGAAGAATGAAGTGGGAAGATAGATATGGTAAGGGAGAACTCTTAGGAAGAAAAGGTAGTCTATACTTAAAAAGAGTTTACTAAGATAAGTAGGAGAATGCACAGAGAATATAATCAAATAGAAACAACCAATAGAGAAAGCAAATTATTGGAAAAGACTCTGATGCTGGGAGGGATTGGGGGCAGGAGGAAAAGGGGACAACAGAGGATGAAATGGCTGGATGGCATCATTGACTCGATGAACATGTATCTGAGTGAACTCCGGGAGTTGGTGATGGACAGGGAGGCCTGGCGTGCTGCGATTCATGGGGTCGCAAAGAGTCGGACACGACTGAGCGACTGAACTCAACTGAACTGAGAGCAGAGGAAATTAGAATATAGATTTTGGGTCATAAAAGAAACGTTATTGGTATTCTACCATTTTTATTCCATTCCTTTGATAGTTTTCTTTCACATGAGATGATTGTCATTGCTTTTAGAGCGTGAAGTGACTATAGATAGAGCTAGGTGCTCCATTCATCTCATTGCGCAGAGGAAATTAGAATATAGATTTTGGGTCATAAAAGAAACGTTATTGGTATTCTACCATTTTTATTCCATTCCTTTGATAGTTTTCTTTCACATGAGATGATTGTCATTGCTTTTAGAGCGTGAAGTGACTATAGATAGAGCTAGGTGCTCCATTCATCTCATTTTGCAGATATGGAAACTGAGTGATTATGAGGTGTTTGTCCACGGGCACATAGCTCTAGTGTCATGACAGGATCTGTTCATCATAGCTTCTGCTCTTTTTACAGTATTCTAAGTACTCTTTTCCTTAGATTTCAAACAACTTAAATGAAAATGAAACAACTATCTGAAAATGAACTTGTAGCAAATACTTTGATTGTGTATGCCTGTCTTGTGATTATTCCCTATTAACATTTTTTTAAGATGGATATATTTAAGGTGGTGGGATGAAGGGGTAGATTATTTCCTAATTTTTAAATTTATGGAATATGTATTTATTTGACTTACAAATTATTGACAATAAATATTGGCTTTATATATGATATATTTTAGATTTACTTTTTCTGTTGCTAAAGAGAATGTAAAAACTGAAATCACATTTTTTTTTTTTTCATTTTGCAGTAGTATTATTGATTCCACAGAATACAGCCAACCTCCAGGTTTCAGTGGCAGTTCTCAGGTAAATGATGTGTCTAACAATCTGTTCTAGTGGTGCCATAAATCTTATCACCTGAGTTGTAAAATCACAGATGAGTCCTATCCTAGAGACAGCTGTTTGGTGTGCTCTAGCATTGATTAGGGCTTGAATAGCTCTGGTAAATAATCAGCTGTATATTTGCTCATTACTGATTGAGTTAAAAAACTTTTTTTTAGCATGCTAGTAACATTAGGCCTTGAGAGGAAGGAAATAGTGGAAGAGCAAATTATGAGTAATTAGGACATTGTTTCCCTCGGAGATAAGACAGTTATAATTTATTGATGAATTGCCTATTACTATGTTGAAACATGAAGCTTTATTCTGGAAGGTAAACTACAGGCTTTATTAAAATCGACTCTGGCTTCTCCTTTTCTTTAATTAATTGTATGATTATTTTGATTTTTACTCTTCATCTCTGACTTGGGGATGCTGGTATTTGTCAAGTGTAATTTTGAGGTCAGTGTTTTTTTAACTTTTCACATTGAAATAACTTCAGACTTAGAGAAAAGTTACAAGAATGTTAAAAATAATTCCTTTATATTCTATCTGCAGTTAATCCAGGTGTTCACATTTCATCATATTTGCTTTATCATTCTTATTCTCTCTTTTACATATATGCACATAAAATTTTTTCTTTGGATTGTTTAAGTAAGGTACAGACATAATGTTCCTTTATCTATGTACTTCAGTTTGTGTTTCTTTAAAAACAAAAATATTATCCTGTATAATCACAGGATAATTTTGAAATTCAAGAAGTTAATGTTGATGTGCTTTATATAATTCCTGTATCTTATTCAGAGTTTATAAATTGTTCTTACAATTATCCTTTACCTCCTTTTTTCCATAAAAGAAAAAAATAAGGCATTTAAGTAAGGCATGTCTTTTTGTATATTCATTTTATGTGATAGTGCTGTTATTTTTTTCAAAGTGGAGAAAAGTCTTTCATATCATACAGCGTTTATTTGTGGTTTTCTTTTCCCACTGCTTAGATGGCTGCCTCTATGACTGTTACGATTAGATTGCATGACTCCTCTGCATATCCTGTGTTCTCTTCAATCCTGTGTTATCTGTGTTCTCTTCAGTTGTGTGCTTGGATTTGACAGGTTCATAGATTTGTTTCTATCTCTGCCTGAACAGCCACGAATGCACTAGATCTAGGTGTTTTTGTAAGACATAATGAGATATATCAGGAGAAAATGTTTTTTAAGTTTGATTTAATTTATTTTTTGACTGTGGTGGGTCTTTGTTGCTGCATGCAGGCTTTCTCTGGCTGTGGTGAGCAGGGGCTATTCTCCATTGCAGTGTGTGGGCTTCTCATTCTCTCTCTCGTTTTAATATTTATTTATTTGGCTGTGCCAGGTCTTCTTTGGGTCATGCGGAGTCTTCTGTCGTGGTGCATGGATTTTCTAGCTGCAGGACACAGACTGACTTGCCAGCCGGCCTGCGGGTTCTTAGTTCCCCAGCCAGGGAGCGAACTCATGTCTCCTGTTGTGCACAGATTTCTCTAGTTGCAGCGTGTGGACTTAGCTGCTCTGTGCCTGTGGGCTCTTAGTTTCCCAACCAAGGGTGGAACCCATGTCCCCTGCACTGCAAGGAGAATTCTTAACCACTGGACAACCAGGGAAGTCCCTCAGGAGAAATTTTTAAGAATTGAATGGAAACATCTTTAAGAACTTGAAGAGGGAAAGCAGAATCTGGAAATAGGCTTGGCATTCATAGCTGGGCCTTGATGTTCTCCTTTCAAACGTAATCTCACAGAACATCCGCATCGGACACAGTCACTCTGGGACTAGGAAGAAATAAAACAAAAATCAAGATCAGTTCATAAACTTACCTGAGCACATTTAAAAAATCACTATGAAAAATATGTAAAACACCAAACACACCTGTATCCTGACTGATACAAGCAGTTGCTGCGTCTCTGCTAATTGTGGCTTTAATCTCACTGTAGTTTTCTGTTTGCCCAGGTATGATTTATTAAGATACCCGGTCACAGGATTATCCCCCTTCTTGACAGTATCCAATCCAGAGCAAAGCCTTACTTCCTTGAACCCTCCCCCAAATCACTTAACATGAGCCTGTATCCTATAAGTAGTATGTAACATCTTCCTACCTTAACCCATAGTATGCTGTATTCTTCATTGCAATGAGCAGTAGTAAAACTTGTTCAGCTACAGGTGTATTCCTATTGGTCTTTGGTTGCAGGGCTTTGACAAATTCTATATAGAGGAACAAGGAAAGCCTTTTTCCTATTGCCATTTATAGGACGTTGATTTGGAATTTCTAGCAAATTCCGTGAGTTAGAAATTATAGAAACTGGATCTAGGTGGGGAAAAAAAACCATTCAGAATAGTGTTTTTGTCTGTGTGTGTGTTTTTTTTTTTCATTTTTTAATTTTTACTCTTTGCATGTGATAAAGGAGAGTTAGTTTGAGATGGTACAATAAGCCTGTGGTCTATCCAACCTCCACCCACTAGAAATCCCATTGACATATAGCTGTCCTCATATAGAAAACTTAAAAAGAATTTATAGACAATAAAAAGAATACTTAAGAAGTCTGCCTAACATGAGTCACCATGTGCAGAGTAAAAGAGCACTTTTGGTGAAGTCATCTGGGTCTCCCAGGAGACTCCAGCCTTAGCATCTGCTGGAGGAGGGGGAGGTTGTCGAGGAGGAAAACCTGCTAGGGCTTCTGGGACAGAACTAATATGACATATTGTGCCAAAGTCCTTACCCTTCGTTTCTAGGAATACTCTTTATAAAACACAGACTTAAATTGACATAAAAATAATTGAAAACAAAGGAGTAGATGAGGATAAGCCTGGCAAATATAAGAGTGGTTAAGGAAGATACCAAAAACAACAGCAAAGTAAAGTACAGATCAAAGTAGAACTCAAGGAAAAAATCATTAGAAGACAGATACGTGTTTTCACATAATAAAAGGTATAATCCCACAAGCTAGTAGTAATTTGTGTGACAATATAAAGGATTGGTATTTATATAAAGCAAAACTTTATTAGAAATTTTAAAAAATTGATTAAAACTTAAACATGGTAGGAGATTGTTTTGTTTTGTTTTGTTTTGTTTCTTTCTTTCTTTATTTTTATTTTACTTTACAGTACTGTATTGGTTTTGCCATACATTGACATGAATCTGCCACGGGTGTACATGAGTTCCCAATCCTGAAGCCCCCCTCCCACCTCTCTCCCCATACCATCTCTCTGGGTCATCCCAGTGTACCAACCCCAAGCATCCTATATCCTGTATCAAACCTAGACTGGCGATTCATTTCTTACATGATTCTATACATGTATGAGGGATTGGTTCCAGGAGCTGTGGCAGATGCCAAGGTCCAAAGATGCTCAGGTTCCTTATATGAATTGGGGTATATTTGCATAAATCTCTGCAGCACATCCTCCTGTATACTTTGTTATCTCTATGCTGCTGCTGCTGCTGCTGCTGCTGCTAAGTCACTTCAGTTGTGTCCGACTCTGTGTGACCCCATAGACGGCAGCCCACCAGGCTCCCCCGTCCCTGGGATTCTCCAGGCAAGAATACTGGAGTGGGTTGCCATTTCCTTCTCCAGTGCATGAAAGAGAAAAGTGAAAATGAAGTCGCTCAGTCTGTCCAACTGTTAGCGACCCCATGGACTGCAGCCCACCAGGCTACTCCGTCCATTGGATTTTCCAGGCAAGAGTACTGGGGTGGGGTGCCATTGCCTTCCCCGTGTTATCTCTATAATGACTTATAATAACTAGTATTACATAAATGCTATATAAAAAAAATTAAATAAAATGTGAATACTATGTAAATAGTTGCCAGTGCAGCTGTAAATTCATTTTGTGTTTTGGAATTTTCCAGAATTTCTTCCTTTGGTGGTGATGGATATTTTCTGTCTGTGTTTGATTAAATTTGTATTTATAGAACCTGTGTATATGGAAGGGCTACTGTATAGCTCAAGAAATAATTAAAGTAGTAATATTAGTATTTAGGTAACATTTATTTTCCACCTACTGTGCATTGCATGTACATTGCTCAGTGTGATTTACAAGCATTAACTACTTTAATTCTTAGAACTTAAGACATGTACTACTATTATTATTTTCTATTTTACTAAGGAGGAAACTAGGGCAAAGAAGTTAAGGAGAAGTTAAGATATTCTAACGCAGGCATTATGGCTTCAGGACCTGTGCTTTTAAATATTAACTTATAATGCCAGCATTTTTTTTTTTCAGTACTTTTTTCAGTACTTTCTATTTACCAGACACTATGATGGGCTTGGGTTATTGAACAAAAACAAGGCAGACAAAAATTCCGGCTGTAACCCAGCTTTCAGTCTGCTGCTGCTGCTGCTAAGTCACTTCAGTCGTGTTCAACTCTGTGCAACCCCATAGACGTAGCCCACCAGGCTCCACCGTCCCTGGGATTCTCCAGGCAAGAACACTGGAGTGGGTTGCCATTTCCTTCTCCAATGCATGAAAGTGAAAAGTGAAAGTGAAGTCGCTCAGTCATGTCTGACTCTTAGCGACCCTATGAACTGCAGCCCACCAGGCTCCTCGTCCATGGGATTTTCCAGGCAAGAGTACTGGAGTGGGATGCCATTGCCTTCTCCAGCTTTCAGTTTAGTTGGAGATATACTAATAGTAATAAAGATAGATCATCTTTGACAAAGAGGAGGTAAGGCAGCAAGCTATGTGAATATTTCTGGGCAGATCTAAGCTGAGTGAAAGAAAGGAAGTACATAAGCCCCGCGCTAGAAGCCTCCCTGACATAGCCCAGATATCTGTTATGACTGGAGAGGAATGAGCAAGGGGGAAAAAAATAGAAATGAGGTAAGAAATGTAAATAACAGAGGCCACTTAGTGTGTAACTTTCTTAGTCATTATAAAGACTGGATTCTTTTCTTTGGTTGAAAGAGTCAAACTTAGCTTGATGGGTATTTGTCTCACTTTATCCTTTGTATCAAGGAATACACATATTGTTAGTAATCTTGGAGCATTGAGAAAACTGGATTGATTTTAAAACAAGATCAATTGTACCATCTACATTCTCAGAATCAGAACCTCTAGTAAACAGCTACTTTGACAATCTGGAAGAGAGTAAACCAAAGACTCCTCTGAATACCTTTGTGTCAAAGAGTATACAAATATTGCTACAACTTAAAAAAAAGCCTGTGTTGAAAATGTTATATATAAAAATTTATGAAGTTTTGGTTAGAATTATCCTAAAAATTATATCATTAAATGGATTCATTTTTAGATGAGAATAAAACTAAATGAACCAGGCATTGAACTCAAGAAACTGGGAAAAACTTAAGATGGTAAACGTAGAGAGATTAAAAAAGAAGATTATATATAAGATGTTTCAATATATAATTGAAATTGACTATTATAGTATTGAGTAGATTAGGAAACTTGGTGCTGGTGCATACTAATAAAAATAGAGCTCTTAATAAATTAAGTGATTTGAATAGACCAATAACTATAATTGGATGTGACTCCAATTAAAACAAAAACCTCAAGAAAATTTTTTAAGGGTTTGTAGAGAGTGTGACCAACTGACTTTAAATGGTTATTTGTGGAATGAATGCTTCAGAAGTATATTACAAGGGGATTTACCCAATAGGTTATTTTAATGTATTCTAAGACTGCTTTAACAAATGGGGCACAATAAAAATTTTAAATATAACTGAAAGGTAATTAAGAGTTTACCCTATGGTGAAGGGGGTTATGCAGATCAGTGGTAAAAAGGAAGATTAAGTAAATTATGTTGTGATATCCTGGAAACTATTTGCTGGAAATTGGCTTTCTATTTTATCTAAATTGCCAACATCCGCTGGATCATGGAAAAAGCAAGTGAGTTCCAGAAAAACATCTATTTCTGCTTTATTGAGTATGCCAAAGCCTTTGACTGTGTGGATCACAATAAACTGTGGAAAATTCTGAAAGAGATGGGAATACCAGACCACCTGACCTGCCTCTTCAGAAATCTGTAAGCAGGTCAGGAAGCAACAGTTAGAACTGCACATGGACCAACAGACTGGTTCCAAATAGGAAAAGGAATACGTCAAGGCTGTATATTGTCACCCTGCTTATTTAACTTATATGCAGAGTACATCATGAGAAACGCTGGACTGGAAGAAACACAAGCTGGAATCAAGATTGCTGCGGGAAATATCAATCACCTCAGATATGCAGATGACACCACCCTTATGGCAGAAAGTGAAGAGGAACGAAAAAGCCTCTTGATGAAGGTGAAAGAGGAGAGTGAAAAAGTTGGCTTAAAGCTCAACATTCAGAAAACAAAGATCATGGCATCTGGTCCCATCATTTCATGGGAAATAGACGGGGAAACAGTGTCAGACTTTATTTTTTTGGACTCCAAAATCACTGCAGATGGTGACTGCAGCCATGAAATTAAAAGACACTTACTCCTTGGAAGAAAAGTTATGACCAACCTGGATAGTATATTCCAAAGCAGAGACATTACTTTGCTGACTAAGGTCCGCCTAGTCAAGGCTATGGTTTTTCCTGTGGTCATGTATGTATGTGAAAGTTGGACTGTGAAGAAAGCTGAGCACTGAAGAATCGATGCTTTTGAACTGTGGTGCTGGAGAAGACTCTTGAGAGTCCCTTGGACTGCAAGGAGATCCAACCAGTCCATTCTGAAGGAGATCAGCCCTGGGGTTTCTTTGGAAGGAATGATGCTAAAGCTGAAACTCCAGTGCTTTGGCCAACTCTTGCAAAGAGTTGACTCACTGAAAAAGACTTTGATGCTGGAAGGGAAGGGGACAACAGAGGATGAAATGGCTGCATGGCATCACTGACTCGATGGACGTGAATCAGATGTGTATAAGAGACAGCACATATTGTTAGTAATCTTGGAGCATTGAGAAAACTGGATTGATTTTAAAACAAGATCAATTGTACCATCTACATTCTCAGAATCAGAACCTCTAGTAAACTGAAGGAGATCAGCCCTGGGGTTTCTTTGGAAGGAATGATGCTAAAGCTGAAACTCCAGTGCTTTGGCCAACTCTTGCAAAGAGTTGACTCACTGAAAAAGACTTTGATGCTGGAAGGGAAGGGGACAACAGAGGATGAAATGGCTGCATGGCATCACTGACTCGATGGACGTGAATCTGAGTGAACTCCGGGATTTGGTAATGGATAGGGAGGCCTGGTGTGCTGCAACTCATGAGGTCGCAAAGAGTTGGACACAAGAGTGACTGAACTGACTGAACTGAACTGTAAAAGTTCAGATCAGCTAAATAATGATTTAGATAATAATAGAACTCTAGAAATTAAGAAAGAGGACAATGTATAAGAAAGTACCACAAACAAAATTTTATACCCAAACTGGGAAAGGTATTATCAATATGATAGGCTAATTGTTTAATTGCTTCAAAATAAAAAAAGTTTCTTATATCCATTCCATTTTTTTGATGAAAGCACCAACAGGCAAAAAGTAGATGAAGAACATGGGGAAAAAAGATAAATCCAAATGGCCCACTCACGTGTAAAATAATACTCAGCTGTGTGATTTGGTAGTGATAAACATAAAAATTTCTTATAAGAAATAATTCAAAGTACTATCTAAAAGTTATATACCAATATTGTTTATACAAGCAAAAATTCTGGAAAAATAAATATGCCCAGTGATAGTAGAATAGCTTCAGAGACTGGTACAGCTATTGAGTATACTATTTTGCTACTCTTAAAAATAATGTTTATAGTTGAAATGGAATTGATAAAAAGTTAATATAATGTAGGTGAAGCCAGAAGTAATTATTTTATGCCTCTGAATTTTTACAATTGCCTGTTTTTACCTTACTTCCCTGGTGGCTCAGAGGTTAAAGCGTCTGCCTCCAATGCGGGAGACCCGGGTTCGATCCCTGGGTCGAGAAGATCCCTGGAGAAGGAAATGGGGCAATCCACTCCAGTATTCTTGCCTGGAGAATCCCATGGACGGAGAAGCCTAGTAGGTTACAGTCCATGGGGTCACAAAGAGTCAGACACGACTGAGCGACTTTACCTACCTACCTTTTATATAACTTTAGTACAATTAGTAAAATCAGGAAGTTAATGTTAATATGATATCATTATCTGAGACAATGTATTTAAATTTCAGCAGTATTCAATGTATTTAAATTTCAGAATACTTTCCCCAGCAGTAGATGAATGTGTCTGCTGTTCTAGAATCTTTCTCAGAGCTTCTCTAGTAGAATGAGTTTTACCCTAAAATTTTTGCTTATCTGTCAAGAGAGAAATATATCTCAGAATAGCTTTGTGTTTCTGTAATTATGAGTTAGATTGAACAAATATCATATGATTGCTGGTATATTAAAATACTTATTAGTGGATTATATATTTGTATTTCTGGCCATTTGGACTCCTGTTCTCTTTGGAGTTTATTCTGGTGTATGTTTTGAGGTGTGGACCTAATTTTATCTTATCCAAATGTCTAGTTAGTTGTCCCAGCTCACTTGTTATTTACTTATTTTTATTTTCGGCTGCACTGGGTCTCTGTTGCTGCTCATGGGCTTTCTCTAGTTGTGGCAACCAGGGGCTACTCTTTGTTGCCCACGTGGGCTCAGTATTTGCCACTTGTGGGCTCTGGAGCGTGGGCTCAACGGTTGTGGCGCACAGGCTTAGTTGCTCTAGGCATGTGGAATCTTCCTGGACAAGAGATTGAATCTGTGTCCCCAGCATTGGCAGGTAGATTCTTGTCCACTGTACCACAAGGGAAGTCCCCTGTGTGTTTTGACATGCAGCCTTTCTTATATCAAAAATTCTGTGTGTATATGGATTTATTTCTGGTCTTTCTCTTCTATCTACTGACATATTTCTCTCTTCATCTTTCACTGTCACCTCTTTATGTTTTAATGTCTGGTAGACTTTAATTCTCCCAGTCCCCTAGCTTCTCTTTTTCAGTGTTTTACAGAAACTCTTTCCTGTTTTTTTCCTTCACATGAACTTTAGAATCAGTTTTTCTGGCTGCATAAAAAAGCTTCTTGGTATCTTTATTCAAACTGCCTTGAACTCATAAATTACCTTATGGAGAACTGACATATTATGATATTGAATTGAGTCTAGGTTTTATTTATTTCTGTTTATGTTTATTCCTGTTTTTTTTTTTTTTTTTACAGTTGTAAAGGTTTTTAAATTTTGAGATAATTGTAGATTCACATGCACTTTTAAAAAATAATTCAGAGATAGCCCATGAGAATCCCCTGGTGGTACAGTTGTTAGGACTCAGTGCTTGCTTTGATAGAGGCTTGGGTTCAATTCCTGGTCTGGGAACTAAGATCCCAAAAGCTGTGTGGTAACGTCAGAATAAAACACGCATCAACCAACAAAACCAAAGAGAGAGCCTATGCATCGTCTGCCCAGTTACCCTAATGATAACACCTTAACAGTATTGAACTTTCCAGTCCATGAATATCTTTCCATTTATTTTGGTCTTTTAAAAATTTCTCTTGGCAGTATTTGTGTTTGTAATATAGAAGTCTTCCATGCTTCTGTTAAATTAATTTCTAATTCTTTTTTGATCCTATTATTGATCCAGTTGTTTTAAAATTTTCTACTTTGTTGTAAATGTATAAACATGCAATTGATTTTTGTATGTTAACCTTATTTCTTACTATCTTGCTAAATTTTTGAAGACATTTTCATGTATCTGTTTTTGGCTGCACTGGGTCTTCTGGGCTTTCCCACTGGGCTTCCTCTCGCTGAGGCAAGTGGGGGCCACTGTTTAGCTGCAGCGCACGGGCTTCTCTTGTTGCAGAGCGTGGGCTCTAGGGGGCACAGGCTTAGTTGTTCCATGGCATGTGGAACCTTCCTGGATCAGGGATCAAATTCATGTCCCCTGCATTGACAGGCAGATTCTTAACCACGGGACCACCAGGGAAGTCCTTGCTAAACTTATTAATTCTAGTTGTTTTGTAGATTCTCATGAAACTCTGTGTAAAATCATGTGATCAGCAGAGATATTTTTGCCTTTTCTAATCTTTTTTGTGTTCTCTTCTCTCTTCCTTCCCTCACTTGTCCCCTCCACTCTTCTCCCTTCTTATCCTTTCCTTCCCGCCTCTCCTCTCTTTTTCCTTTTACCCTCCCTTTCCTAATACTTCAACCTATATGTTAGCTCTACATTTTGGTAGATGCCCTTGATAAAGCTGAGGAAGTATCCTTCTATTCCTAATTTTTCGAGAAATTTTAACATGTATAGGTGTTGGATTTTGTCTTTTATGCATCTCTTGTAATTATTATATGGTTTTTTTCCTTTATTTTGCCCACTTGGTGAATTGCATTGAGTGATTTTCAGGTATGAAAACCACTCTGCATTCTTGGACTAAACTCCATTTAGTCATGATGAGTTATTCTTTTTATATGTTTTTGGAATCAGTTTGCTATTATTTTGCTGTGGATGCGTGTTTTCATGAAGGTTCTTATTCCCCTTCTTTCTTGCTTTCCTTCCTCCAGTCTCCTCATTGGGTATGGGTATTACAGTTATGCTGGTCTCATGAAACAAATGGGGAGGTGTTTTCTGAAAGGTTTGTGCAATATTGATGTTATATCTTCCATGAATATTTGGTAGGATTTTCAGATAAAAGTATCTGGGCCCTCTCTTTAGAGTTATATGCTGGGTTTTGGTATACTTATTCTATCTTATTCTTAAACTCCATAAATGAGATATTATAGCTAATGTTTACAAACAGTATTTGAAATCACTTGCTTGGTTACTATATCCTTGCTTCTCTTTCATTCTGTGCCTCCCAATTTTCTAGTTTGTTTTACTGAACTTTTCAATTATAAAATTTCAGAAATTTTTAAAGAAATGGCTTATTGGTAATAATCCTTGCTTTCATTCACATGAAAAAGCACTTTGCTCAGCATTATGTTGTTGTAGGATAGTTCTTTTGGATCTGAATTTTAGATTGAGGTTATTTTCTTTCAATTTTTTAAGTACAACCAAAGCTTAGGATGTTCTAGCTGGTATTATTGCTTTTGAGAAGTGTTTTGCTTCTTTAATTGTTCCTATTAAGTGAATTATCTTTTCTGTTTGTGTGATTTTGAAATCTTTCTCTCTTGGACAGAAACACAGTTTTGCTTTAGTATATATAATTGTCGGTTTCTTTTTATTCTTCCTTGACAGGAATAATTTCTCTGTCTGTATTCACGTATGTTTTCAGTTTTGGAAAATTATCAACATTAGCTCTTCAAATGTGTCTTCTTCCATCTGTTACTCCCTTCTGGGCTCTGGGTGCCCACATTTAGACCTTATTATTCTGTCTTCCCTGTTTCTTTTCTTTCAGGTTTTTCTGTCTGACTGAGCTTTATCCTTCATTTTGGGTAATTATTTTAGATCTGCGTTCCAGTTTTCAAATTCTCTTTTTATTTTCCAGATGTAGTACTTGCCCTTTTGTTTATATTTGTTCTCAGACTGTCCTCTTCTTGTCCCCTCTCTACATTGTTCTATTTTGTTTACCTTCACTTCTCTGAGTTCAGCTTCCTGTTTGGTTGTTAATCTTTTAGTAAATAGTCTTTTTTTCTTGTGATCCAAACACTGCTTTAAAATATACTTCTTTAAAAAATTATTTATTTTTAGTTGGAGGACAGTAACCATCTACTTGTATCAAGAGTTCACTCTAGATAAGTGTTTTGTCCATGGTAGTAACTTAGTATTTCTTAATACATTAGCAGTTGTATTGGTTAACTTGTGTCATCTAAAGATCTCACTATGTAGCTTATTTCTGTGTCTGTTAATGTGCTGCAGGCATAATAGATAGAAACCATTTATGGAAGAGTTTTCATACCCTTTTAGTTAACATAGTGTTGGTGATAAATATTTGGGATTATAGACTTTAATAGAGTTCATATGCTAGTATATTTCAGATTTGCTTTTGTTGTCTAAATATATATACATGATTTAGTTATTTTGGTTTTCTCATGTATATATCAAACTATTTAGTATATACATGTTGACTATCCCTTAACCTAATAATAAATACTAATTTAAATACCTATTCTATACAATTAAGCACTGTTCCTATTACTCAAAATGTATAGGGCTGCACTATAATGCTGAAAAGTAATTTGTTTCCTTTTGGTAATTGTTTCCTAACAATTGATGCACATTCAAATTCTTAAACTTAGTTTGGCGTTTATAATGTATTCTATCTTCATTTAATTTGCAGAGTTGAAAGATGCTTCTCATTTTATTGTTATAAAATTGGCCTATTTTCCCTTTAAAATAAGAATTGAAAAATATGGTCTTAAGAACTACAGGATTTTGCCATTTGTAATTATTTTAATGTGAACTTTTGAAATTATTCAAACATCTGTATATTCTCTGTGGAAAAAATAGTGTGCTTTGTTCAGAATTATAAGTGTCTTTTTCTTGTTATCACCTTAGACAAAGAAACAGCCCTGGTATAACAGCACATTAGCATCAAGACGAAAACGACTTACTGCTCATTTTGAAGACTTAGAGCAATGTTACTTTTCTACGAGGATGTCTCGTATCTCAGGTACATATTCAAGAATTCTTAAAATATCACAAATTCTTGTTTCATGTCTAGCTTATGCTGGATTTATGAAAAGTCCTATTCATAAAGCAAAATTGTCTATTTTCAACATAGTCTAGCACAGCATTTTGGAGGTTCTTAGACATCTTGGATTACTTTGCTTTTCTGTAACTATTTTTGTTCTCTTTCTCTATTTGGGAATTTTTAATCTGTATATACTGAGCTGTATAAAGTTAAAAACAAATCAGCCATGAATATGTACCTAGCAAAAATAAATTCCATTCATTTGCCTTCTATTTTTCAATGTGTGTTAAGTTCTAAGCACTATCATCTGTGCTAAGAATCAAAAGATGAAAGAACTTGTTTTACTGTCAAGGAGTATTATAAATTTAGTGAAGGGAAGTAACAGGTAAATCATGCTGCATGGTATTATATGTTATATAAATATGCCAAGGGCTTAAATTAAGGGAATAGAGAAGAATATTGACTAATATAACTGGAGGTGAAAAAGCCATGCCAAGCTGAAAATGGGGAAATGTAAGAGAAGATTCCTGTAGGGATTTTAGAGAAGTTATATTTAGTCAAGCTAGTATCCCACTCCAGTGTTCTTGCCTGGAGAATCCCAGGGACGGGGGAGCCTGGTGGGCTGCCGTCTATGGGNAGAAGAATATTGACTAATATAACTGGAGGTGAAAAAGCCATGCCAAGCTGAAAATGGGGAAATGTAAGAGAAGATTCCTGTAGGGATTTTAGAGAAGTTATATTTAGTCAAGCTAGTATCCCACTCCAGTGTTCTTGCCTGGAGAATCCCAGGGACGGGGGAGCCTGGTGGGCTGCCGTCTATGGGGTTGCACAGTGTCAGACACAACTGAAGTGACTTAGCAACTTAGCAGTATTAATTAACTAAAAAAGGATAATAAAAACATGTTCAAAGTAGAGGAAATAACTTAAGTGCAGATTGTATACTATAGGATAGAATAGTTTTATTGCTGTAGGCTAGTTCTGGCCCTTTTTGTTAGTTCTCTGATCTTTAGCCTTTCTTGGTGTCTCTGCTCACCATTGAGGAAGGGACATTTATACCAACCCTGCTCGGTGTTTATCTTTCTTTTTTTTTTTTTTATGGTTTGTAGATGATGCATATAAAATACAGTACTTTGTATAAGATTCTCAGTTAGTTGATGTTATTTTTAATACACCTGCTCAAAATGAGCATTACCAAGGAAAGAAATGTATGATATTTTATTAGTTGTTAAAAATTTGGCCTTGAATTTCTGTCGAATAAGCATGGTTGTATTATAATCTACACATTATAGAGAGAGAACCTTTGGACACGTTTGCCTCAGGTTTAGAGGTGGAGAAAAGCAAAATATATAGATTCACATGGCATTTTTCCTGTGAAGACTAGAAGAAAGCCAAGCTTTGTTTATAAGTGTGTTTGAAATTAATAGTCAACAGTCAATAGTTTTCATTCAGATGGAAAGTTTTCTTTGTATTGTCTGAGAATTAAGCCCCTTATTAAACTTCTATAATAATCTATATACTATAGTATGAAGCTGTAACTTTGAAAGTGGTCTGAGATTTACATTCTGACTGGCAGAGGGTGCATGTTAAGCCTTTCAGATTTTATTTGTTGATATGATGTTGAAATACAACCACAGGTAAATGGCAGACATTAAAAAGAGAGAGAGAGATAGTAAAGAGAGATTGAAAAAGGCTAGTGATTCATAATTTTTAAGTAACTATAACATAGGCATGCTATGGGATAGTAAAGGTAATGACAAACCAATTTATTTTGGCGACATAGCTTTATAGGAAGATAGACTAGTAAGTTAAAACCAGAAGGAAGATTAATTTAGTTTTATACTTAATAGATATGGTTGCATTGTACTCAACACATGGTTGTCTTAGTTTTTAGGCATCTCGAATTTAACTTATCAAATTTGTACACTGACTACACATATTGCTGAATATGAAGTTTCTCCTAGTTTTCTTGGCTGTAAATAAGACTTTGAAACTTCTTTGTAACGGTTACCTAAGAGTTTGATTGTCCTTTAGTCTATTTTCAACTGAGAACCCACTCCCATCCCTGCTTCTGTTTTCATCTATGAAAATGAGAGATAGCTAAGAGATAATATCTTGAATTCTTAATTGTAACTGAAAAAAGAAGCTAAATTATAAAGCGTTAGAACATGGGAAAGAGATACCAAATACACTTTTACAGAAGAATCTATGATTAGAATAGGAGAGGTGATTTGCCAGAAAATATGTATGGATTTTGATCAAAAACCAACGAGGCAAACAGAATCCTACCTTTTCACAACCAGATAAGTGAAATCTAATCCCTGTGCTTTCAGATACTGAAATAATTGTTAAAAAAAAATTTTTTTTTATAACTTCTGTTGAAAGTTGGTGTTAAGCTGTTGGGTATGATGGCCTGAAGTTCAGCTACCTTAGAAAAAGATTATAATCTTCTACAGAATATACATTTTTGAATGCTTGTGAATTTTATGTACTTAGAGATTGATGTTAAAATGTTGAAAGAGTAGATTAACATTAAGCCGAATTTTAAATAGATATCTAAAGTAACTGTCTTTTCAGTGTTTGTTATATTAAGTAGCTCAGAGTAATAGGGTTGTCTTAATTTATAAAAAGAACCAGTTAGCTATTGTATCCAAACTACTTTGTAGTACAATTGATATCTTCCGCCCCTGCCTTTTTTTTCCTGTAATAACGTATGTTTTATTTATAATTTGTTGAACTTCCTGAGGATAATTTTTGTCAACTAAGAGCTTTAGCCCAATAACATTTTGATATTGCATGCTAAGTAGATTTGCTTTTCCAGAATGGAAACACTACAAAATTGAACTCGTTTAATGTAGGCCATCAGATGACTGTGTTAAGTTAGCTTTTAAATCTTTAAAATTTAAAATATTGCAGATAGAAACTGACTTAGTTTCCTCAATTGTTTTCCTTTATAATAATTGTTAGATAAATTTCTTCATGTCAACAATTTAAGATAACTGGAAATCTCTAGATAAATAAATTCTTAATTATATAACACATAGTATAGTAAAAATAAACTAATTCTTTTGACTTAATGATTCTTATAGTGTAATTTCTTTTAACCTACTGTTATTTTCAGAGAACATTTGAGAAGGAAAATCACAAAACTTAAAAAAGTTGTATATGTGTTTATGTATATATATGAGCTAAGAATAAGAAGTTATGAAGAAAAACATTGTTGTAACAGGCTCAAGTTTCAATATAGGAGGCTAACTAACGTAATTGTGTGCTTTACTTTTCTTTTTTTGGGAAGGAAAATGCAAATCCAAACTTTAAGCAATTTTAGAAAACAATGTGTTTTATTTATGCTTTTTTGTTGTAGGCCTGTTTCTACATTGCAGAGTAGATTAGCTCTCTTCATTAGATGAGTAGATTAGATCTATCATAACCTGACTTTGATTTAAGTTCTGCTTCATTTAATTATAAATAGTTTACTGAACTGGATTTTACTCAAAGTATTCATAAAGAATTCTGTTGGATGGAATTAACTGTTTTCCATGTTCCACCAAGATATTTGCATGAACCTATTTAAAATTTGACTTTGAAAATTAATGATTAATACATTGCAGTTTTTTACTCCAATCCCATAATTGGTTTTGAAACACTTCAAAGTATTATGTGAACAAATATTTCATTTGCTTTTTATTAAAAAATTCATTTTAAAATCTAAATTGTGTTTTGACAATTAAACAGGAGCATGATAATGTAGCCCTGTAAATATGTCCCTTCAAACTAACAAAACTCTCACTTTCTCCATTGATAAGGGATTTTATTTTAATAAATGATGTAACCTTTCTTGATCATAGGTACTTTTTTCCTTTGTTGTGCAAGAAATGAATGCTTAAAAAAGAAAAAGAATTCATAGTATGGTCTCATTGGTGTTCAAAGAGACAGTATCTTTCAAGAACCACTGAGAAATTTTTATGAAAGCTGAAAGATCAGCTAATTAATTTGTGTACATTCAGTTCAGTTCAGTCGCTCAGTCGTGTCCGACTTTTTGTGACCCCATGAATTGCAGCACGCCAGGCCTCCCTGTCCATCACCAACTCCCAGAGTTCACTCAGATTCACATCCATCGAGTCAGTGATGCCATCCAGCCATCTCATCCTCTGTCGTCCCCTTCTCC
>SJYX01011976.1:3285-38919 GCA_006410675.1 Oreotragus oreotragus | reverse complement strand
TTTTTTTTTTTTTTAATTCATTCTTGATTTGTTGATTTTTCCTTTGGTAAAAGACCTCAAAGTTTGGCGCACAGATCCTGGCTCCATCTTCGACATTGATCCCCTGGAAGACAATATTCAGTCTAGAAGTCTACATATGCTTTCTGGTACTGCTTACGTTTTGAGCTCCTTCCCATTTACATGGCTTTTGTCCTCCAAGTGAAGTTGTTGTGAGCTGTGCAGGTTCATTGTGCCTTCTGTGTAATGTAACTTTTTAAGTTTGGGCTTCAAAAACCCAAGAGAGTTGCTGTGCTATTTAATATGCCACTAATCATTTATGAAAACAAAACTTACAAAAGAGCTTTTTCATATATCCTAGATTAGTTCTAGGTTTATTTTAAAGGTGTCTAGAGCTTACTTACACCTCCTTTTTATTAGTGAATATGATTTTAGAAATTTTCTGGGCTTTGAAATGCAGCTGTTTGGACTGCACTAAACTGCTAACATAAAGATTTGTTTTATGAAAAGCACAACATTTTAAAGATATAGTTCTTTAAGGAATTCTTCGAAGACTTTTATATAAAACAGAGGAGAGATTTTCTACATAGCATCATAAATGTCTTAAAATAGGTTTTCAAGCATCCTTAAAATTTATCTCTGAGTTTTTATAAAGTGGAACTTTGTAGTTTACATAGGAAGTTTATTTGACTTCTAAACTTCAACTGTATGTTTATAATTAAAAGTAAATCCCAAATGGTTTGGATATTTGGATATAGCAATAGCAAGGGTTGATCTTTGTAGGCTTTCAGAGTGCATTTAGCAAACTGAAGATTTGACAGTTATGGGAATTTTTAAACATATAAATAGGTCTATCATTTAGGTCCTTCTCTGCCCCTGATTGTGACTCCAAGTTTAATTGTTAACATTAACAAAATTGAAAGCCCAAGGCAAAGTAGAAATTCTAATATTTTTGTAATAATTTGATCCACATAATCAGCCAAATTATCATCCAAATTTTCTAAAAATAAAGAAAAGGCAACAAATGCTGTATCATTAGTGATATTTGAAAAGAACTATTTTAACCAAACTTTTGATAGAAATTTACTAATTTGCCAGTGTTTTCTTAGTTCTTGTCAACTTCCCATCCCTCATCTCTCCTTTAAAATTTAGACCAAATTGAGTGTGAATGATCATCATTAAGTCATTTGTGTTGTTGTTAATATGTGCTGAAGTTTGGGACTATATGGCTAGAATTTATAATACCTGAGCTTTGGGGTTGCAATTTAATGAGGGATTATTTTTCTTCCTTGTTAAAATTTTAAGTAATTTTTTTGGTTTCTTTGTTCTTCAAGTCACTTAATCACAAATATGAATATTTTCCTTCCAATATAGAAAAGGCGAATCTTTATATGAGACAACGGTCTCGGTCTTACTCGAGCAGTACTTTTGGTACAGGTCTGGGAGATGACAAATCAGAAATATCTGAGATTTACCGTAGCTTTTCATGCTGCAGTGAGGTTACAAGACCATCTGATGAAGGAGGTATCAAACATTAACCACTCTCAGAAGTCTCTTTTAATGTATCACAAGTGTGTCTTTAACAAATTCTTCACTTTTGCACAAACATATGGCATGGATATATTTGAATATTTAAAATTATGTTTAGAAAGTTGAGTCTTTTTAAAAAACTAATAATATGCATTTCTGCATGCTTGTTTTTCCTATCTTTCCTCACTGTTTTCACTGAAAATGGATCTTTAATGACAACAGGGTCTTGGGATCTGCTACATGAATCTGTTTCACAGGAGTTGTAAGTGATGGATATACACAGCCAGAGTGGAAACTTGAGTTCTGTGGAGTTCATATCTGATTTCCATTAAGGAAAATCAATCTTATGGTTATATTTGAGTGGCTAAGAGAGTGCTATGAATTTATGTGTTTAAATATTCATATACAGTTGCAGACAGAGTTAGATCTTGCCAAAAAGAAATGGGGTATGTACTTGGGATATGAGATTTTTTAAAAATGGAAAATACTGTTGATTGTTAATAATCTTTGTGTCTTATATTACTATACTTGTCCTCTACATTCTTCTGTTTTCTGGATCCAAGCTGATGGCTTAGCTCTAGAAATCAGTCGTTGAAATTGTTCTGGATGTTAAACTTCTCTAGCTGTTATTAAAGGTTAAGACTAAGGTACAGCCACATTTTAGTGCCTTGGGGAGGGGGGGAGGAATGAACACAGAACAAAAGGAAAACTGAATTTCCATTAAACCAAAGGCCATAGCACTGAACTCCCTAAGGCAGGAGATTTTGAAGTGGAGGAGTTTAACATCTTGGGAAGAGTAATGTGACTATGGACCCGATGAAACTATGAAATCTCTTGCAATTGAGTAATTATTTTTTTGCACTTATAGGAAAAACCCCTTTGAGAGGAGAATCAATTATAGTCCATAATCTTAAATTGTACATTCAGACTTGCCTTAGCTTGGTAGAAAGATGTTTCTTTTTAAAATTTCAGATAAAGTGAGGTATAATTGACATATAAAATTGTAAGATATTCAAAGTGTACATCATGATGATTTGATATATGGTATGTTGTGAACGGATTCTCCCCAATTAGTTAATTAACATATCCATTACCTCACAATATATCTTCTTTTTTTTCTTTGGCGAGAGCACTGAAGTTCTACTCTGTCAACAAATTTCATTTATGCAGCACAGTGTTATCAACTATAGTCACTGTTATTCTTTAGCTTCTTGTACCTTATTCATTGTGTAGCAAAAATTTGTACCCTTTTACCAATTTCTACCTATTTCCCCCAGCCTTTGGCAACTACTGTTCTGCTATCTGTTTCTATGAGTTTGACTTTTGTTTTTTTTTTGGCTTGTTCTTTGTAGAAAGTTTTTAAGAGTCTCCTTCCTCTATGCTTCTAATGTTTATGAACTAGTGTTTCTTTCTTGTAGGTAAGATAAATGTGTGAGAGCTCCTCTTTGAGTGTCTGCTTATCTAACAAAAGATTCAGTAACTTTATTTTTTTTGGCTTGGGGCCATTGATTTCTCCCTTCCATGTCCTCTGTGACTCTATAGGTACAGAGTAATATTGATGCCTGGTAAGATAAATAAAACCCAAAGCAAATACAAGAACAAATTTCCATCAACCTTATTTAACTTTCTCAGTTCAACATGGTAGAACTGATGTCTCTCACAAAAGCGATGCACCTTAGAGTCTTTGCTTCATCAGGGACCCTTTAACTTCATGTCTGAACACACAAACACAGCATTCATTCATTTAATCACCAAATGTTTGCGTGCTTTTTGTGCATCAGCCAAGAGCTCAGATGTGGCAGTGTACATAGCAGTGAGCAGCAGAGATATGCATCTGCTCTAAGGGGTTTGGAGTCTGGTGAAGACCCTGACATTGAGCAGATACTTACCCAAGTAATCTATAATTATGAACAGAGCAAGTGCTGGGAGGGGAGCACGTGGGGGCCACAAGGGGGTACTCCATCTGGCCTTGATGTCACGGGAGCCTTCCTCAGGGAAGGAAGATTTGAGCTGAGATGTGAATGCTAAATGGAGGTGAACTATGCCAATGGGCTTTGGAAAAATAATGTTTCTCAGAGACAGAACAGAACACAGAAGTGGTGCATCAGTGAGACATTCAGATGGAGGCACCGAGCAGGCAATGAGTCCAGAGGAGGAGGCTGCACTGGAGATAAATGGGAAGCCGTCACCGCTGTCCGCGATCAGGTCTTGGACTCATCTGTGCGGAGAAGGAGAGTCTGAGCCCCCTCCTGCGGGTTCTCAGCTCCGTCTGTGCCAGGGAGGAGTTTGGCACTTGTCTCCAACTCTGTTGGCTCACCTAAAAACCCACTGTTGTTGGTTTATCTTCTCTTTCTCCTCTCAAGCCCCCACTACTTTCTAATTATTTCTAGCAAGAGGACCCTACACTCTGCCAAAATGAATAAGAAATGTCTCCATTGAAAGAAAGTATACATAAATGTTCTTATATTTATAATGGAATTTGTGTAAGAGTAACACAGGGATGGGGGAGCCTGTTGGGCTGCCGTCTATGGGGTCTCACAGAGTCGGACACGACTGAAGTGACTTAGCAGCAGCAGCAACACATGGTTAAGAGAGAATAATTACTTTTTTTTTTTTTTAAGTGGAGGAACATCAGACTCCATGAAAGGTGGCAGAAGGAAGATTTTTGGCAGGAAGGAGTATCTCCATAACTTAAATAATGCCTTGTAAGAAAAGCTGACTCCTTGGAGGTGTTTATAACCTGTCATTCTTAGTCACCTGTTAAAAGGCTTGTGTTTGGTGACATTTCCAATTTTGGAAAGTTGATATTGAGGTATGAAGCAAAAGTGTAGATGTACCAGTAAGTTTTTATAACATTTACACAGTGGCATACCCACAGTATATCTAGGTTAATTCAAAAAGATTTAGGGATACCTGAGAATATGCTTCTAATTTTAAGTGAAGCAAATCATATTCTACTGATTGGTACCTTATGTCTGTATTCAATCAGTGACATGTCTAACCTAATAAGTCCAAAAATGCCTCCTCACCTTCTCCATAACATTCTACTGCTTTTCCAGGCCTCCCAGGTTGCTAAGTAGTGACTGTGACTTTCCAGATACTAACTTCACATCCTTAGGGATCATCCTCCACACTTGTCTTTTACTCACATCCACATCCAGACCATTAACAGATCTTGTCAGCTTGCCTGGGACGAACACATCCAGAATCTGACTGCGTGGTCCACCTCTGCCCCAGGCCCCCACTGTTCCCCCATTTCAGCTGCTGCCCTCTCTGCCTCCAGTCATCACAGAAGTTTTCAGATGAGTTTCCAGCTCCTGTTCTTGCCACCCCAAGCCACCAGCTCTCTCTCTGCCTTGGTCTGTTCTCCACCTGGCAGCCAGAGGCTCTTTGCTGCTAAGTCACTTTAGTTGTGTCCGACTCTGTGTGACCCCATAGACGGCAGCCCACCAGGCTCCCCTGTCCCTGGGATTCTCCAGGCAAGAACACTGGAGTGGGTTGCCATTTCCTTCTCCAGTGCATGAAAGTGAAATTGCTCAGTCATGTCCAACTCTTAGCGACCCCATGGACTGCAGCCTACCAGGCTCCTCCACTCATGGGATTTTTCAGGCAAGAATACTGGAGTGGGGTGCCATCGCCTTCTCCGATGAATGAGTCTACCTATTTGTAAAAATGTGACTGATGAAAACAGTGCAATCACTAGGTTATCACACTGTGCAAGTTCAGTTGTCAAGAAGGAGCAACTCAAAGGACATAACACAATCTATAAACCGGCTGGAAGGAGCCATCCAGATTTTGCCCTGCCAAACCCTTTCTGGGCGATGATTAGACAGGTCCTCATAGATGATATACTGTGTGCAGAAGCACTGATCAGAATCAGGTTTGGCATGGTATGCGACTGTATTGATGGTTTGAGTCATGTCACTGTCTGGTTTGGGTTTTCTAATGAGGATCTGGCCGCCACCAGCAGCGACAAGCTTAATAAGGTTGTCCTTTGGATGGTGTTTGAAGGTTCCCCCAAAATAGAAGTAACATCCATCAAACAGCTTTGACAACAGCTGTTCTATGTTGAGCCTGCTTTTCTGTGGTCCTTCAGGAATTTCATACTTTTCTTCCTGTTCATATTCTTTGCTTTGCAGACATGCTTTCACCCATTCAAATTTTAGGATCCAGCATCCACTGAGAATTCCAAGCATACATTTCAGGGTGCTTTGAACTGTATCACCAGAACATGAGTTACTGTACTGTCAAACTCAGCAGTTTTTAGACTTTAAGAATCGTTGCAAGCTCACTGAGCATTCCTAAGGATGANAATTTTAGGATCCAGCATCCACTGAGAATTCCAAGCATACATTTCAGGGTGCTTTGAACTGTATCACCAGAACATGAGTTACTGTACTGTCAAACTCAGCAGTTTTTAGACTTTAAGAATCGTTGCAAGCTCACTGAGCATTCCTAAGGATGATTCCTAAGGATGAGGCTCTTTGGGAGACACCTAAATCTGATACCAGTTAGATCACATCATTCTTCTGCTACCGTTTCATGCTGAATAAAACACAAATCCTTGCCGTTGCCTACAGGGCCCTCTTCCGACCTGGGCCGTGACTGCCGCCCTGAACCATTTCCTGCTTTTCTTGGTTTACTCATCCTCTCTCCCCGTCCCAGTCTCCCTGCTTTTTATCCACCTTTGCACCTGCATGTGCCCCCAGCTTGGAACACTCTCCCTCCCATTGCACCTGAGCTATTTGCTTGTCTAGACCTATTTTTCTTCATATCTTTGCTCAGGATCACTTGATCAGAGAGACCCTCTCTAACTATCAGATATAAAACAGCGCTGCTTCCTGTTCTGTCTGGCCCTTTACTCTTTGCTCTTTATTCATAGCATTTGACATCACCTGAGATATATATTTATTTGTTTCTGTGCTTGTCTGTCTCTCCTAACTAGGATAGATGCCCATAGTGAAAGTGAAAGTCGCTCAGTCGTGTCTGACTCTTTGCAACCCCATGGACTATACAGTCCATGAAATTCCCCAGGCCAGAACACTGGGTAGCTTTTCCTCCTCCAGGGGATCTTCCCAACCCAGGGATCGAACCCAGGGCTGGGATAGTGGCTGTTTTGTTTACTAGGACTCTCTGTCTCCAGCTCTTAGAATAAGCACTCGGAAAATATTTGGTGAATAAATGAAATGGTCAAATTAATATTTTTCCCACTCATTCCACTCCATTTCTTAAACAAATTGAGATATAATTGACATATAAAATTGTATTAGTTTTAGGTGTACAAAATATTAATATCTGAAAATTAGAACTGCATATATAAATATATGTAAGTTTTTTTTAAAACATGAAATTCTGTTATGCAAGGCCTTCAAGAAAAGCCTTCTATTTTTGTTTTGATGTGTTTCAATGACATTAAAGCATAGCTGAAAGAGAGAAAAAAAGACCTGAAAGTGGAAACATTCCCAGGATAGTTTCTTTTCTGGTGGGGAGGCAAAGAAGTAGTATCCATGAGGTCCTGGTTGCTTTGAAACTTGGGGTCCCCTTTGAAATGCGTGCTGTGCTGGGCCCTGGTCAGGAGGTGCTGAGTGAGTCTGTAGAAAGAGGTAACTTTCATGGTGATGACAGCGGTTTGATGAAAACCTTTAGTGTCCTCAGTTAAACACATACATTTGTTTAAATACTATTCTGAAAGTTGGAAGGGACTTTAGAACAATGCTTATTATTGGTAAGATGGAGAAAAAAGAGAATGTTTGTATTTAGAGATGCCATCTTTTTCTTTATTCCAGATTTTACTGATTTCTTTCCATTTAGGTTAGAATTTCATATGATAAAAAGTATGATGTCCCAGAGAGGTGACCTTTCATGTTGGGCTGACTCCCTGCTGTCGAGATGGCGTGTATCGTAGCAACTTATCCTCTGGTGGACAAAATGGTGTGCGGGGGCAGGAGGCTTCATCCCACTTTCGCACTGCTCCGTCTGGGGTCTCAGGAGGTCACCTGATCTTACCCGGCTCAGATTCCACTTCTGTAACAAGTAGCTTTTCTAAGATGTTTTACATTTCCTAAGCCAAGTGCCATAATTAAAATAAACTCTTGTTTTCTTCTTCCTCTTCTTTTCTATGTATGAGAATGTGTTTATGTCCTGAAGGTGACCTGCTTTACTTTGTGCATTGAATGACTGGACAGTTATGAGAATTATAGTTTCGGGGTCCTTTTTCTGAGTTACAGGAAATTTAGGTTGTTAGGACAAAGGGTTAAACAATCAGCTCATTTCCTTGAGGCAGAAGTACAAGGTTTTCATCATTCACATTTGGTTTTCATGAGCATTAACATAGAAGCCTTCTCCTTTGCGTTTTTATCATTGTTGCAGTTATGCACTTCTCATGATATTTTCCCATCTTGCTTTGATTGCTGAATATTTTCATTTTCTTATGGGATTATTTTGGGCTTTCTTTAGTTTTAGGTCTACTTTCTAAGATATTACGTTACCAAGGGGCTTGCATTTTCCATCTCTGCTGTGTTGCCTTGCTTCAATAAAGGAGGCTTTTATTTAAATGTCATCTAATTTTGTTTTGATTCTTGAATGGTATTATTTGAAATTATCTTTATTGCCTTTTGGTACTAGATTAGGTTAACTTATTTTCATTTGACACACATTTCCTTGAGTGGGAATAATCCTGATGATTTCTGCTTATTTCACTGCAAGATTTTCTTTGATCTTTGTGTTTGTCTTTAGGTCACTTGCCGGCAACATGTATTTGCCTTCTGGTACTGCTTTGTATTTCTTTGGTTTCTTTTAATTCACAGTGTTTGATATTACTTATATTTTTATGTGTTTGCCATCTCACCCAGTGTTTACTCTTCTAGTTCAGTTTTGCTTCAGGCATTTTATGTGTTTCTGTTTTCCTCTGGAGCATAAAGGGGATGGGAGTGTGATGGGGAGGAAAAGCAGATGCACTTTTCAAAGCCGACCTTCTCAATGTCTCAGCCTTGTGAACTTTTCCATTTTGCTCTGGAAGGATGTTATTGGACCAGAATCTTCGTCCTGCCTTAAGTGATGGAAAACAAGTTTCTGAATTCTGGGACAGTCCCAGCTAGGCTGTGCTTTATAGCATTCCATTCCATATAATATGCTCTCAAAAGAGGTTCGCTTGCAAGAGATGCTTCAGTACCTTCTGGAATTCTCAGTATATGGTCTGTAGGTGTGCCAAGAGGGCAGTGCACCAACTAGATAGCCATCAGCCCTGGGTAAACACCCATAGTTCCATATGTCCATTAACCAAACATTTATCCAGTATCTCCCATATTTGTGAGATTCTGGAAACACAAATATAAAAGATAAAGTTATTGTCATCAGTGAACTTGCTTTTTGGTGGGTGAACCAGATACATGAACCCATTGTGCTCAGGAAGGCATTGTAATGGAGAGTTAGAATCAGCCAGGCTGACTGATGGGAAAGAAGTGTTTTAGGCAGAGAAGTAACACATGAGAGAGAATATAGCACGTTGGAAACTTGTATTTGGCATACGTTAAGCCTGGGGACTGTGCGTCTAAGAGATGAGCCAGAGCCAGAGAGTGGGTGCTGCTGAGCCACTGTCTCTTCAGAGGCAGAGTTCTGCTGAATATAATTGAATACGGTTTCTTTGCATGTTTCCTTGGACTTCATTGTGCAGGAGACGTAGAGGCAATTTAGAGGACCCGTTACCTAGCCTGGTAAGCCACTGAGTCTCTGCCTTGGAAGTTTAATACACTTAAGCATCCATTTTGCTTTGAATAATCTAGATTTTACCAAGAGTCTTGACTCTTTGGGCATCAAATGACCACAAGGTCTTATCAGTCTTCTGGAGGGATTAATGGTGTAGAGAAAGCCTGGTGGATTTTTATTTCAAATATCACAACTACTCTTATTATTCACATTTGTCATTTGTGTAGAAGAGCAGAAACACCAAAACCTAAGCACCTTCCTTCCTACGCTAAGTCTCCCAGACTCCAGACAAAATAATCAACAGCTGGATATTTACTAGGCATCTTAAATCTTATGTCTAGAACCAAAATCTTATTTCCTATCTCCCCCACAAAACAAACAAACATCTGCTCTTGCCTTTGTTCACCAGCTCAGCTGATGACACAATACTTCACCTCAGTACTGAGGCAAAAACCATGGCATTCCCCATTACCTTTCTTCCTCTCACACTTCACATCTAATCCATCTGTAAGCCTGTTGGCTCTGTCTTCAAGATGTGTTTATGTCTCATCCAGCCATGTCTCACCACGTCCACTGCACCCCAAGAGAATCACCATTCTGTCTCCTAAAGATTGTGGATATTGGCTCCTGGTCTTTGTAATTCCATTCTTACTTTTTCAGGCTGGCCACCACTCGGCTGCCAGTGACCTTTAAAAACTTGCACCTGATCTCATTACATTTTTGTTCAAAATAATATAATGGCTTCAATCACACTGTGTCTGTAAATTGAGATCTAGTCTACAGCATGTCAAATCGTCTGGCCCTTGGTCTTGTCCCCTGTCCATCTTCTCCTGGACTACCTGCTCCAGCCACACAGACCTCTGAGCTATTGATGTTAGGTGTTCTCACATGTGGGCCTTTGCAATCTCTGATGCCTTTGTCTGGAGCAGTCTATCCCAGATATTTCTGTGGTTTGCTCACATCCTTAAGGTCTTTGATTAAATGTCAACTAATCAGAAAGGAAAAGTGGGTGACAGAGGATGAGATGGTTGGATGGTATCACCAACTCAATGGACGTGAGTCTGAGCAAGCTCCCGGAGATAGTAAAGAGCAGGGAATCCTGGAATGCTGCAGTCCATGGGGTCGCAGAGTTGGATATGACTTAGTGACTGACCAACAGCAACAACAAATCAGAAAGGGTTTCCTTGATCACTCTGCCTTGAAATCTCTCAACCCCCACACACTCATAACTATCCCTTTGCTTTGCCTTATTTTTCTCTATACTTCTTTTTAAGCTCTGCTGCTGCTGCTAAGTCACTTCAGTCGTGTCCGACTCTGCGACCCCATAGACGGCAGCCCACCAGGCTCCCCCGTCCCTGGGATTCTCCAGGCAAGAACACTGGGGTGGGTTGCCATTTCCTCCTCCAATGCATGAAAGTGAAATTGAAGTCACTCAGTTGTGTCCGACTCTTAGCAACCCCATGGACTGCAGCCTACCAGGCTCCTCTGTCCATGGGATTTGCCAGGCAAGAGTACTGGATTGGGTTGCCATTGCCTTCTCCATATTGAGGCATAATTGACATATAAATTTTGCACCTATTAATCTATAAATTTTGATGAGTTCAGACATGCACATATGTCTGTGATACTGTCACTACATTAAGGTGATGAGCATGTATACCACCTCTAAAAATTTCCTTGTGTTCTTTTGTGGGTACATTGTGTGTTGTGATAAGAACACTTAACATGAGAACTACCCTTTTAAAATATTTTAAAGTGCGTAATACAGTACTGTAAACTGTAGGTGCAGTTTAGACCTCATATTAGACATTCATGTATATTGTAGAATATATAAATATATTCTACTTAAATTTGATCTGAAATTTAAAGAAACAGCTTTGCTGCATGTGTTAAATCTCTAAGACTTGGCATTAGTCTTTAATTTATTAGTGTTAATTAAAGTTAATTTGACTTGAATGTAGTGGTGCAATAATAATCCTTATTATAATTTTTAAAAAAGAAGTCATGTAGAATCTATCACCAGAATGAAACATTGAGACCTATGTTTATTACAATACCTGAGTCAGCTAATGACCCTTCATAACCAAGACATCAGTAAATTATTCCTGCATTAATACTTCCATTCTCATATAAATAATTTTCTCTCAGTGTTTTGTTTATTGAGGACATGTCTTCTCAGTAGGGACTCAATAGAGCAGAAGTGCCCACCAGAATTCTGAAATTCATGCCTTTTATGGCTCCTGTGTTTGTGTACTCTACCTTCTTGTTCAATCATGAAATACATGGAGTCCGAGAATAGAATGGACCATGTAGCTTTCCTTCCGGTGCCTGGAACAGGACCAGGAGCGCTTGCTCGGTGAAGAGCTTGAACAAGTCATCGCTTTCCTAGGCTCAGTGAAGACCGCTAGGATCTGCCTTAAGTTCGTAAAGAACAACAGGCATCATGGAGAGCTAAACTTGCTATGAAACGGGGAACAGAAATGTTAAACGCGGGCACGATAATAAACTGCTAGTGTATTTTGAAAGGGATGGGTATGTATCCAATCAGCAGTGTTTGTAAATATCTTTTAATATGAAGAGTGTCCATAAAGTCACAATACTTTGCCCAGTATTCACATTAATTTTTTCTGTTGATTCTCTTTTCCCACTGAAGAGTTCTGTCTTATGATTTATAGACGGTTTTCTGTCCCAAGTTCATGTTATTGGTTTTCAGTGATCAGCATTTTTAAAATTAGATAACCAGAACAGCCTATAAGAAAACACACTCTGGATTTTAAACTCTTTGCCTTCATTTAAAATAAGCTTTCCAGTATTTCTGTTTTTGCCACTAATTCAGTTTTGTAATTACTGATTGACAACCCTTAATCCCCTGAAAAAAAAAATCCAATCCTTTCCAGCCTGACTTCTGTAAATAAAATACATTCAATAAGAGAATCACAGTTATATTATTTCCCTTCTGTGTATTTGAGTGTTGTTTCCCATCCAGTTTTGAGATGTCTGCTAGAATCTGTCAAAACCTGTTTAATATCTTCGTTTAAGCCTAGGGCCTTCTCTGGTGGCTTAGATGGTCAAGAATCTGCCTGAGTGCGGGAGACCAGTGTTTGATCCTTGGGTTGGGAAGATCCCTGGAGAAGGGAACAGTTACCCACTTGCCTGGAGAATTCTATGGACAGAGAAACCTGGCAGGCTACAGTCTGTGGGGTCACAAAGAGCCTGGTGGGCTACGGTCCATGGGGTCACAAAGAGTTGGACGTGACTGAGCGACTAACACTTTCACTTTCACTTTAAGTTTAGGAAGGTTTAAGGAGTTGATTGAAACACTGAATTTCTGTGGTGAAACGAATCTATAGGAAAACAAATGATTCCTTTATAATATAAAATCCAGTTAGTAGAATATTACATAATTATATTTAGCCATTTAGTCAGTACATCTAGCCTAGGGGGGAAAAAAAAACACACACAGTGTAGATTGTTACAAACTCTTCTTTAGTTCTGTTGCTCCCCCAAGAAAAAGGTTCAGGGCTCTGACTGAATTTGAATTCCTTAGAGAGACTCATATTCCTAGTATCAATAGACTTGGAATGAAAGAAACGTCATAAGTTTCCTTTTCTGAGTGTGAAGTTGGGGAAAGGATCAAATACTAATGAATAGCACTTGTTCCAAGATACACATGTGTCTTTCATTGATTTGCCAAAATTAAATCAAAGGATTCCATATGTGTCTGAAGGAGAACCATCTGACACTTGAAGTAGCAAACAATAAAACTTTAAAAATATATTTCCTGTGAAGCTTAGTTGATTGGGAAAAAGAAGGTTTGATCATCAAGAAAGATATAAATGTGGCTATAGCATCTGTGTCAAATGAGTAAGCTTTGAAAGAGCTTTATAAATTGTAAATGGCTACACGTAAAGGAGAGACTGGGCATTCTTGCTTTCTGTTTAGTATTTTATTATTATCTATTATTAAGTATTGTTAAACATTAGCAATGAAGATGGGAAGTGGTAGTTTTGGTTTTTATATGGATCAAAATTGAGGTCCAAGTTGGATAATAGATTGAGTGTACACATATATTTACATTTCTGTCTTACACATAAAACAATCAAGTTGTAATCTTATCTTTGTAGTCACAAATTTCCCTGTTCTCCCCCAACTTCCTATTTCATCCAGGTGCCCACATCCTCCTGCCCCAAGCCCCAGGCTAGTAGGTCACAGGGGTTGGATCGTGACTTTACAGGAACTACTTAAAATGTCCACAGGCTGATACAGCTGGGCGATGGATCGAGTTTCTGGCCTTCGTTTTTCTCATTAGCTCCTGCCATCCAGGCTCCTTGTTATGTGCTGCTTCTCTTGTGACCAGATTTCCTATTTCTTATTGTCTGATCTCTGCCCTCCTCCCAAACGCTCTGTTTATGCTGCATTTCTCAGACATTCTGGTTCTTGATCTTTATCTTACACCATATACCTGACTTTGTACACCGAATTTATTTACTGTTCTGTCAGGCACTTTCCTAGAGCCTGTCTCAGTGTGCTTGTAAATGTGTGCCTTGATCACAATGACCCCTTATTCACCTTCCTACCTGACTGGGACTTTTCATACCTGTCTATTTCTCTGCCCACCCCCACCCCCCCACCACCACTTACCTTGAACTTAGAGCTTGGGCTCTGGGAAAGCCAGACAATCCTTGACATTGAGTTTTCCACATCTCCCTATCTTCAAATCATATCAGAGGCATGTTGCATCAGTTTCATAAATGTTTTTTCATTGGTTGAAAAACATGCCTGCTTATTCGCAAGTGTAATCAATACTGAGACGTGTCTAGATGTGATATTTAGTGTGGCTTGTTACTAAGGCAGTCTAATGTATAACTATTCAGGAAGTCCTCGTGGACTGATGATGTTCCTTAAGAGTTAGTATCTTATTGGTGCTAGAATAAACTAAATGCATAGTCCAGTTTTATATCTTTAAGAATATATTACATATATCGATCCAATAAGTATTTACAGAATTGCTTCTTCAATAGTGTAATGAGATTTGCTTTCATTGCACTTGAATAATGATGAATCTTGCTATGTAAGATTGACTTACACAATATCAGCAGTAGTGGTCACTGAGGAAAATTGGGGTTTGCTGTGAGATGACTTTTCAGTCATGGCATAATTTGTGTGCAATAGCTAGTCTTGGTGGTATGGCTTACCTAAATGGAAACAGTGTCCCTATCTACCTGCTGTCCTTAAGTTCTTTATTGCTTTCATCTTATGAAAGAACTGCCCAAATTGTATAGTTCTTATCAGGAAACCACATACATATCCACAGTGTGCATTCCTTCTTTTTTTTTTTTTTTTTGGTCTTATTTTGGAGGACTGTGTGCATGTGGCTGTAGATACAGATATGTGCAATGTGGATTTTGTGCCTTGAGAATATTATTAAAGACTCTCTAATTTGGGACAGAAATTATTTCCTTTTCTATCAGTGACAGACCTGCTTGTATTTGTGGTTTGGGTTATGGTTATAGTTGGGGAAATTATTCTGGCTTTGATAGCTAAAATTTAGAAATACATCTGAGGAAAAAAACTATGCAAGTTGAAATTCAAATGTAAATGTAGGAATGAGTTGACTAGATTATTCTGAAGCAAAATAGCAGATATTCTTCAATCCAAAGCATTCTATTTCTATTCAAGCCACATTATGTCACAGCTCAGTTCTGTCAGTTCAGTCATTCACAGACTGAAGTTTTCCAGAGAAAAAACAGTTAGCTTTGAAATCAAAACGTATTGCTTTTCTGTTTTTTTTGAGACTAATTACGTTTAGCTGGAAGATAATTTAACATATAACTAATTTTGTGTCTTTTTCAACATTTAGGAATTGCAGAATCCCAAAACAATCTTTCAGAAGTTCTTACTTGAGACAACTAAGCCAAATATATAAATAAAATGGCCAAATGTATGTATGTATGTATGGTTCTAAAAAGTACATATAATTAGGAATATTTAACTAGCCAACATATTTGATTGAAGCAACATTTTAAGTCTGTCATTTAAGTTTAGGGAAGAAAATGTTTAGGTCGTCTCCTGGGCTTAACTGTATTTTCGGCTAGATTCTTGATACGTCTGTGGGAATTGATTTGTCACTATGCTGATGGTGACTTGAGGCAGTCACTTTTTCAGGCCGTTTTTACAGGATGATTTTGAAAATTGTTAGGTGGCATCATAATGGGGGTCTTTGCTGCTTACTGGAAAAGTAGTTCAAGTCATAGTAAGAGATGTGACTTGAACATAGACTTGAAATTATTCAAACGGGGTAAGGTGACTGAGTGACAGTCACCCTGGGTAACATAGGATAGTACCGGCCACAGGAGGAAGATTAAACACACATTCACATGCACACTCCAGAGACTCATCAGAGGCCAGAATGACCCTTAAAGATATCTCAGAGCTGTTGCTTCAGAAGTGATGCTACTGTCGGTGATTTCAGCTTGCTTTTCCAAAAATGAATGCATTATTCTCACTAGAATTTGTTCCAGGGATGTTCAGGCACACCTCATCAGCCACAGACATGGGAACCTCTTGTGGAGTTTGTACCCTACGTTTACCACAAAAAGTCAGTGACCACTGGAGTTGCCTCTGAGATCATACGAAGCCTGCCTTGTGCTTCTCCCCGTTAGACCTCGTTCTGTTTTCTCCTCCCTCGCTCCCGTCTGACCCGCTGGTGGGAGTGTGTGGTTGATGCTGACTCTTCTGACTTAAGGTCATTCCCTCTCCATGTCTAGAAGCTCCTCTCCACACCATAGAGCTCTTCCATGTTTCTGAATTCATAATGCATATTTGTAGATTCATCTTTTGCTGTCTTGTCATTTTGCCCATGATCATGTTGATGTGGTACAGCCCAGAGTTTAGTTTCTGGAGTCAGATTGTTAGCATTTAAATACTAGCTCCTGTGTGGCTCTGATATTTTTGACCAAGTTACTGAGTCTTGCTAACCTTTGGACTTCCTGTCTGTAAAGTGGGCATTTACTATCTGTAAGTGGTGACGATTCCACCAGTTTGTGCACGTGACACACTAGGCACAGGGCCATGCATGGTTTAAGGAGAGGGACCAACCATGCCAATTTACCCAAGACCAAGAGGGCTCCTGGGAAGCAGAACCGTCACTGCAAAACCTGAAAAGCAAGCTGAGTTAGTCCCTCTAATTGTAAGCATTTCATTTATATTATTCAAATTTATTGTATTTATATTTTGTATTCCTATGTACATCTTTCCCCTGTTAGGTTTCACAGAGGCTCATATCTAGGTGCTTAAACATCTTCACTGCATTTCCCTAAAAGAGATTTACATTAACTTATGGTAATAAAATTCACATGCAACTAGAAAATTAAAGATTACATGGAGGAGAAATTGTTAGGAATGTAGCATTGGCTTGAGAGATAATTTTTGATTTTGCAAAGATAGTTTTAAAAAATGTATTCCAAATGCTTAGAACAGTGTGAATAATAAAAGAGGTTAACTGTTACCTCCAGGAAAAAATTATATGCAAAAGAAAATATAATCACAGATTGCTACTGTTTAATCAAGTGATCAAGCAATCCCAAAGCACAGTGTGGCTGCAGGGCTGTCTTGTCACACTTCTATAAATCCAGCTGGTAAGAAAACAAAGAAGCCTTTATACCCACAACACAGCAGGCAGCATGGGCTTCATGTGGCAAGGATGCCGATTCCCTGTGCCCCTCCACCCTCTGAGTTCCAAGGAAGATATGGCAACGGGTCGTGGGTGCAAGCCCAGGTAGATGCTGAGCACACAGAGGTTGTATGTTGCAGCTGAGAAGGGCTAAGCTTAGAAAGCTCTCAGTCATGTAAGATAATCACAGATTATCTAGCAAACCTGCCCAACTTTTGCCCCACAGGGAAACACTATCAACCCAATTAGGAAACAAGTCTTCTCTGGGGAGGAAAGGAAATTTTGTTATTGGAAAGACATTTTTTGGCTGCAAAGTCTACATTTCCTCTCAGATGGCCCTGCTCTGCTCAAGACCCCAAAAGTGGAGACTTTGTCCAATCCTCTGTCATTGGTGCCACAGGGTGCTTGCCTCATGGAGAGTGTTGCATGTTAGCCCCTCAGTTATCCTGCAGTGAGCTTCTTCACACAATCCCCAGTTGTTCCTTGAGTCCTGGGTTAAATATTTGCCCGCACAAATAAGGACACTTATCCCATTCATGAGGGCTCCATTCTCATGACCTAATCACCCCAAAGTCCCCATCTCCCCAAATCCACATTTTGGGATTAGGATTCAACACATGAGTTTATGGAGATATAGACATTTGGTCCATCACATGTTAGCCCCTCAGTTATCCTGCAGTGAGCTTCTTTTGGCTCAGCTTTCTTCCCACAATCCCCAGTTGTTCCTTGAGTTCTGGGTTAAATATTTGCCCGCACAAATAAGGACACATATCCAATTCATGAGGGCTCCATTCTTATGACCTAATCACCCCAAAGTCCCCATCTCCAAATACCACCACATTTTGGGACTAGGATTCAACACATGAATTTGTGGGGATACAGACATTTGGTCCATTGCAGGGGGAGAGAGGGAATTTGGGAGTAGCATAAATAGGGTCGCATGTGCCCCTAAATTTGTTTCAGGTGGAGAAGAAGGAATCCGACGGTAGCTTAGTTGCTCTTCCTTGTGGCTGCCTATTTGAATTACCTGGAAGATTTAAAAAATAAAACACCAGTGTCCACTCCTTCCCACTCCCACCCCAGAGACTCTGATTTAATTAATTGGGGTGGTAGGGAGACATGGACAACAGCCTGGTTTTAAAATACTCCAGGTGAATTTAATATGCAGCCAGGGTTGAAACTTGCTGCAAGTAACTGAATGCTCTCTGTCTCTTCCTTTTATTTCCATAGTGACCTCATGGACTGTAGCCCGCCAGGCTCCTCTGTCCATGGGATTCTCTAGGCAAAAATACTGGAGTGGGTTGCCATACCCTCCTCCAGGGGATCTTCCCAACCCAGGAATCCAATCCAGGTGTCCGGCATTACAGGCAGATTCTTTACCATCTGAGCTGCCAGGGAAGCCCCAGATAGGATCAAGCTTATTGTTTAATATTTACTTCAAAACTAACAGCATCTGCATTCTTTCTCTTTAAAATTCATGTCTTCATTCAGTTTAGCGATTTTCCTGTGCTTGTCTAAATGGAGATCTTTTTTGTCCTTGTTGTTGATTAGTTACTAAGTCGTGTCTGACTCTTTGCAATCCCATGGACTATATAGCCCACCAGGCTCCTCTGTCCATGGAATTTCCCAGGCAAGAACACTGGAGTGGATTACCATTCCCTTCTCCAGGGGATCTTCCTGACCCAGGGATCCAACCCAGGTCTTCTACACTGGCAGGCAGGTTCTTTACCACTAAGCCACCAGGGGAAGATAAAACCTAATTACATTCTTTGACATGTATTAGCTGACAAAACCATAGTCAGGTGTTAGAAAATATGATGATTTCATTACACCTTGTATTCTTTACTTGAAAATTCCTGAGGGCTGATTTTCTCCTTATTCTAGATTTTTTAAAATGCCTTTAAGTAAACCCCCAATTTATTTTCTCTGTGCATGTTGTCTATAGTAGCTATAGACTTAATGCTTGTGTTCCCCCAAATTCATATATTGAAATCCTTACCGCCAATATGATGGTAGTGTGGCCTTTGGGAGGTGATTAGTTTGTGAGGATGGAGTTCTCGTGAATGGGATTAGTGCCCTTATATAAAAGAGACTCCCATCTCCATTATAGATAAATAATAAAAACAAAAGAGACCCCACACAGTTCCATCACCCTCTCCCCCTCCTGCCATGTAAAGGACTCAGTAAAAAGATAACCTTCTGTGAATCAGGAAGCAGGTCCTCACCAGACACCGAATCTGCTGATGCTTTGCTTTGGACTTCCCAGCTTCCAGAACTGTGAGAAGACATGATGTTGGTTAAGCCACCTAGTCCGGTGTTTTTAAACCAGCCCAAATGGTTTTATACCTGGCCAAGACATCAGTACAGCATGATATTTATTTTTATGTTCTGCATTTGAAATTTGGCTATCCACTATTATTCTATAGTCATTGTGAGGCTGTCGAAACCTCCACTCTGTAATGACCTGAGACTTCTACTGTGGTCACTGTGCAGAGATGGTTATTCTGATGCCTTCCTGGTTAACCTCCCAGCCTCTGGATTTTTATTCTATAAAGTGGAAATTCAGTGACACCTGTTTTAGAGGGTTGTTCGGAGAAGGCAATGGCACCCCATTCCAGTACTCTTGCCTGGAAAATCCATGGACGGAGGAGCCTGGTAGGCTACAATCCATGGGGTCGCTAAGAGTCAAACATGACTGAGCAACGTCACTTTCACTTTTCTCTTTCATGCATTGGAGAAGGAAATGGCAGCCCACTCCAGTGTTCTTGCCTGGAGAATCCCAGGGATGGGGGAGCCTGGTGGGCTGCCGTCTATGGGGTCGCACAGAGTCAGACATGACTGAAGCGACTTAGCAGTAGCAGTAGCAGTCTGTTGTGCTATGGGGCAATATATAAATTCCCAGGCACATGGAGGATACCTCCATAATACTCCTTTTCTTCTGCTGCTTACTCTGGGTACCTCCCCAAGATGGGACATTTTTTGGGTGTGCTTTTTCTACTGCTAATTGAGGTAATTCTACTTTTTCCTCATTAATTTTTTTTTGGTTCATTTACTCTAATCTTCGTGTGTTTGCATGTATTTCCTTATTTTTCTGGTTTTAGATTTCTGAAGGCTCCTGAAGATTTTTCTTCATACATTTTCACCTTCTGTTTCATGGTCTTCCTGTCTACTTCTTTACCTTGATTTTCTTTCCTTCCATTGTAAGACTAGACCTTAAATAGAAAATGCTAGTGTTGGCTGTTTCTGGAAGAATTTTTTGGGCACTAGAAGAGAGATTTTGGTTTTATAAATACTATGCATGCATTCATGCTAAGCTGCTTCAGTCTTGTCTGACTCTTTGCAACCCCATGGACTATAGTCCTCCAGTCTCCTCTCTTCATGGAATTTCCCAAGCAGGAATACTGGATTGTCATGCCCCGCTTAGAGGACCCTCCTGATCTCTCTTATGTCTCTTGATTGGCAGATGTGTTCTTTACCACTAGTGCCACCTGGGAAACCCTTATAAATATTACAGGACATTCAAATAGAGCCCCAAATCTGCAGAGCTTTAGTCAGCTTCCAGATCTCTGGTCAGTCTCTGGTTTATCAATGTGAAATGGAAGTTGAGTCACACTTTCATGTTTTGTGGTTGCCTTAGTATCATGAAAGCTATTGTTTTTTGGCCTTTATTGTTTTGAAGTAGAAACTGCTCAACCTCAGGACTCTTGGGACGGAAGGCCATCATACCTTTGCCATCATCGGTACCAATGTGCATGGGGACTGACCACTGGCGCAATAAGGAAGGGACTGTGTGTTCTTCTCTTTCTTAAGAAATTCTTGTTCATTGCAAAATTAGCCTCATATCTTGCTTTTGCAAAACCGATTGAATTCCATATTTTCATGAACAATATCTCATACTCATCTTTTACTCAAATTTTATTAAGGAGTAAACCCAATTTCCAGAGCTATTGCTTGAAATTTTCCTTTTGCTTGTTCCACCTATGTTTCATTAAAAAAACATTCATGTAGCAAAACAATAAAAAAGCAATGTTTGTGCCTGCTTTTAAATAGGCATTTGCTTTTAGTAAGTTGATGCCTCTGAGCTCTCAGTTATATTTTTATAGTCCTAATAGGAGCTTCCTAAAAAATCTTTTATTGTACCAAGTATAAGGTAGATAACAAGTTTGATCACCCCAAAAGTACTTGTGTTAAATAATATAGCCAGAGAGGGAGATGAAAATAATCAATAAAGGTGTGAGGAGACACCATAAGGACAAGGTAGTTTGTATTTACTCTGAGATTTCTCTTTCTAAACTCTTTTGTTCTTTCCAACCCATGCATGTTTAGGATAAATACTTTCTTCTCCCTCTGTATTTCACAGTAGCTACAGATTCCTTTTGGAGGTCAGATTTGAACAATTGAGTAGGCATAAATTTAATTCCAGAGAAGGCAATGGCACCCCACTCCAGTACTCTTGCCTGGAGAATCCCATGGACGGAGGAGCCTGGTGGCCTACAGTCCATGGGGTCGCTAAGAGTTGGACACGACTGAAGCGACTTAGCAGCAGCAGCAGCAAATTTACTTCATTTTTAAATGCCAAAATTAGAGAACACTTTTTAAAACAATTTTTACTGGAGTGTAGTTGATTTACAATGTTGTGTTAGTTTTAGGTGTATAACGAAGTAAATCAGTTATACATATATTCATTCTTTTTTAGATTTTAGACCTTTTCTCATATAGGTTATTAAAGAATATTCAGTAGAGTTCCGTGATCTACACAGTAGGTCTTTATTATCAATTTTATATATGATAGTGTGTATGTGTTAATCCAAATTGCCTAATTTAGTCTTCTCTCCTTTTGCCTTTGGCAACCATAAGTTTGTACATCTGTGACTCTATTTCTGTTTTGTAAATAAATCCATCTGTCCCACCTTTCTAAATTCCTCATATGTGTGCTAATGTATGACATTTGTTTTTCTCTTTATGACTTAACATCACTCTTTATGACAGTCTCTAAATCCGTCTACACCTCTGAACGTGGCACGATTCCATTTTTATGGCTGAGTAATATTCCACTGTATATGTCCATTGCTCTGTTGATCGGCATTTAGGTGGCTTCCGTATCTTGGCTGTTGTAAAGAGTGCTGCAGTGAACATTGGAGTACATGTATCTTTTCAAATTATGGTTCTGAATCTAGAGTATACTTTTAAACAACCTTTCCTGAGTTTTCATTACTGATGGGTGCTAAACCTGTGTAAATTTAAATGTGTTACAGACTATGAGATAGCATATTTAAGAGTTTTTTCATCATTGTCCCTTCTTTTTTCCCCAAAATATTTTAAGATGATTGTGCTTGACTCTGTACATCAAAATTTAAAGATCATAGTTAAATAGTGTGACAAAGGATTGAGAGTTTAATTTGTAATGTTAATTAATTTTAAAGGGTTACTTATTTAAACTTAAGTATTCACATATAGGTCAAGATAATAATGAAGAAATGACTTGTTTAAGTGGATAAAAACCCAGTCCAGAAGTGCTAGCCTGGGGATGCAGTTGGAGTCACTGATTAATATGTATTTAAGGAAATGCCTTAAGTATCCTGAGCCATTTCTTTAACTGGGCAAAGGATAAATGTCCAAGACCATCACAGCTATAGGAAGACAACTGCTTTTGTCATTTCTCTAATGCCTGCATGCTTTGAATGTAGTGGACAGTGAAAATTGTTCCCAACCATGCAGGCTTACCAAGTGACAGGAAGGGTAGTAAGCTCTCTGCACACATGAAGTCTTTTAAGTATTTGCTGATAGTCAAGGGAGAAAATAAATGAGTGGTCAGTGCTTTCTGCTTCCAACACAAGGAAAAGCTTTTTTACTCAGCTAATTAATTAGGTCTAGCTATTTATGGAAATTATTTTTTCTTCATGAGTGAATTTTGATGACATCCTTGACATCTATTAACATTAAACATTTAAATTGAGTTGATAATGTTAAAAAGTGCTATTTTCTGAAGTATTTGATAACTTTAAAATATACTACAATCCAAGTTAAGTGCTTTCTCTAGAAAGACATTAAATAAACACCATTACAACATTATAATATTTATTAATTCAAGAACTACTTTAAAAATCTCCATTTAACCTAGTATTACTATTATATGGAGAATACATTAATGATTTGTCACTTTCTGATTAAACTTCTTTCAAGTTTGATGTTCTCATATATCATTAAAATGAGTGTGCCACTTATAAAATAGTAATTATTCATAATACCCAAGAATTACATCTGCTTTATTCTTTTATTATAATGTCCTGAGTAAATCAACCATTATAATTACTTTATATACTCAAGCCGATTGACAAACATGATAATCTATTGTGGGTTTTTATAGGACTTGTATCATACAAGTTTTACTATGATGAAGGGAATGCCTACTAAAATACCTTCATGTATAGCCTGTGATTCTGATTACAAATACACACTACTGATTTTTGTGGGGTTTTATCTAGCTTCTGTATTAGTTTCTCTAGAATTCTGTTTTCTTCAAAGCAGGAACTGTGTCTTTTGAATGTCATTAATTAGTGTGAGACTAGCACAGACTAAGTGAATACTCTCTCTTTTTTAATGTAGAAGTTTAATGTTTATGAAATTATTTGAGTGCTTTGGTTCCTAAGGTTTTGTAACATTATTCAACTGATTTATAGCCAAAATAAAATTCTTATCTGATTCATATACATGATCCATATATTTTAAATAATAAAGGGTACAGACTTATTATTAACTGCTTAACAAACATTTGTTTCTAAACATATGCTATGTTTACCATCTTTGTAAAGGTAACATTCAGCAGTATGTCTCAAAATACTGAAAGCATCTATTGTTAAGTATTCAATATTTTGTGAAAACACTTATATCCTGTCACTGGTTTGAAAATCCAATTAAACTCCTTTAAATTTCTTTTTTTTTTTTTTCATTGACATATAGCTGGTTTACAATATTGTGTTTTGGATTTACATCACAGTGATTCAGTTATACATATACATGTAAATCTATTCTTTTTCAGATTCTTTTCCTTTCTAGGTTATTATAAAATATTGAGTATAGTTCCCTATGCTATACAGTAAGTCTTTGCTACAAATTCCTTTAAATTTTTTATTTTTATTTTGGAAAATGCCTACAAGGATCTTACAGCCAAGTGAAAACATGATTTTTTAAAGAGATTATGGGAATTTTTGTTATTTGTGTTGTTTTAATATATAGCACTGCAATAGAGCATTACAAGCATTTCTAACATATTTTTGATTGCATGTTACACTGATTACCTATATATATGCCCTTAATGACTGAAATTTATAGTACCCTAGAAATCACTTATAACATCACTGCTCAAATTTTACATGACACTGAAAATGGCATTTTGTTCCAGAATTGTCTAGCTGAGCATGGGGTTACTTCAGGGCTTGGGATGGGTACTCTGAGACTCATTTTAAGGATTCTGTGTGTGTGTGTCTGTTTAACGTCCAGCACCTGTTCTTCCTGGAGCCTACCAGCAAAGCCATTCTCAAGGGTATGGGTACATGCATCAGACCAGCCTGTCATCTGTGAGGTCAATGCAGCATTCACCAAATCTAGTAAGTGCCCGTTTGAAGTGCTCCTCCTTCCCTGGTCTTCATAGTTTATCTCCAGAATATAAAAGCACATGGAATACAGGTGGATCGAATATGGTTCATTTTTTACATAAAATGTAAATGATGATGTGTTGCCATTTGTATAGCTTCTTGTAAGGAAGTAGAAGGAAGTAGAGGATAGAGGTAAACCACAGAGAAGGGAAAACATGGTGTGAAAACATGTAAACAATGAAACATAGTAAGACTCTGCCAGGATTCTGTCCTCATTGTTACCTCATGATTGGAAATAGTCAACCACGGTCTTCATTCAATAAAAAAGCACAAATATTTGGTCATGTTAAATAGTTAATCAAAATGGCCATGGAAACCTAAATGACAGGGTCAACATATGTCTTTGAGTTCTCCTCTTGGAAATCTTGGAGTGCTGACTCATTCATTGAATGGAAGACTTGGAAGCAGACTTCTAGACCAGTTAGTCCAGTTTGGCATCTTATGATGAAATTGCTTCTCAAGCTCCTGACACAGTCTCTTGGCCTTTGTCTGTATCCTTAAAAATAGGTGACCCTTCTAAACAGCTTGTAAGATACCTTTTAAAAATATATTTGTAAAAGTATAGATGACTTTAATATTATATTAGTTTCAGGTATACAACATAGTGATTTGGTATTCTTATAGATTGTGTACCATACAGAATTATTATAATATTCTTGACTATTTCCCTGTGCTATAAATCACGTCTGTGACTTATTTCCTTTAACGGGTGGTAAGGAATCTTTAATCACTCTAAATTTCTTGCATCTCAGCCAATTTCCTCAGTCTACTAATGTACTTGATTTTGAGGTTGTCTGATATTATTAGCTAAATCCTTGGCCTCAAATGAAGACAAATATTGTAAAACTCAACTCATCATAACAAGAATTTAATTATATGTACCTCAATATTCATGACATTTATATGTTAAATGTCTCCTATTTTGTGATACAAAATCCTATTGAGTATATTATGGATTTTTTTTTTTTAATATTTTAAAGTAGGAACAAAATTTTTAAGTAAAGTTCATCACCTCTGCCAGGGACCAATGTTTGTAATGACTTGGCAGTGACTAGGGCCTGTCTGCCATTATGGTGGGTTTTGTTCTCTGAAGAATGTGGACTAGGGGAGAATCTACATAATCTAAGGTCTCTGGGCTTATTTGAAGCTGGGGGAGTGGCTTTACTGCTTCAAAGCTTACTTTTAAAAAAAAGATTTTTATTTTGTATTGGGATATAGCCGATTAACAATGTTGTGATAGTTTCCGGTGAACAGCAGAAGTGTTCAGCCATACGTACCCCCCAAACTGTCCGCCCTCTATCCAGGCTCTCACATAACATGGAGCAGAGTTCCAAGTGCTCAAAGCTTACTTTTTTGACAGCTAGCTGTTGTATCTAGTAGCTTGCTCTGGTCCACAATATTACCCTTTCTGCCAGACTAGTAACCTTGAAATGAACACAATCAGGACAGACAGTAGGCTCCAGAAATAGATGTGCTTGGAAAGGTTCCTGGTAGTTCCTTTATGTGTGGGCTGGTTTGTTGCAGTTGGCATTTGTAGCCTTGACTGTCTTGGTGTCCATTGTGTGACCCCATCTCTCCTTTCTCAGAGGACCTACCGAGCCATGTACGATTACAGTGCCCAGGATGAAGATGAAGTCTCCTTCAGAGATGGTGACTACATCGTCAATGTGCAGCCCATTGACGACGGCTGGATGTACGGCACGGTGCAGAGAACTGGAAAAACCGGAATGCTTCCAGCGAATTACATTGAGTTTGTTAATTAATCATTTCTCCTTGCCCTTTGAGCTTTGTTCTAATGTATACTAAACCCAATCTTTTTAAAAGATAGAAGATACTTTTAAGACAACTTGGCAGTTATTTTACAATACTCTATCCTTCCTTTGACAATTAGATATGCAGGAAGAAGGAATGACTTCTGGGCTGAAAAACAGCAGCATTTTTGGTAATTGGTATAAACAAATAATTAGGTCTGGAGACCTGGTGCTGCTAGTTGTGTTAATGGTTTCCGTTGATTGGCTATTGAACCCTTCTGGGAAAACATATTTTTGTAAACTTTAATAGAGATGTTGATTGTCCCTTAAATGTCACAAATATATGAAACTTCTTAGCTGTCACTTTGGAATCACCAGAAGCCAGTCCTCTTAATTCAGTAACACAGGTGATAATTTAAAAAACATTTAGCTTTCGAGTCACAAGGCAATTTCCAATTCAAGTGAAAATTGCCTAAATATAATAAATGTAAGCAGTGGAAGAATGACAGTTCTGTTAAAATTATATTGACTGGTGGCCTTAGGGATCTAGAAACTTTCAATGAACAAAGAAATTTCCTTGTTCCTTGGGCCAGCTTGGGTCTATTTATATCTCATTTGTCCCGAGGCATATCCTGTTCTCCATTTACATTCTATGAACCTAAGTACATGCTTGGCTCCATAGAATGTCAGGACCAAATAACGTCACAGCTGTTCTGCAAAGGGCAAAATTTAAGGTCATCTATGTTATTTCCCTAATACTAAGAGCCTTTACCCTGTTGCATGTCATGTAGGTTCAAGCTTCTGTAACATAGGCAGCTGCACTGCCCTGTTCCTGTTATTCAAACAAAAAGTGTGGCCGATACCTAAAAGCCCTACCCTCTAGATGCCAGCTCAGCAGAAAAGCATAACTTGAAAAGTTGCTTGAGATTCTCCTGCCGCATTGCACTCTAGTTTTGAAGGATTTACACCTTAGAACATAGATGTATATGCTAGCAAATAAGTGATTTAGGCATTTATTGAACAGCTTCCATTAACTTAATGCCACTGTTGACTTAAAAGTTAAGAAAACTTCCTAGAAGCCAGTGACAAAGCTGAAATATGAAGTGTGCTGGAAGAAACCAATGAACAAAAGATTACCAGCTGCACACACAGAGAGACAGGTGATCTGGTTTCTTATCTGGGAAAACAGTATTCAGATTCTGGGATGGAAATCTAGCTACTGAAATTGCTTAATGAGAAGACTTCCTTTCCACTTTCTGGTTTTTATTTTCTAAATCAGATTTGAAAGTGAGAGGGGGATGTCACCAGAGATTTGACAAGTTGTTCATTAAAAAAGAAATCGTTGTCACATTTTAATTTTCAAATGAGTGACTTTGCAGGCTCTTGCTGGATTCACAGGCATGACCATCACATCATGAAGTTTTTACCTGGAGTCCACAGTCAAGATCACTGGAGAGATTCATGCCCATCAGCAACTCTGGGTTTTTCTGATTGTGCCATTAGTGAGACTTGCAACAGGGTAGCAGTCATGTAGGGTCTGACTCTACAGCTGTGATGAAACTGAAAAAGCAAAATGCAATTATAAACATGTATCAAATATATGGGCCTTGGGGATATCTGCTTTAATGATATATTCAAAGAAATTAACAAAATAAGCTGTAAAACGTCTTTTCTTGAAATGTTTATTAGTCCAAAGGCAAATATTAATTCATTTACACCTTTGAAAAGTAAGCACATACTTTTGAAATCTGTAGTCTAATTTTTATCATGCTAAAAGGGTAATTAGATAAGCTTTATTACACTCAAGCAACATACTATATGACACTGATGTAAAACTGAGAAGAGAAAAATTCAGGCAAATAACTAGAGGTTATTTGAGGGGGTTTTACAGATCACCACATAATCAGCTTGCCTGGTTTTCTGTCATTGAAATGATCAGTTGCGATTCAATTGATTAAACCCCATACTGGTTTTGGTGTCTTATACACAAACCTACGAAAACAAGCAGAACTTGGAATATTCTTGCAAAAATTCCTTTGCATTAAAACTGAGGGCAACAAACTTGCTTAGTTTTATTATACCATTAAATAAATATTTATTATTTCACCCAGACAGACTGCTTTTTGTGATTATAAGAGAGTAGTTGTTGATTAAATCTGCAGACTAAATGTGGGACGGGTACACTTTTTGAAAAGTACCACATTTATAGGAAGCTCAAAGGAAACTGATTTCAAATGATGATTATAATGGGAAAGTAGTCATAAAGTAACAGCTTGATGTTTCATTGTTTTTCTCTTCCACTTATTTTAAAATCAGATTCATTGAATGTAAAAGTCAATATTTATTTGGGGAGTAATTTTCCCCAAATTTTAAGCTCCACATAATGTTTGCATAGCAAGATACTTCTGCTTCGAGCCTTTAGGAATTAAGAACTAATCAGAATTTAACTAGAGGGCAGTTATTTTACAATAAAGACCGAGAGACAACAAGTTGCACACGTTCCTGATGCTATAATGGTGTTGTCACTGTTATTAAAGCCTGTCAGGATATTAAGCATCTCAGCAGAAATACAGAAAACAATATATGTATAAAACCAAAGTGCTATTTTTACAGCATCATTTTCAAGACTACATTCTCAAACACCTTTTCCCCTTTCCACACACCCCCACTCTTGTTTTCAATTTGGCAACAGTTATATCCTACATAATGTGACAGCTCAAGAAGGGTTTTAAAAAAGTCTTTTAAAAATCAAGTTAAAGAGGGCTGTAAATGCCCAAGCACAGAGAGCATGCACCTGATTTTCTAATTGTGATGTGTTCTCAAACCTGATTAAAGCACAAGGGCAGTTTGATACGCTTTAAAAGGTTCCGAAAACAGAACTTACATGGATCATCTCTCTCTTGAGCAGAGCATAGCAACCGAATATATCGCTTGTGGTGTAAGATTTTGTAGTGAGCGTTTTTACTAATTCTTGTTCTCTGGGAAAGCTTTCTATTTCTAACCTGTGACAAGGCACGTCTTCATGTCTCCTTTTTATTGTTTACACATCCACAGTGCAGCCCACTTGGAAATAATTATCCGGTTGTCAGATCCCCACACTGTCCCTGCATCTTCTCAGGCTTCCCCCACCTCAGAGACCGCACAGGAATTTGCAAGCACACTTCCCAGGAGCACCTTTTATGAATGTGGATGCGATTAGACCAGCCCCTCTCTTGCTGCCAGGCTCATTACTGAGGATGGCAAACATACAGTTTTGCCAGTCTTGCTAGTCTTTCTTTCCTTATCTTGTCTGTGTTGAGCTCAACAACGCTCTGGGATTTGGGAGGACGATTTCCCTAAACACACAGTGGAAGCTTAAGAGGCACATCTTTTCTTCAGGTTTGCCCATCTCCAGTGGAATGTTTTTTAATGAAAAGATGAAAGAAATTGTGTGTGATCCTTTAATAACAACCTCTATATAAAGTGATTATAGTTTATACCAAAATTATATAGAGATAAAAAATATTGGTGCCTTTTTGATTACCCTTGTTTATTCATTATGGTCTTGGAAAGAAAACCAAGCAAGCAAGCAAGCAAGCTTCTGCCTATTCTATAGTAATATTTTATTATATGATTATTGGTATTTTTATGGTGGAGAAGTGAGATGCTCCTGACGGTTAGGAAAGGTGATGACTGTATTTTACCTCTAGAGGTTTAGAACTTTAGAAAATACTGACTTCTTTCGTCTATTTCTGAAAGTTTCTTTGTGGATTTATATATAATTGAGATGCATAAACATAAACTTTAGGTTTGAGATTTAAAATACTTATTGTAAATTAGAAGAATTATGTTATAAGGCTGAATTCAAAAATGAAATTCACTTCATAAATCCATTATACCTTAGCTATTTGCTTCTGATAATCTGAAAGTGGCTAGAGTATGGTTGTTTTGGGTAACTTGACATGGAGGTGAGAAAGCTTTAGTTAATAAGAAGCTCTGTAAACCAAGTGAAGAATGCTAAAATGAAAGTCTCTTTTTGAAGTATTCCACACCCTTTAAAGGCTCTTTCCAGGCAATTGTCCACTAGCACTGATTCAAGAAAATCAAGACATTGTATGATGCTTCTGTGGCCATCATTCCCCGATGCTTAGACTACTGGATCCACAAGCCTGGAAGGACCCCTGGGGCAAATCTACACCCCAGTTGTCCTTGTTACTTCCGTATCTTCATGGGAATTCCATATGCTTTTTGTGTTTGATATATGGTATTCAATTTGCATAGTATACACTTCTTTGTAATCCAGTTGCTGTTAAGAATGATTTCCTTTAAAGGAAAAGAGAAAACTCCATTGTAGTGCCCTTCTTTAGTGTTCATATAATGAACAGCTGAGCATTTATAAGCAGCACCAAGTGTATTACAGGCAGGGTGTGGAATCTTTGCTCTTTGACCTGTGATTAAAACATGAACTTGAATCCTTGTGCAGATTGGTTTCTGTTTGCTTCAAAATATGTAGAATTGTGGTTGATGATTAATTTGCAAGATTGTACTAACTTTGAGAGCCTACAGTTTTATAGAAAACACTTCATATTTTAAAATGAAGGAGCTTACAGAATGATACGTTATTAATATAATTTGGCTTTTGTTATGCAAATTGTTAACACCAGCTATTAAAATATATTTTAGTAGAAATGCTTTAATTCATATTTTTTCCTCTACACTGTGAATCTTTAAGCCTTGGTGGACTAGAGCAACATCGTGCTGCCCAAAGGACTAACCTATGCAAACTAGTTCACATTTTAGTGGATGTCACAGTAATTGTGTAATATGCCGTTATCTCCCCCGCATAATGTATAGCAGCACTGAAATAACACATTCAGCTGAGCATCGTGTATGTACAGACAGTTACTCACAAACCCTTCAAGGCTACCATGATCACTAGTATTATCATTTGTGCAAGAGGAGATTGCCGACTTATCTATTGGAACCATTTGAACGATGTCAGAACAAGAATGACGGATGCATCGGCCATCGCTCCCAAGTGGTCCCTGCAAGTGTTCTCCTGTGATGAAGCCTCGTGCTCAGATGCACTCTCTCCAGGGTATTATTATTCTGTGTCTTCTTTCTGTATTTGTAAAACATTATAACGCTTTAATTTCCTATCTCTACACATTCAGTTTGCTTAAATAAATGCAGGATGTAACAAAATGGTTCCCCTTGTCAGTTCTCACCTTGGTTTCTTAGAGCAGTGCTCATTGATAATACCCTGGGTGTGGGTTTATCGTGACAACTCACGTCAAATCGCCTCGAAGGTCTGTGCCGGCCTCAGACCGCTTACCCTGGTGAGCCGTTCGGAATGTGTCTTCCTCCTATACATAAACTTAGCTTTAAATGAAAACAATAGTATGCTTTTTCAAGCTGAGTCTCTTTCTGATTTTATATCAAAGTGCTACAGTAATACATCATCGTAGTTCACTGCTTCCAAGACTGACTTCCTCATATGTCCTCAATAGTGTGACTTTAATTTTCTTGTGTTTGAAAGATGAAAGAAACAGCTTGCAGCAAAGAGTAGAAAATGCTCAAACTGGGTACATGAAACAGGGAGATGCTCTGATTTCCCAACTCAGAATGGCTCATTTATCATAGAGGATAATTGCTTTCCCCCCTAATTTTCCCATAGTTGGAAAAAGTGAGTTTGTTCCTTTTTTTGCCCTCATGTAAATCTACTGAGACTAGGGTCTTAGCTTTATTGTGTTATTTTGTAACAGTTCTTTGATGGTGCCTAAATTCTCCTAATTCTAAACTGATAAACTCTGCTGATGACACATTTAGTGCTCTTGTGCAAAGAATACTCTTCCTAATCTTGAATTTTCTGTTTTTCATATTCCAAAAGTATGAAATATTTGTATGCTATTAATCATTAAACATACTTATAATATTTCAAATGGTAAATCAGCTTATTTATTTGAAGGAGTTACTTTTTTTTCTCTCAAAGTTTTTTTTCCCCCCACTATGCTCATAAATTTTACTCTTTGGAACTCAAGCCACAGAGAAATGACCAACTTAGCAAGATTTTTTTCTGAACTAAAATGATTCAGATTTAGAATAAGGTAATCTTATATTTTTATTAACTTAAAACCTTTTAAAGCCAGTTTTACAAATAATTGAGACATACATGACCACTAGAAATCTAGCAAAGTAACTTTTTACAAAAATACTCATACATAGTAAACTGAAAAGTAGATAAAAGGAAAGTTTTGTTCTTTTCTTTACATAATCTGCTTCTTCTATGCAGAGAGATTGAATAGAGTTTTGTGATGGCAGAAAACTGGATATGGTCCAAATGTGAACTTCAACTACTTTCTGCAGTTCTCAGCACAATTCTCAGGCCTTTGTCCATTTATATTTGTACTTGGGAGCAGCAGAGTTCTGATGAAAAATAGAATGAGAAAATGGGTTTAAAGGGTGAAAAGTCAATATTAGAACAAAGGACCCAGTTACTGATTTTGTATTTATACCATGGCACTTTGATCTTTGCTTTCACTATTTTTTTTTAAAGTTGCAAACTTAAAAGAGACTAGTAGACTAAAATAGAGAAATGAGCAAAATCTGAACACCTGTTATTCCATTTGAGGAAATAAGGAACTTTTCTGCATCCCAAATTTAGTGGTTAGATTGCTTTTAAAATGAACTAGTTTTTGGTTCTTGAGTCAAGATAGCCTGCTTTTTCCAAAGGGTTGCTATCCAAGGCCACATGGCCCTAATCAACTTTCATTATCTTGTCACTCCAGTGACAGACGAATAGATGGCTGTGACCTGACCGATATGTAGGCTGCCCAGGAGCCCTTGACAGGAGCCACACAAGAACTTTACCCAGCATGGAGGTTGGTCACTGAACCTGTCCACATCTCCCTGGGGAATCCGAGTTCGCAGCATAGAGCTGGTTGGTTACCTGGTGTGATTACTGACAGCTAAGAGCCATAGAGAAAGAAGGAGGAAGTCAGGAGTAAGTGTCGCTGTGAGTGAGTAGAAAGCGTGAGATGGAGAGAAGAGATTAGGACAGATGGGGCAAAAAGTGAAGGGTATGATTGTTGGTAGCATGAGCCCTGAAGATGGGGAGATGCTGGTTCTTGTTTAAGGCAGCGCCTGAGATTCAGCAGCCCCATTCCCTGTGGCAGAGGGAGTGACCATTCTCCATACCAGAAGCACACGGTTCCGCTCTAGTCTTGCTGCCTGTGGGATGCCACCTCCTCCTATCTTGATAAACAACAGATTGCGTGAATGTTAGGAACACTTGTGGGGTGTCCCCAAATGAGACACCACACGTGGCCAATGTGATTGAAATGCCAATTACATTTTTGCAGTTGCCATGTTGCAACATTGTCTTAAATCATTTTGTTTTCTTTTATGATGTGGCATGTTTCACTGTGTATATCCTACTGAAAATCACTTTAGTTAAAAGTTGTTTCCCTGGGCTCTATGAAAGGTATCAATAATTAATAACAAAAGAATTTAACTTCAACCAGTGGGTTTGTACAAGGAAAGGATTGGGGATTTGGAAAAATATTCTCATCAATGTCTGAGTGTTGGGTAAAGAACATGGGAATGACTGGGCTCCCTTAGAAAATGATACAGGCACTGATACCCCAGGGACAAAAGCTGAGTTGTTTCTGTAGAGCATTCAGAAATACCTAATTCTTCTGGGTTTTCTTGGTGATAGTTTTTGACTAAGGTGGATGAAGCAGTGACTGTAACTTATTCATTCAACAAGTATTGATTCAATGTTTATGTGATTCAAGGAATAGAACACAGAGACTTTCCTACTATACTGGTAGGGGAAACAACCAACCAAGGATATACATTTATCCACATGTGTATTGGTGTGTATACTTATACAGCTAATTGCTTCATTGCGGTTGGAGAGGTATTGTGAAAGTGAAGCCTAGTCCTACCAGAGTTCTTGTAGCTGGGCAGGGGTGATCTGTGGTGGGGAGGGCGAGGAAGACTGCAAGAAGCTGCCATTTGAACTTCGAGCTCGGTCCATCTAAGCCTTAGACATGTGGGAAAATTGAGTCACTGGCAGCTAATGGAAGAAATACTCCAGCCTCCTGCCCAATTTTAATTTAAGTAGCAATGCAGATTTTTGTAGTTTTCATACAATTAAATTTTCATGAACAAAAGTTGGGTTACAGATGTGCATGAATAGGTGTGTACGCACTACCCATTGATTATTCTAATTATGATTTAATTCCACTTAGAAAGTCAGAAGGTTGCAAAGAGTGAATTATATACACAAAGTTTTATAGATCTGCAATGCTTCACTTTGTTTTTTGGATAATTGGTTATTATGTAGAGTTTCTTGTGTCCTTATTTCCTCCCTGAATATTTTTAGAAAGCATATGCTTACTGGAGTTTACAGTTGTACAGTGAGCAGCAGAACCATTGATTAAAATGCTGTTCTCTCCTGTTTTAGACTCCACAGATTTGAGAAACTGTCATTCCATCTAATATGTGATACAAGTTAGATTTGCAACATTAACTGGGCAACACAGGGAAAAATCACTCACAAAGCAAGTCAATTGTTGATGATTACTTTTAATAGATCCTTGCTCAGAGGTAAATCAAAGCTTTGTTTATAGAGTTCCGGCAAGATTGTTGATCATCTGCCTCTTTCAAAGTCTGACGATATGTTTGCACATTTTATCTTGGGTACCCTTGCCCCAGTTAAATTCGTGATCGATAATATTTTTGATGTGTTGTCTTCCTTCATCAATGCCTAATATAATGCTTGCTGCGGGAACACTTTTTGATATTTATAAACACTTTCTGACTGCAGGTACACTTTCTTTTAGAAAGAAATGTTTTGGCTTTCAAGATGGTGCCTGCAAATTGATTTCTGAACTTCTCCATCTCTTCATGGTGCTGCTTTTCTTCCAAAAGAGTAGTTCTGACGATCCAACTACAGCATCCTAATTGGTATTGTAATACAAAGTTTCTTTTGTTCACAAACCACATACCCACTATTTTACATCCATTTTAGTGGGGTCGGGAGAAGAGGTGCTTGAAAACCCGGAGGAACAAACTTGTTTTGTGTGATGCATCCCACAGTCCAGGTGGACCTGGCTTCTCTCTGCCTGCAGTCATCCTCCACCCAGGAAAACAAGGAACGGGTGCAGGAAGGGTTTTCCATCGTCTATGACTTAAGTCCTAAGAAAGCTATGACAGCAGAGGAGAGGATGGCTCCTGTGAGGATTTATTTTTCAAAACAGGCGAATGAAAAAACACGTAGAGCACGAGAACTTCATCTAGTTATCGCGAGGTTTCCTTCACCTCTTAGTGTTATCGCGAG
>SJYX01011974.1:0-19040 GCA_006410675.1 Oreotragus oreotragus | reverse complement strand
CACACACACACACAGGTTTACAAGAACTGGAGTGGGGAGGGGCTCCTGACTCCTACTTTTGTCAACTACAAACGTGCTTGCCAAGGGCATTTGCCATCTGCCTCTATAGAGACTGAAGCCTGTGCTGCTGCAGCTATCGACCTTCAACACCCCCTGAAGGGAGTCCAGGGTGGAGAGTGAGGCACTCTGTGCTCTAGGGAAACTGGTGGAACAGGTATTTAGGTAGTTAGGTATTTTCAGGAACTGATTTCATGATCCCAATCCTTGCATCTCCTCATATCTAGAAAAGCACGAAATCCCTTCATGGTGACATCAGCTGCTCATAACTAGCAGAAAATCTTTTGTAAATAAGTGCTTGATTGCATTGAACTCCCCCTTTCACCCAAATCATATATATTGACCTCGCCCCACTACCTCTTTCTCAGAGCTATCTGAGATGCAGTCCTCAATTTGCTCCCAAATAAAACTTAATTCACAACCCTCACCTTGTGCATCTTTTCAGTCCACACTTGCCACAAAAGTACTTAATTACTGGGCAGCTTCTATCAGATCTTCGCTTCCCTTCTGTCTCTTAGTCAAATTAGGAAAGCGGAGGGACCTACACAGAGCACTCTCTCCCTGTCTTCATTCTCCAGGAAGGAGTGAGAGCCTCTTGGCTTTTGTGGGAGCAAGATGGGCCACTCCTGCCAAGCAGGATCAACAAACACCTCCAAGGCCAAGGCACCTCTGCCAGCATCAGCCTGCAGATGACTCAGCAGCCTGCCAGCTTGACAACCAGCCTCAGCAAACCCTCGAGCTACTCCCTTCAGGGTAATGTGTAAACATATCTTTGTCATTGTTTTTCAGTCGCCAGGTTGTCTCTGAACTCAAGATCCCATGGACTGCAGCACGGCCAGGCTTCCCTGTCCCTCACCAGCTCCTGGAGTTTGCCCAAGCTCGTGTCCATAAGCATATCTTTACCCATCATCCTTTTAGCATCCCCCTTGGCAAGTTTCTGACAGGGAAATTCCATGTGGTTTTGCAATATGCAAATCTGCCTGAGAGCACCTGAGCAGAGGCTGAGGAGGCCAGTGTGCTGGGAGGCCAGCGGGACCCAGTGGCCTCCGCCCACGTTGGAGTCTCCCGCCGTTTCCCAAAGTCTGTGCTGGAGATGGAAGTGGGGGTGCCCTTGTCACCAGCTCCGTCCAGAAAGCCTGGCATCTGCCAGGCCTCGGGGTGAGGGTGAGGGGTAGGGGAGGTGGGGATCCGTGACCCACTCGCTGCTCTACCGCCCTCTGCCTCCACTAGGGACCCTCTGTTCCCCCATTGCCATCCGCCATCCGGAGACTACCCTCCATCCTCTCCAGGCTCAGGCTTGACTCAAGCTCAGTCCTGGGCCTCCTCCTGGGCTGGTTCTGAATGTAAACTGCCATCCGAGTCTTCAACTGGTGGGCAGGTGGCGGTGGGTGAATTCTACACTTCCTGGTTCCATCTTTGATTCATCTCCTAGGTTGCTCCCCACCCCTTCACACCACGCAGGCCTCTGGGGTCTGTCCACTGACACTCCCAGTCCAGCCCCCTCCCTCCAGCCCCGGTTCAGGGCCACCTGGCTGCCTGTGGCCCATCTAGGCAATAGCTTTTCTTCTAATTCACTTCTTTTTGTTTTGTTTTAATGTGGACCACTTTTAAAGTCTGTATTGAACTTGTCACAATATGATTTCTATTTTATGTTTTGGTTTTTTGGCTATGAGCCATGAGGAATCTTAGCTTCCCAACCAGGGACGGAACCAACACCCCCTGCATTGAAAGGCGAAGACTTCCACTGAACCTCTAAGGAAGTCCCTTTAATTAACTGTTCATGATGAAACACGGTGTCTGATTAGAGGAACAGAAGCTTGTTCTGTTTGCCCAAGCTGACACGTAAAACTTGCTAACAAATCCTCTGTCAGCAAATGACCTTGCAAGGGACGGTGCTCTGCTAGAAGCCCAGCAGCCCCTCCTCAACTGTTTAAGTCGGGAGCCCAGCAGCCTGCCAGGGGAGGGAATGCAAGATCTGTCCCCAGGTTTGGCCAAGACCACTCCTCTCCAGAGGCCTTGGTGCAGAGAGGCTGCTGAGAGGACGCGGGGGCATTCCACTCACCCCTGTATATACCCTACCTCTGGCAAACACCAGTCTGTTCTCTGGATCTGTGATTTCAATTTCTGTTTGGGGAGTTTTTTTTTTTCCTACGATTCCCCATGTGAGTGAGATCATGCGATATTTATCTTTGTCTTATTTCACTCAGTATGATGTCCTTACTGTTGTCAAAAATGACAGGATCAAAAGTCTTCTTTACTTGAGGAAATGACTAAAAAAAAAGTTAGATCCTCCCTAGTGCATCCCTGCATGCTAAGTCACTTCAGTTAGGTCCGACTCTGTGCAATCCCATGGACCGTAGCCCGCCAGGCTCCTCTGTGCATGGGATTCTCCAGGCAAGCATACTGGAGTGGGTTGCCATGCCCTCCTCCAGGAGACCTCCCTAACCCAGGGGTCAAAGCCGTGTCTCTTCCGTCTCCTGCATTGGCAGGTGGGTTCTTTACTACTAGTGCCATCTGGGAAGCCCAAACCCAGAAAGGACTGATAACAAAAGAGTTTACTTGTTTCTAAAACAAACCTAAGTTATTATTTCCCTCATGGGAACATGACCCTCTTTTTTTTTTTTTTTTTGAGGTCCTTGAATGTTTGCAATAAAAATACAGTTAGGCGTTTGTTTAAGAACTGAGCCTCTCCCTTGAACCACAAACCTTGTGGTTGGAGCACCATCCTGTTGTTAGGGGAGGTTATATCTTTATTATGTTTCTGACCAGTATCCAAGACAAAGAATACCAGTTGGACTGTTGTTGTCGAACTGGAGTTGTTAGATCAAAAAATTTTATTTACATGTCGAATTGAATTGCAAATAACTAATTTTGTATTTTAGTTTGTGAGTTGTTCTCTTTTTCTCCCTAAGAGCAGAAAACATAGCCCTGCTTCGGGAATGGGTGGGAGGGAAGAATGGTCTCCCCACGCGATAAAGCCGCCAACCGCGGGAGAGAGAAGGAGCTGACTGAGAAGGATGACAACATCCAAACCGAAGTTCAGAGCTGTCTGTCGAACTTCTGCTCCTTTCACTCCAGAAATTTCTCCACAGCAAAACAAACGGCTGAAAATACAAGGCTGGCTTGTTTGATAGCAAAGCCCCTCCTCTGCTTTACGGATGCTGGAATGCCAGTCGCTTTGACGATGAGGGTTTAGATTGGAGGAAAGAAGGCTTTTCCTCTGCTGCATGGCCTAGAAACCTCAGAGGGAATAGGGTGGGGACGTGTGCCTGAAAGGGCACAGGGAGCTAACCTCTTGATAGAGCTCCCAGCGTGTATCTGTGTTCAAAGCAGTGATATCTTGGGACTTGCCCGGTGGTCCAGTGGTCAAGATTCCACGCTTCCAAAGCAGGTGGAGCAGGTTCAATCCCTGGTTGGGGAACTAAGATCCCACATGTTACAGCGTGGCCTAAAAAAAAAAGAAAAAAAGACAGTGCTATTCTTTTACGTTGGCCTTCTCTGCCCACACTGACTTCATGCAAAGGAAAAATGCCATCAATCAATTCCAAAACAGGAATTCATTAGTACAAATCTTGCTGAGTGCCTTCCTCCCTTGTAGGGTTTTATTCCTTAATAATCCTAAATGCTTTGGAGAGAGATTTTTTATTGGTGGATTTGGTTCTTTGGTAGCATCACAGGTTTTCAGAGGTGACTGAATTTTACAAGCATCCATCCAGGAAGGAAGCTGCCTTTGTTTGCTAGCGCTGCTGTGACAAAGTACCGCAGACTGGAGGGTTTAAACAACAGAAATTCATTTTCTTGGAACTTCCCTGGTGGTCCAGTGACTAAGACTCTGTGCTCCCGAAAGAGAGGCAGGGGACCCAGGGTTTGACCCCTGGTCAGAGAAGCCGACCCCACATACTGCTAAGATTCACTTGCCGCAGTTAAAGATCCCTCACACCACAAAAGAGAAGATCCCACGTGCTGCAACTAAGATCTGTGCAGCCAAATAAATAAATTTAAAATAAAAGAAAGTTGGAGATCAAGATGTGGATAGGGTTGATTCCTTCTGAGCACTTCTTTCCCTGGCCTGTAGACCGCCATCTCTTCCTCTGTCTTCATGTCATCTTCACTGCATGTGTCTGTGTCTAAATTTCCCCTTCTCAGTCATATGGATGGCATCACCGACTCAACGGACATGAGTTTGAGCAAATTCCGGGAGATGGTGAAGGACAGGGAAGCCTGCCATGTTGTAGTCCATGGGGTGGCAAAGAATTGGATACGACTGAGTGACTGAACAACAAGGAAGGCATGTGGATTAGCGCCCACCCCAATTACCTCTCTTTAACTTAATTATCTCTGTAAAGTTCCTGTCTCTCAATACATTCATATTCTGGGGCACTGGAGGTTAGGACTTACGTATGCACATGCGGGGGACACGGCACAGCGCCTACACAGTAAGAGTACAATGCAAAGTCATGAACCTAGTCTCTGATGCCCAACTTGAAGATTTGCTTTCTGGACAAGCAAAGGCCGCATTTGAGGGCTGCCTCTGTATTTGTACACAGGTAAGGAATGGCCTCTGAATATAGTTCTTTCTGTGGTTTTGCTCCCCCCAAAAAAAAAAAAGAAAAGAAACTGACTTTCACTGACTGCTGTAATATTGACCTTTGGTCTCTTGGGCTCAGGGAGGCCAGTCCTAACGTCTTTGGTCGTAAATGTCCAGAGTGAGACAGAAGGACTCTGCAGTCCACAGGAGTCCTCCTGACTCCCCCTGAGAGATGCCCGCCTGCGTTTCCCACCTGTCCAGGGCTCTCCTCCCACTGCGGAGGTCTGCCTGTGATCACCTTGAGGCACCCTGGGGTGACCCACAGCCAGTGAAGATTTGACTCGGAAGCTGTTCCTGTTCTGATTAAGCACAAGCTTCCATGGTCATGACATGGCCAGGCTGCCGTCGGTGACACACGTGAGGCTTTAACCCTTGCCCATTTTGAGCCATAGGATTAAAGAGACAGGTCTGTGTGACACCAGTTATCCCAGGTATTTTATTGTTACAATGTACTTTTGAGAGATTCTGGCTTCACTGAGTTAGTCAAAGGAGCTGAGAGCCGCTCTAACGGTTTGGTTGACTGAAATCTGGTGGAGATTGTTGTGCAGTCACTAAGTCCTGTCTGACTCTTTGCAACCCCGTGGACTGCAGCAAGTCAGGCGCCTCTGTCCTCCACTGTCTTTTGGAGTTTGCTCAAATTCACGTTCATTGAGTTGGTGATGCTATCTAACCATCTCAGTCGTCTGCCACCCCCTTCTCCTGTTGCCTTCAGTCTTCTTTCCCAGCATCAGGGTCTTTTCCAATGAATCGACTCTTCACATCAGGTGGCCAAAGTGTTGGATCTCCAGCTTCAGCAACAGTGTCCCTGGTATCATGCAGAGGAAAGAATACAAAAGCTGGACCTCGTGCTGGGGCTGTGGGCAGGTTGGAAACCAGCCAGTCACCCACCTAGTAGCCCTTTAGCAGGGTAATGGTGTTAGACATGGTGGAGGGAGCAACATATGTATCAGGTCGTTACTCAGCGTATAGATTTGCCTTCACTGCCTGCAGGGCTTTTGCCGGCGCCACCATCCATGCCCAGACTTTCAGAAAGCCTTACAGAATGATGGGTCGTGGTTTCAAGGTAGAATGGGATTGCTGCTACACAGTGGGTGCAGGGAAGAGTATATCTAGAATTGTAGGGATTTGTGGGCAGCCCTTGGTCCATCCATACCTTGTAGTAAAACTTACTAGAAGACTACAACAATCTAATAAAGGCAGAAAAACCAGAGACTCAGACTCTTCAGGAATGAAGGTTTGTGTTTCCCACCAGAGAAGGGAGCCCTGTCTGCCTGCTAGAGTGCTTGTGGAGGGCAGAGGGAACAGGGGATGGGTAAGTGGAAGAATGACATTATAAAAATGAACTACGGGAGACTTCCCTGGTGATCCAGTGGTTGAGAGGCCATGCTTTCAGTGCCAGGAGAGTGGGCTCAATCCCTATTCGGGGAACTTGGACCCCACATGCTGCCTGATGTGGCCAAAAAGTTTTTTTAATAAAAATAAAATAAATAAAAATGAATTACAGCTCTGTACCCACAACAGAAATAAGGACTGTAGCAGATATGTATTTCTTCTTACTTGCTTGTTACAAATTTCAATACATTAACCAAGTATTTCCTTTTCCCCCTCCCCCCTCCTCCTCCCATTTCATATAAAGAGTGGTGGTGGTAGTTAACTTTAAACATTAGTTTCTAGATCACATAATATCCCAATGTGTTTGTGACAGAGCTAGGACAGAAATTAGCACCCAGTGATAGAGAAGGGGAATGCTAAGACTTTCTGTCTCCTCTTCTTTGGGCATCTTTACTGGAATGAATAGCTGTCCCATGTTGGGTAGAAGTGTGATATTGTTATTATTGTATGGAAATTAAGCATGAGCAGAAGGGTGATAATACTGAACCGTCATTGGATTGCCTGTGAAGTGAAGTTGCTCAGTCGTGTCCAACTCTTTGCGACCCCATGGACTGTAGCCTACCAGGCTCCTCTGTCCATGGGATTTTCCAGGCAATAGTCCTGGAGTGGATTGCCATTTCCTTCTCCAGGGCATCTTCCCAACCCAGGGATCGAACCCAGGTCTCCCTCATTGTAGACAGACGCTTAACCATCTGAGCCACCAGGGAAGTCCTAAATAAAGTCTATTTGGTCATAATGGTCCCAATTCTTTTTTCCAAACAATTTTTAAAACTGAAGTATAGCTAATTTACAATGTTGTGTTGGTTTCAGGTATACTGCAATGTGTTTGTATATATATATATACTCTTTTTCAGGTTCTTTTCCATTATATATTACTACAAGATAATGAATATAGTTCCCTGTGCTATACAGTAGGTCCTTGTTGTTTATCTATTATATATATAGATATTGGGTCCCAGTTCTTTTAATGTGTTTCTGGATTCCATTTGCTAATATATTATTTATCAGTAGTATTTTTTATCAATATTTATAAGTAAAATAGGTAAATTCTTATAAAGCTTTGGAATTAATGATGTATCACCTTAATTAAAATAATTTGGAGATTTTTTTCCCCCTCTTTTTCTGTGCCCTGGAACAGTATTCAAATAATCTCTAAAGGTTTGTTAGAATGTTTTGCAAAATCATCTGAGTCTGATCCTTTAGGGAAACCTGTTGGCTCTTGGAAATCTCTCTTTTATTAGAAATATGTTTAAATTTCCTCTCTTCTGGGATATTTTTGATGAATAATTTTTAGAAAATGATGCAGCTTTTCAAATTTATTTTTTGTGAACAATAAATAAATTAGCTTACAGTCTCATCTTCCCTCCTTCCCTCTCTCAACTCTACCACCAACTTTTTGTTTTAGTCTTAGTTCTATGTTAATTATATTCAACATTTCACTCCCCTCCTCTCACTAAAATTTACTCAGTTATCCCTTGGTTGACTCCAGTTCATCCTCTAGTAATTTCTTCAAGAGCTCATGAGAACAACATTCCTAAGATTGTACATCTTCAAAACTGCCAATGATTTAGAGAATAAAAAGACAAACCACAGTCTGGGGAAAAAGTATTTGCAAAATATATATCTGATAAAGGACTTGTGTCCAAAATTTACAAAGAACTCTTAAAATCAACAATAAAAAAAATAAACAGGGTGGTCTAATAGTTAAGAATTCACTTTGCAATGCAGGGGATGTGGGTTTGATACCTGGCTGGGGAACTAAGATCCCATATGCCATGGAGCAACTAAACCCATGAACCACAATTGGAGAAGTCATACACCGAAACAAAAAATTCCATGTGACACAACCAAGATCCCACAAAGCTAAGACTAACTAAGAGTTGACTCAGCCAAATAAATAAAACATTTTTTTGAAAAAAGAAAAGAAAATGAATAGGAATTTTCTTTGTGGCCCAGTGGTTAAAACTGTGCCCCTAGTACAGAAGGAGGTTCAGTCCCTGGTCAGGGAACTAGATCCCCCATGCCTCAACTAAGACCCAGTGTGGCCACATAAATATTTAAAAAGAAAGAAAGAAAACAATTCAAAAATTAGCAAAAGATCTGAACAGCCACCTCACCGAAGAAGACACATGGATAGCAAAGAAGTGTCTGGAAAGATGCTCCACGTTATTTTTCACTAAGGAATTCTACATGAAAACAACAATGGGTGCCATATCACACTTATTAGATGGCTAAAACCCAAAACACTGGCAATGAATATTGGCAAAAAGGTGGAGCAACAGGAACTCTTACCATCTCTGGTAAGAATGCAAAACAGCACAGCTTCTTTGGAGGACAATTCAGCAGTTTCTTACAAAACTAAACGTAGGCTTACCTTACAATCCAGCAGTCTCTCCCCAGGTGTTTACCTAAACAAAGTGAAAACATAAGTCCATACACACACACAAAACCCTGTAAACAAATGTCTACAGTAGTTTTATTCACAATTGCCAAAAATTGGAAACAACCATGAATAAGTGAACAGTGGCACTTCCCTGCAATGTAATATTATCCAGTGCTAAAAAGAAATGAACTGTCCAGCCACACAGGGAATTTAAATGCATATTTCTAAATGAAATAAGCCAATCTCCAGAATTTCTTGGTGGTCCACTGGCTAGGATTCCATACTTCCAAGGCAGAGGGCACAGGTTCAATCCTTGGTCATGGAACTAAGATCCCACAAGCCTCTCAGCCCAGCCAAAAAAGCAGCAGCAGCAGCTAGTCTATAAAGGCTATATGCTATATGTTTCCAACTCTGTGAAGTTTAGGGGAAAGAAAAACTATTGAGACAGTAAAAAGATCAATGGTTGCCAGGAAGAGTGGGAGGTGAAGGAGAGAAAAAGTGGCCTTTTTATAAAAATCCTGACTCATATTTTCTTTCCCTGAATATTTTGTGCCATCTCTTCTGGCGTTTGATCTGGGTCTGCAGACATCCAAGCGTAGCCTGTTTTTTATCCCCTTATAAGTGACTTGACATTTTTTCCTGGCTGCTCAAAAAATTCTGTATTTTTAAAAATTCAATAACTTGATCAGTTTTTCCTGGCACTTATCTTTTCTCTTTCATTGGATAGAGTCAAGTCTCCTGTATCTCAGAAACACTTTTCTTGAATCATATATTCAAATGTGTGTTCCCCAAACTTTCTGTTTCATTTCTCTAATGTTTGTGCTTTTCTTCCATTGTTTCCTGTAATCCAATCAGCCCTCATTCCACATGCCTCTGTTGTTCTGTAATCTCTTTTCTGAGCAATTGCATTTCTGCCTTCTCATCTTTCTTCATCAGAATAATTGCTTAGTGCTTTTTTTTTTTTTTTTAATTCCTAGCAAATGTTCAGTCACTGCTTTCAACTGCTACCTGGCAAAATTTTTCCTGGTGAGTACTCTTCACGTGTTTGTGAATTTTACGCCCATTTCTCACATTTTGCCCCCTTTGGTATATCTGCTCAATGCTGTGCCAGTTATCTTTTTGGACTCGTCATTGAATGAGTTGGGTTTTCCTAGATTAATATTTGCAGTGTCCTGCCCTCATCACAGCCCAAGGCCTCTCTCTCTCTCTCGGACTGCTTCCTCCAAACAAGACTTCGCTGTGAGAGTCTATGTGGAGCCCCAACTCCTCTGCTTCACAGAACAGACAGTGAACAGAATAACGGCTCCAGCCTCACTCCCTCTAGCTTCTGCTTCCTGCTCTACCACAAGGATACACTAGAACTGTCATCTCGAGACTTTCCTGAAGGTCCAGTGGTTGGGACTTCACCTTCCAGTGCAGGCGGGGGCAGGTTCAATCCCTGGTCAGGGAGCTGGGATCCCACATGCCTGGCAGCCAAAAAGCCAAAACATAAAACAGAAACAACATTGTAACAAATTCAATAAAGACTGTAAGAATGGTCCACACCAAATCGAAAAAAAAAGAATGGTCCTCTCACCCTCTGAAAGCATGTTTTTGTTCAGACGCTCAGAAAAATGCAGCCCCCCCTCCATTCACTAGCCTTGTTCCTACCTTCCCTTTCTCCTAATCACCATCTCTGCCTTTTCACAGCTGGAATTTTAGTGTCTGTGAATAGGTCTATTTTCTCATTTTGTTGAAAATGGAATTTTCCATTTTCTTTATTCCTTTTATGCTATCTTCAAGCAAAGCATTTAAAAAGCTAACTTTTCCTGAAGAAGAAAATGGCAACCCACTCCAGTATTCTTGCCTGGAAAATCCCATGGATTAGACTACAGTCCATGGGGTCGCAAAGAGTTGGCGACTGAGCAACTTCACTTCACTTCACTGTGTTTCATTAACTTTCTCAGAGGGCTAAGTTGCTAATCTTGGTTGCTTGCTAGGACAAATGTCTGTTGGTTTTATTTTAGCAATTCTTACATGTGTTGATGGCCAGAAGTTAAACTGGGTTTTTCTTTCTTTGCCAAGAGAGTAGATGACTTAATAAAATTGTGATGTTTCTATATAATATTAATAACAGCTCATACTTTTTTTTTCTGGTAAGTCATTTTTTCCAAGCAAGAAGACTCATAGTTAATGTTGCCAGCATTTCACTAAAAATTAATTCAAATAAAGACCCACGCTAAATGGAAGAGCTACACTTTCGAAAGATAAGAGATAACCATTGACCAGATTACTATTTGTGGTTCTGTGGTGGTTCTGAGTTTAATACAAAGACATGTCATTCCTGAGTCCTGTTGCTTTCTAAAGACACTGCCAATACACTAAATCGGAGCCAGTCAGATCAAATAATTATGAACAAATTATCACGGGGAGATTATCAATTTAAAAAAAATATTAATACAAACAAGTTAATTTTCAATTTTCATCCCCTTTGGAGTATATATATCCTGATACTTTAAAAATTGCAAGTGATTTGAATTAAAAAATAGATTTCTCTCTTAAAAAAAAAAAAAAGCTGACTTCTGTGGCTGTGTTTGGATTGGAAGTCCTTTCTGGAGATTTGAGGATGCTAAAACAGAATGGTCAGCAGCTGTGGTTACGGCCTCATAGAGAAATGGGTCTGTCAGAAAGATGCCACCATGAAGAAATAGAGTGTCCTAACAGCATTTAGGTTCCTTCCAGGAACCTCAAAGATCAGCTCCACCCCTGTCCTTCACAAGGTTTGGTTTTATGAGTCAATAAATTCTCCTTTTGGTTTCCATCACTTTCAAAAAGGGAGTTCTGGCTAATACAGGAAGTAGCCACGCTCCCTGGTAATCTTTCCCTTGTTCGCTTGGTTTCTCCAGGTCCCACTGCCCTAGTCTGACACATAACACCAAGGGGCTGTAGATCCCCAGTAGGAGTATAAGATAGGTCCCCTCCTATAAACCAGCATCAAACATGCCAGGATGTGCGAAACAGTCAACCACTGGGAGCCCTTCATCCTTCTACCTCGTCCAGCATGTCAAGTCCACCCTCCATGCCATGCTTCCTGCATCATCACCACATTCTCTCTGTCCTGTGTTCCCTTTCCACCTTGGGCATCATTTCTAGGTGTGGCTGTTGCTCCCAAGGCTACCTCTGAGCTCTCAAAAGGATGATGTGTTGGCTAGTGGTCCTGGACCCACAGAAAAGATATTTCAGAGTTAGAGAGGCTTGTTATGAATGATCAAAGATTCAAAGATTCATGAAAAATATAACAACTGTAAGATTTTATGTACTCAATGAAATCACCTCAACAAATATAAAGGGAACACTTACTACAACTACAAAGAGAAACTGACAAATCCACCACTGCAGTGGAAGATTTCAACATGCTTTTTGCAATTATAGCAAAGACATGGAAGCTCTGGATAACCCAATTTAAAAACTCAATTTGATAACATATATAAACTGGAGAAGGGAATGGCAAACCACTTCAGTATTCTTGCCTTGAGAACCCCATGAACAGTATGAAAAGGCAAAATGATAGGATACTGAAAGAGGAACTCCCCAGGTCAGTAGGTGTCCAATATGCTACTGGAGATCAGTGGAGAAATAACTCCAGAAAGAATGAAGGGATGAAGCCAAAGCAAAAACAATACCCAGCTGTGGATGTGACTGGTGATAGAAGCAAGGTCCAGTGCTGTAAAGAGCAATATTGCATAGGAACCTGGAATGTCAGAACCATGACTCAAGGCAAATTGGAAGTGGTCAAACAAGAGATGGCAAAAGTGAACGTCGACAGTCTAGGAATCAGCGAACTAAAATGGACTGGGATGAGTGAATTTAACTCACATGGCCATTATATCTACTACTGCGGGCAGGAATCCCTCAGAAGAAATGGAGTAGCCATCATGGTCAACAAAAGAGTCCGAAATGCAGTACTTGGATGCGATCTCAAAAACGACAGAATGTTCTCTGTTCATCTCCAAGGCAAACTATTCAATATCACAGTAATCCAAGTCTATGCCCCAACCAGTAACGCTGAAGAAGCTGAAGTTGAACGGTTTTATGAAGACCTACAAGACCTTTGGCTGAGTGCCGAAGAATTGATGCGTTTGAACTGTGGTGTTGGAGAAGACTCTTGAGAGTCCCTTGGACTGCAAGAAGATCCAACCAGTCCATTCTGAAGGAGATCAGCCCTGGGATTTCTTTGGGAGGAATGATGCTAAAGCTGAAACTCCAGTACTTTGGCCACCTCATGTGAAGAGTTGACTCATTGGAAAAGACTTTGATGCTGGGAGGGATTGGGGGCAGGAGGAGAAGGGGANAGAGTCCCTTGGACTGCAAGAAGATCCAACCAGTCCATTCTGAAGGAGATCAGCCCTGGGATTTCTTTGGGAGGAATGATGCTAAAGCTGAAACTCCAGTACTTTGGCCACCTCATGTGAAGAGTTGACTCATTGGAAAAGACTTTGATGCTGGGAGGGATTGGGGGCAGGAGGAGAAGGGGACAACAGAGGATGAGATGGCTGGATGGCATCACTGAGTTGATGGACGTGAGTCTAAGTGAACTCCGGGAGTTGGTGATGGACAGGTAGGCCTGGTGTGCTGCGGTTCACGGGTTACAAAGAGTTGGACACGACTGAGCGACTGGGCTGGACTGAACTGAACTGACAAGACCTTGTAGAACTAACACCCAAACTAACACCTTTTCATTATAAGGGACTGGAATGTAAAAGTAGAAGTCAGGAAACACCTGGAGTAACAGGCAAATTTGGCCTTGGAATGTGGAATGAAGCAGGGCAAAGATTAATAGAGTTTTGCCAAGAAAATGCACTGGTCATAGCAAACACCTTCTTCCAACAACACAAGAGAAGACTCTACACATGGACATCAGCAGATGGTCAACACCAAAATCAGATTGATTATATTCTTTGCAGCCAAAGATGGAGAAGCTCTATACAGTCAACAAAAACAAGACCAGGAGCTGACTGTGGCTCAGATTATGAACTCATTATTACCAAATTCAGACTCAAAAAAGCTAACCTTGCTTTTACTCTGAAAAGCAAGGTTAGCCTGAGGCCATAAAGGGGAAGATAAGCCAACAGGAAGTCAGATGGGGAAATTTTGATGACAAAGCCTTTGAATGTGGAGAGCATCCATGGAGAGGGAAAAGATGAAAACATTGAGAAACGCAACAATCACTGGAGTGATTTAAGAAAATACAGAGCAACCGGAGGGATTTTTAAGAATCTGCCTGGAATGCAGGAGATGCGGGGTTCAATCCTTGGGTGGGGAAGAACCCCTGGAGAATGGATGGCAACCCACTCCAGTATCTTTGCCTGGAGAATTCCATGGACAGAAGAGCCTGACAGGCTATAGTCCATGGGATCTCAAAGAGTCAGACACGACTGAGCAACTAACTCACTTTCCATTTTATTATACATAGATGGGATTATATTGTACATATTATCTCTCAACCTGGAATTTTTTTTTAACTTAATTTCTTTCTTTGTTTTAAAGATTCTTTTTTTGACCTGGACCTGATTTTCTAAAGTCTTTACTGAATTTGTTACAATATTGCTTCTGCTATATGTTTTGGTTTTTTGGCCAGTAGGAATGTGGGATCTTAGTTCCCCTAGCAAGGATTGAACCTGCATCCCCTGCATTGGAAGGCAAAGTCTTAACCACTGGACTGCCAGGGAAGTCCCTCTTCTGCTCCAACTACTCTCATAAATTTGCATCTTGCATTCCAGACTCTGTGCTCTAGGGGAAAGGGTCTAGTGGGCAATACCTAACATACAAGCCCATCCCAACTACATCACAGAGGCGAGGGGAGAGATATGGTCCCCCTGGGCTTCTTGTACCCTCAAGCATGCAAAGAATTAGGGAGTCCCTAAAACTGATGACAAGGGTTTACTACAATATCCTGCCTCTCTGTTGGGCTTTTTTTCCTTCTTGTTATTGTAGGAGTTCTTTATACTCTGAATATTAATTACTTGTTATAAATGTTGCAATTATTTCATCCAAGTCTACTGCTTGTTTCCAATTTTAGTGAAGTCAAATCTGTCCATATTTTCTGGAGAAGTAAAAATATCATTTCTCCATATTGCACTTGTAAAAAAATTTACAATGTCCTGTATTTCTATTAAATCATATCTGCAGATCTGCATTTTCTGTTTCAACTGTAGTGAATAAAACACATACAAAAGAGAGAGAATAGTACCATGAACACCCAAGTACCGTCTTTCCCCTCAACAATCATCAACATATGAGAGGGTTTGTTTCTTCTACACCCATCCCAACATGCTCCCCGACCCCGCTGAACTGTTTCAGAGCACATCCAGACACGTGATTTCACCTGTAAATATTTCAGCATGGATATCTAAAATAGAGAATCTTCTGGTGTTTCGGCTGTGCCCTGTGGCACGCGTGAGCTTAATTCCTCGACAAGGGATTGAACACTTGCCATCTGTGCTAGGAGAGTGAGCCAACCACTGAAAGGTCAGGGAAGTCCCTATTCTATTTTTAACTTAACCAAACACATCCTATTATACCAAAAATAACTGACAAGAATGCCTTATCCAGGTAGTATTCAAAATTACCTGGTATTCCCATTATATCTTTTTTCAAAAAAGTTCTATTTTTATCTTAATTTATTTTAAATAAATTTTTATTGGCATATAGTTGATTTAGTGCATGCGTGCTTAGTTGTGTCTGACTCTTTGTGACCCCATGGACTACAGCCCACCAGGCTACTCTTCATGGGATTCTCCAGACAAGAATACTGGAATGGAAAAAAAAAAAGAATAATATTGGAGAGGATAGCCATTCCCTTCTCCAGAGGATTTTCCTGACCCAGGGATAGAACCCAGAGCCTGGAAGGTTATAGCCCACAGGGTTGCAAAGAATCAGATGTGAATGAAAGACTACACACACTCACCTGTTTTTTTGTTTTTGTTCTTTTCCTGGGCTTCCCGGTAGCTCAGATGGTAAAGAATCTGCCTGCTATATATATATATATATACAGTAGTGCGTATATATCAATCCCAATCTGCCAGTTTATCTCTCTCCCCCTTCCTGCCTTGTACCATAATTTTAGAAATTTTCTACATTCTAGAAAATAAAGTTTAGAAAATAAACATAAGTTTCTATATCTATGGTTTCCCTTGTTGAAGAATCCACCTGCAATACAGGAGACCTGGGTTCGATCCCTGGGTTGGGAAGATCCCTTGGAGAAGGGAAAGCCTACCCACCCCAGTATTCTGGCCTGGAGAATTCCACGGACTGCATAGTCCGTGGAGCTGCAAAGAGTCAGACATGATTGAGAGACTTTCACTTTCAACTTTCACTATGACTCTACTTCTGCTTTGTAATAAAATTCATTTGTGCCTTTTTTTTAGATTCAATGTATAAATAATGTCATATATTTGCCTTTCTCTGTCTGAGTTACTTCACTTAGTATGACAATATCTAGGTCCATCCATGTTGCTGCAAATGGCATTATTTTGTTCTTTTTAATGGTTGAGTAATATTCCATTGTATGTACATGTGCTGATATACTCAGTCGTGGCCAACTCTTTGCGACCTCATGGACTGTAGCCCGCCAGATTCCTCTGTCCATGGAATCTCCAGGCAAGAACACTGGAGTGGGCTGCCATTTCCTTCTCCATGTATGTATATACTGCATCGTCTTTATCCATTCACCCATTGATGGGTATTTAGGTTGTTTCCATGTTCTGGCTATTGTAAATAGACCTACAATGAATACTGAAGTGCATATATCTTTTTGAATTATATTTTTATCGAGATATATGCCCAGGAGTGGAATTGCTAAATTATATGGTAACTCTAGTTTTAGTCTTTTAAGGAACCTCCATACTTTTCTTCATAGTGGCTGCACAAATGTACATTCCCAGCAACTGTATAGGAGGGTTCTCTTTTCACCACACTCTTTCTAGGATTTATTGTTTGTAGATTTTTGATGCTGGCCATTCTGATCAGTGTGAGGTGATACCTCATTGTAGTTTTGATTTACATATCTCTAATAGTGACAGTAAGCATTTTTTTCATAGGCTTTTGGGTATCTGTATGTCTTTTTAGAGAAATGCCTATTTAGATCTTCCACCAATCTTTTGTTCGGGTTGTTTGGGGTTTTTTTGACATTGAGCTGCACGAGCTGTTTGTATATTTTGCAGGTTAACCCTTTGTTAGTCACTTCCTTTGCAACTATTTTCTTCCATTTTGTGTGTTGTCTTTTTTTTTATGATTTCCTTTGCTGTGCAAAAGCTCTTAAGTTTAATTAGGCTCCATTTGTTTATTTTCCCCATAATGTGTTTGTACAATTGGTGTGTTCAAATCAGGATCTAACATCCTCACATTGCACATACTGGAATGCCTCTTAATGCTCTTTTTTTTTTCCCAGTCTTTGCTTTATTGCAAACTCGGGCTGCTCGGAAGACAATACACTGGACACTGGGAAGAGCCTAGGCCGAGGAAGGGACGGGGCTCGAGGGGTGCGGGAGCGCGTTCTAGGCCAAAGGCGAGGGGCTCAAGGGGAGGGCCTTGGCCAAAGGTGTGGTTGGGTCGCAAGAGTGAAGTGAAGTGAAGTTGCTCAGTCGTGTCCGACTCTTAGCAACCCCATGGACTGCAGCCTACCAGGCTCCTCCCTCCATGGGATTTTCCAGGCAAGAGTACTGGAGTGGGGTGCCATTGCCTTCTCCACTTAATGCTCTTTTAAACACATGACAGTTCCCCCTCCTTCTTTGTATCCTTTGTCATTTATTTGTTGAAGAAATCAGAAATTGGCTCTGTAAAATCTACCCGCTACTGGATTTGACAGAATGCATACCTGTGTGCCTGGTCCTCTCCTCACTAAATTTCCTGTAAATGAGTAGATAGCACTAGAAGCTTAATTAGATTCATGTTCAAGGTTCTCTTAGAAAACTCTTTCCCGGGCAATGTTGTTTAGCCCCCATTGCATCAAAATGGGAGATACATAATGTCTGCAATTTTAAAAATTGACCTCCTTCTTTCTAATCATTTTATTCTTATTTCTTGCTCTGGATCAATGAAGTCCAGGTGATGATTCCCCTCTTTTTCTGGGTTCTGTTTCTTGAAAGTGAAAGTTGCTCAGTCATGTCCGACTCTTTGAAACCCCATGGACTATATAGTCCATGGAATTCTCCAGCCCAGAATACTGGAGTGGGTAACCTTTCTCTTCTCCAAGGGATCTTCCCAAGCCAGGGATCAAACTCAGGTCTCCTGCATTACAGGTAGATTCTTTACCAGCTGAGCCACAAGGGAAACCCAAGAATACCAGAGTGGGTAGCCTATCCCTTCTCCAGCGGATCTTCCCAACCCAGGAATCAAATTGAGATATCCTTCATTGCAGGTAGATTCTTTACCAACTGAGCTATCAGGGAAACCCTGGTAAGAAGCCCCTGTTTCTTATCTCTCCTCTTTAAGGACCCCATCAGAGTGGAGGCTGAGATGTGCATGAACATTTTTCCTAGAGATGGACTAGAGGTAAGTGTGGGCTCCTCCCACTCTCAGCACTCAGCTCCGGTCTACTCAAGGTCCTCCTCTCAGTGATGCCTCCTCTTACCCTGGTCCCGTCCTAGTCTCCTCTCTTCCTTAAGCAACCACTTGAACGAGGTTGACATGTCCTTGAAAATGTATAGATTCTTGAAATGTATGTACTGCTACTGTGTGTGTAGACTACTGATTTTTATCAGTGTTCTTGTGTTCTAGGCAGCATTCTGATTTTTAGTTTTTGCATTTAATGCTGATTTTAGGCATCTCTGCATCCACACTACATGTGTGGATATGTAGTCACTGCAGATTTTTTTTCTGTGTGATATGCTTTAGAAGTTTTTTTCCAGCTTTATTGAAGTATGACTGACAAAAAAAAATTGTATATATTTAAGTTGTACAGTGCGATTTTTTAAAGGTGTACAACAGGGTGATTTAATATGCATCTACACTGGAAAATAATTCCCACAAACTAACACATCCATCACTTCACATGACTACCAATTGTGTGTGTGTGTGTGTGTGTGTGTGTGTGTGGTGAGGAAACTTAAGATTTACTCTCTTAGCAAATTTCAAGTATACAGTATGGTATTGTTAACTGTGGTCACCATGCTATACATTAGATCCCTATTCCATGCCATTGGTCTATTTGTTCCGTATCATTACCATACTGTCTTCATGAATATGGCTTTGCAATATAGTCTAATAGAACTTCCCTGGTGGTCCAGCGGTTAAGACTGCGCTTCAGTGCAGGGAGTGCAGGTTTGATCCCTGGTTGGGGAACTAAGGTCCTATATGCCCTGTGGTGCAGCATGAGGGATATATAGCTGATTCACTTCACTGTACAGCAGTAACTAACACAACATTGTAAAGCAATTATACTCCAACCAAAAAAACTAAAAAATAAAACAATGCATCTGTGTTTCCTTTATTCTCCTTCATATTTGTTTGTTTTCTACCTTTTCCACGTATCAGATTTTCTTTTATTGATGATATCTACATTTTTATTTTCTAGTGCTTTAAGTTTTGCTTTAAAAAAACAAACAAGTTTCTCCCCTACCCTTGCCAAAAAAAAAAAAAAAA
>SJYX01011973.1:143358-161030 GCA_006410675.1 Oreotragus oreotragus | reverse complement strand
TTTCAGAGCAGTTTGTGTCTCCAGAAGTCGGTGGAGACGGTGCTGGGACAGGGTAAGAGAAAGCAGGTGCTGCAGGGAGGGTTCAGGAGGCGCTGCTCCTTGCGGCAGAGCTGTGTTCCAGGGTTGCTTTGGTTTTGTTTTTTCCTTCGCTCTTTTCTAGAAGCAAGTGTCCCACGCTCCGATCCCAGAGAACATGATGTACAAAAGCGTAGCTCTTAGCAGTTGGCCAGTGTGAAGCTGGTGGCGCCCTCTGGGCTGGCCCTGGCCGCGACCCCGCCTCGCCTGTTGACAGGCGCCGCGCGGGGGTGCGTGTCCTGCAGGACAGGAATGCTCTTGCAAGCAGAACTGACCGGAAAGTCAACAGTGAACGTTTTCCTCCAAAATGGAAATAGCCTTTTGAGTTTGAAGGTCGTTTGCCCCTGGAAAGATGACAGTAAGTGAATATGAAGAAAAGAAAGTCATTTTTGACCCACCCTCCAGGAGAGACCTTCTGATTTGTCTGTTCCTTGCATTCTCACCTCTGCTCCGCTGGGGAGTCTGTTTGGGAAGACGAGCTGTAGGGGTGTTAACCTGGCTCTCACCGAGTGGGGGGTCAGCCTTGTACTGCTGAGCTCTGGAACGCTGGAATTCCAGCCCGTCATGCTGATACTGTCTCTATAGCATGCTTGCCAAGACGGTTAGGCCAGTTCCCTGTCACTACTCTTTTTGAAAGGATTGGGAGGGATTCTTGTTCATTTATTACTAAGAAAGATAAAATGACTTCATCCCATTCCCCCCAAACCCTTGCAATTATTTGAATAGGGAAGAACTTTTATCTTTACGTTAAGGCTTCCTGTGGGAGATATCTCTTCATTTATTCTGATTTTCTTTGTCTCAGTAAAATTTTTCTCATTTAGATCCTCTGTTAACTATCGCAACAGTGGCTGCAGTTAAATTTGGAAAATCCTTCAGGAAAGTGAATTAGCAAAAGTCCTAAAAGTGCTTTTATATTTTTGACTCCATCCGCTTCTTAAAGAGTTAATCCCATTTTTAATCTCAGGAATCCCCTTCTTAAACAGTTAATCCCACTCTTAATCTCAGGAATCCCGTTCTTAAACATCTTGGGTTAAGATGGACAGAAAGCTTTCCCCTGAATGGGAATTCGACCTCTCATTGACTTCCTACCCTTTGCCTGGGAACCCTGTTGAAGGCACGTGAAGGCGCCTCTGTTGTGGGAAGCTTGCCTGTGGTCACGTGTCTGGCTTCGTGATGGGTGGGGAGGGGCTGGGTGTACCCGATGGGCCCCCAGCCTCGGGCTTCCTGGAGCTCAGTGGCTCCTGTGCTGGACGTGTCTCTTGTGGGGAGCCCCCAGGAATGAGGGCTCTCAGAGTCAGGGTGTTGAGGCCAGGCCACCTCCCTGTGCCTGGGCTGCCTGCTGTGTGGACTGGCCAGTGGTCCTCAGCTCCGTGTGGCTGGCAAGAGTCTCAGGAGTCTGAGCGCCTACAAGACCTCCACCCAGCGGGCATTGTAGTGTTCCAGAAAAGGACCCCACGGCTGGAAGCGTAGAGGTGTCCTCTCGGGCACTGTTTTCCCTAGAGTTCTGATATGTCAAACGGAAGGAAGGAGCGACTGTTTACATGCTTAGTGCAGCCAGAGAAATATCAGACACTGAGATAGTGGCTGACCGGCTCCACGGGAGAGATGGTTCCGGCCTCTGTGCAGGGCCGCACGAGCTTGGAGGGGCCTCCCGGACGCGCCTCAGATGGGTCCCCAGGCCTGTGATGGGGTGTGCAGGGAGGAAAGGCACTTGGGGCCACCTGCCACCTCTGAGCAGAACCAAGAGGAGGTGGACGTGAGCTGGCGTGGAGGCAGCGAGGGTTTGGCGTGCTTCTTAGGTATTCTTTCTGATGTTAGGAAAGGGCGCTTGATGCGAAGTGAAACTTCCTGAACTCTGAGAATCGATGTATTTCTTTGCAAGGTCATCTTCTTTTCATACCTTTCCTTAACTTGCCCTTTGCATCTGAAGCGTGTCCCAGCCATCACACCCTGATCTCGGCCCTTATTCAGCCCCAGACCTCGAGTTGAGACGCTTTGACTTTGGTTAAGGCAGTCCCTCTGGAGGCCTGTGGGGCTGGCAGTCTCCCGGGTGATTGGAGATGCTGCGGTTGAACCTCTCCCTGCAGGTAGGAAAAGCCAACGCCGGCCCTGGATGTGATGGAGAAAACGCTAACAGGAAGCAGGTCTGGCATGACTTGTCTAGTCCCACTCCTGACTAGTGCAGGTGGGCGCTGCGTAGAAGGAACTGGGGGGTTGAGCCAGCCTGCCCCGGGCGCGGCTGTGGGGCCTGCTCACCGCCTCTGGTTTGCCTCCCCTCCCCACACTGAGCAGAGCTGCGGAGAGCCTCGCTTTCCGGGGCACGGGCCCTCCCTCTAACCCTGCCCTGCGCACTAGCCGCTCTCGCCCTTGCCGTTTCCTTTCGTGGGGCACAGCTGGCAGCCAGCACCTGGAACCGGGGCACGTGGTGGCCAGCCATGAGTCCTCGCTGCCTTCTGGACTCCGCCGTGTGCTCGGCCCTGCGCTTGGCGCACGTTGGAGCCAGGGCACCGGCATTCACTGACCGCTCGCTGCCTGGGCTCTCTTCACTGGCCTGAGCGTTTTGCTCACCCGCGCCTGACACCCTGGGCTCTCTTCACTGGCCTGAGCGTTTTGCTCACCCACGCCTGACACCCTTCCCCCGACCTAAAAGCTGTTCTCCTTCTCCCGGCAGAGGGGTTGGCCGGCGCGTCCGAGGTCACAGCGCCGGGGAGTGTGGGGCCAGGAATCTCCTTCTTGAGTCACGGCCCTGTGGCAGGCAGTGCCGTCAGCCTCAGCCTTCAGGAAGCCAGGCAGGTGGAGAAGAGACTCGAGGCAGCTTTTCTCCGGCCCCACCTGGAGCATCTTTCAGCCCAGACTGGAAGGATACCAGGCTCTCTTGAGCCCGTGTCCTCCCCGCTCGGGCCTACGAAAGCCCCGAGGTCCCCGCCCCGCTGACTGTGGGAGGCGGACGCCACCCCTGCTGATTCCTGGTCGTCTCCACCCGGCCTCCTGAGGAGGGGCCAGGGCTCGGGGTCCCCCAAAGGCATGGGGTCCTTTATGGGGATGCTGCTGCCTCTGGAGGCGGTGGCAGCCCCAGCCCTCCTGTGGAGTCAGCGCTGAGGGGTGCTCCTCGTGGCCCTCACATGCGGTCCTGACACCGGTCCAGGGTCAGGACTGCCGCCCTCCTGCCACCACTCTCCCCCTGAAGGCCTCTAAGGCACTCCTGAGGACCACGAGGCCCGTTCCCATAAGGAAAGTGATCCGGGGTCAGGCTGAGGCAGGGATTGAGCACCAGTGGGGCCTCTTCCATGCTGTCTGGTCCAGGTTCCGGAAGACTTCCTGAGGGGCTTTTTAGGGAAAGACGGTCTTGAGCTGCAAAATCAAATGCTGTTGCTGCCAATATTTGATAACTCTCTGCTGAGCACTGGGGATAGAGAATAAAACGGTCTCGATAGAAATCGTTAGGGAAAGGAAGAGAGAGATGAACGTAACACGTTCAGGTGTCAAGTCCGCGCGTCCACTTGCAGGAGGGTTTCTGGCTGTGCCGGGCCTCGTCGCCTCACAGGCTCTTCCCCAGGGCGGAGCTCGGCTCTGGGCGCAGTGGTCGCGACTCCTGGGGTGTGGCTCAGGGGTCGGTTGCTCCACCGCACGTGGAATCTTCCTGGGCCAGGCGGTGGAAACTGTGCCCCCTCCATTGGCCGGCGGAGTCCTAATCTCTGGCCCACCAGAGATGCCCGTGAGGGTTTTTTAAAGGATGCAGGCTGCACAGCCCCCGTGATTGAGCTGCAGAGGCTGGGCCACGGGTGCCGAGGGCCAGCTGTGAGGTTGTCCGCAGTCTCCAGCTGCATGCAGAGTCCATGCTCTGAAGACGGACAGGCGGCATCAGGGGTAGACAGCGGTGGGGAGAGGCAGGCTGCTCCACGGTGGACGAAGGGCTCGCGCCCAGGAGGCCTGTGTGAGCAGGACTCCGGCTAACCCACGCCGCCCCCGCGTCCTGGCGGCCGCGCGCTCCTGCAGGCTCCTCTGGTGCTCCCTGGCGCGCTCCTGGCCCGGGTCCCGTGCTGAGCTTGCGCTCCGTCCAGGCCCCGGGTGCAGCGGGGAGCAGGCTGGAAGGCTGGGGCGTGGAGCTCCCGGCCGCGTCGGTGCACGTGCCAGGAGAGGGGCTCCCCTCGGCAGTTCCGTTCTGCTCACGTGCCTTCTCCTTCCTTCCAGCTTGAAGGATGACCTCGAGGAAGAAAGTGCTGCTGAAGGTGATCATCCTGGGAGACTCTGGGTGAGTGTCCCCGCACGTGAGCGGACGCCCTGGTCATGCTCTCGCGCTGCTCTCCGTGGGGCCAGCTCTCCCTGCTGAGGGCCTGGGTCTCCCTGCCATGGGGCCCTTTGTCCCCAGTTTGGAGAAAATGGTGGCTGTTTGAACTCAGTGATAATTTCATGTGGCTCCTTTTTCCTAGCTGGTGAGAGGAGGGAGGGGAGTTTTCATGTAGATTTGCTGCTGTGGGCAGCATGCCATGCCCACGCCAGAGGTTTGGGGCACACTTTGTGGCACAGGCAGAGCCCCGAGACGCTGCAGGTGCTTCCAGACCACCTCCGTGGCGTCAGCGTCGCAGTGAAGTGAGCTGCGGGAACTTTCTGGTTTCCCAGGGCATAGAAAAGTCACGATCGCAGTATACCGTCACCACTTACGTGTGCAGTAACCATCTGTCTAAAGAGCATCGTACATACTGCAATTTAAAAATAATTTACTGCTGGAAAACGCTAACCGTCCACTGACCCTTCGGTGGGTCTTCATATTTTTGCAGTAGTAACATTCCTGGTGGCTCAGAGGTTAAAGCGTCTGCCTCCAGTGTGGGAGACCCGGGTTCGATCCCTGGGTCGGGAAGATTCCCTGGAGAAGGAGATGGTAACCCACTCTAGTACTCTTGCCTGGAAAATCCCATGGACGGAGAAGCCTGGTAGGCTACAGTCCACGGGGTCGCAAAGAGTCGGACGCGACTGAGCGACTTCACTTACTTAACATCAAAGATCACTGATGACAGATCATAGCAGAGTAACGATGGAAGAGTTATAACTACTGCAAGAATTATCAAAATGTAACACAGACACGAAGGGAGCGAACGGCGTTGGAAAAGGGGTGCCACCTGCGTAGCCTGACGCCGGGCTGCCACAGACGCGCAGGCTGCAGGAAAGAAAGCGCAAGCGGGAGGCAGTCTGCAGAGCGCCTGCAACCGAGGCGAGCCTGCACCCGCCTCCGGCTGGGCCTGGGCCTCCACTGACCAAGTCACTGGGAAGATTCGGGGGGTGCGGGTGAGGTTTTCACACTTGGCATCTAAAGTGACCCTTGAGAGCTTAGGCTGGAGGCGACATGCTTTAGAGAATCATGTGATAATGCGAGTGTGCCTCCTTTGCGAGAGTTTTTTAAAGGCAGTGATTTTCCTACCCTGGCTGGCTTCCTTAATCCGCTGAGAAGCCTTTTAAAGGTGGGTGTCCACCCCAGGCCGCAGGCCCAGGCTGGCCGGCATCCGCACATCCACACGCGCGCGCCGTCCATCTCTGCTCTCCCTGGCCCGCCTCCCGCGCTCACGCTCTGGCCCCTCTGCTCCACTGTCAGGACGGAAAGTGCTGCTTTTCGGCCCGTTACCTGAACTTGCCTGAAGACAGACATCCTGTCGTCTTCTGCTGGCGATCAGGGTGCAGATGGCCGGGTGGGGAACACTGCCCCGGGCTGTCCTCCCAGGTCCTCGGTGGGTGAAGCGAGTGTTTGCCTTTGTGGAAAGGAAGGTGTTACCGGCCTGTCCTGCTGCCTCGTCACCCGAGGAGTCACCCCGGTCTCTCGCTGAAGCACGCCTCTGGGGAGTCTGCTTTGGTGGGTTCCGACTTGGTAAAATATCGGTGCTTTTTCTGCTCCAGACTTTAAACGGTGTGGGCTTCACTCCTAGCTCAGTCGGTAAAGAATCTGCCTGCAGTGCAGGAGACCCGGGCCCGGTTCCTGGGTTGGGAAGACCCCCCGGAGAAGGAAATGGCTGTCCACTCTGGTAATTCTTGCCTGGAAAATGCCACGGACACAGGAGCCTGGCGGGCTGCAGGCCATGGGGTCGCGGGAGTCGGACACGACTGAGCGACCAAACCAATGGCCACAGACTGGCTGGCTGGCGTGGAAGTGCTGGGAGCCAGTGGGCGCCCCTGGCCAGTCCTCTCCTGGACTGAATAACCACCACCAAACGGAGACGCCCAAGACGGCAGGGACACTTCGAGACAAGAACAGAGATCTTACTGCTGGAGCTCCTTGTAGGAGAGCCTTTGCCGGCCCCCTTTTGGAAGCAGAGAAATGGAAGCACTAGGCTCTACCAGCTGCACCAGAGCTCAGAAGCGCTTCTCCGGATCTGACCCCCACTGGTAGCTCATGTGCGTCCCTGTGAGCGCGCACTGCCACTGGGTGGACTGGAGGCTTCCCCCCATCGGGAGGGGCAGGCCTTGTTCTCCTGCGAGACAGACAGTCCTTCCAGACTGCCCGCGTCAGAGTCGGTGTGTGGTGCCGACCTGCCTGACTTGAGGTTTTTCTCCAATTTCAGAGTCGGGAAGACGTCACTCATGAACCAGTATGTGAACAAGAAGTTCAGTAACCAGTACAAGGCCACAATAGGGGCAGACTTCCTGACGAAGGAGGTGATGGTGGACGACAGGCTTGTGACCATGCAGGTAAGCGCCGCCTCCGCCGGCCCGGCCCGCTCGTCCCGGCTGAGGCCTGCCTCTGTCTCCAGATCGCACGGTCGTGCTCACGGGCAGCTCGCTTCCAGCGGCCTGCCACACGCAGCACGGGACACCGAGGGCGGCCTCAGCACCGCGAGGCACACCGGCAATTTCCCTTTTTTCCCAAAGTTCAAACTGAACTGGTCTCCCTGGGTTTTGCTGTTTGGGTTAGTTTTTTGCTATAGAATTGGCAGCTTACAGGTTCCTGTCTTGTGTCTCCAAAATGTCTAAGTCGTCCCTCTCCCAGCACCCCTGCCTGGCTTAGGCTGAAAACGCCTCGCGCCGCTCCTCTGCTCCCACGGCAGCCGTTGGAGGGGCCTTCTTGGCTGCTGGTCTGGTGCCCTCTGTGGCCCTTTAGGTTGTGTTGCTGTTCAGCCAGTCGGCTTCTTCATGCAGCAGCTTAATCTGATCTCAGGGGCCTCCCTTCCAACACCTGGGATGAACACGGTTCCTTCACTTGGCGCCTTAAGAGGCTTCACCTTCTGGGGCTTCCCTGGCAGTCCCGTGGCTCCGACCACACGTCCACTGTGGGCCCTGGGCCTGATCGCTGGGGAGGAGCTAAGCTCCCACCAGCCTCGCGTGCACTCACTCGGGGCCCTGCTGGCCAGGCCCTCCGCCCCAGCTTCTGGCATCCTGGAGTGCCAGCTTTCAGCCCAGGCGTTGTGTTCGGAAGCCCCTGCCTCCACAGCAGTTGAGCCTTGTTCTCTGCCCTGAGTGCTGTCCTGGGGAGACCACGCTGTGTGGTCCTGGCCGACACGTGTCCCGTGCTCCCAGGGCACACGCTTCTCCAGCTGGGGCCGACGTGGCTCCCACCCCACCGCGTCAGCACACAGCGGCGGGCGGGGGTGGGCAGGTTCCACAGTGCAGACCTCCAGTTGTACGGTAAACAGGTGGTGGGGTGTGGGGTGCTTTCCAGGTGGCAGAATTGTAAGCGCTGGATGTCGGGGCGGAGCTCGAGGGGCGTAAACATATAAAACCACAGGGCGGCACAACCGAGAGAGACGTGGCGCCGCAGGCAGCAGGCCTCGGGCCGCGCACGACGGAGCTTGAATGAGCCCCGCTGGAGAGAAAAGACCTCGGTCGGCAGCGGGGAGGAGCGGGAGCTGACGGGAGCTCGGCCCTGCCGCGGCGGTGTGTGGACGCACAGCAGGGCCTGGTGTCCTGCGCGCCATCAGCACAAGAGGTGGCCTGCACGGGGTGGGCTCCGGGACCGACCCTGTTGGGCACACGGTGCTCCTGGGGCCTTGGAGGCTGTGGGAACGGAACGCCAGGCCTCAGCCGCTGGCAGGTGCACAGCTGGCCCATGGGGTGCAGGCTGGGGCTCTGCTGCCCTGCCCCTGGTGGGGGACACCCCGTCCCGCTGTGCACGTCTCTGCTGCTCCGTCTGCAGGCTCTGACATAACCCTCTGGCACTCCCGGCGAGGACAAGGATAAGACCACCCTGTCGGGAGACGCACAGCTTCTGGGCAGAAGGTGAGCCCTGGAAGCAGTGCTCACAGAGGCCGCGGGCTTCTGCACGAGGGATGGAGGCCATGACGCCAAGGGCCCCTGAGAGGGGGGATGTGGGGAGCCGAGAAGAGGGAGACAGACTGCACAGGCAAAGCTCAGGTGAAGCTCAGCAGAGAGGACAGTGAGCTTCAGGATAGCTGAGCAGACCACCTCCAAGAAAACCGGAATGCAGAAACCAGCATCCTCGGAGCATCCGGGGAGAGGAGACGGGCGCAGGAACAGCAGGTGGACAGGTGAGCTCGCGGCCTTGTGGCCAAGGGCTGCATCCAGGTCCTGGGCTCAGATGCTGCCTGAAGACCCCCGCGTCCCGGAGCAGGAGCAGGCAGACAGCGGTGGTTCTCATAGCCACACGGGCTTGCAGAAGGAAGGCCCAGCCCCTTCAGGCCGGTCGCCAGTCTGATGAAGCCCCACAAGCTCAGCTCTTAAGAGTTTCCTGAAGTCAGTGCGCCCGCTGAGAACCCGGGGCACCGAGCAGAGTCTGGAAACCGTGCGAAGGAAAGTGTGGCCCTCGGGCCGGAGCCGAAAGCTGGCGCACAGGCTCCTGCAGCCGAAAAGACGGGCTAAATGGAGACGCCGTCTCCGGACAAAGGCATCCTCACTCCAGGTCTTGAGGAGCCCTCCCCTATTTTATGGGCCTTCAGCAGCGTGCCGAAGAGAGAGAGATGATTCACAGGAGGCAGCACGGTGAAGTCCAGGGAAACCTCCCTGGCAGTTCAGAGTGGTTTTGGTATTGAAAGAAATCAAGCCATCTCGTCTGTCTGCGGAGAAGCTAAGCAGGTGGCAGGGGCCAGTGGGCTGCTGAAGATGGAACACGGTAACCCAGACTAACAAATTAGAGAGTGCTTAGTGGGCGGGCTAGAGCGGACGCGGGCTGGAAGGAAGCGGAGTGATGGGAAAGGCAGAAGCAGGACTCGGTGAGCAGCTCAGACTTCATCCTCTCGGAAGAGCAGGAAGGTCAAGATGCGTATCTGCTAGGACGTTTTCACGGTGGATGTGGTACCAATCCACGGATTCAGGGAAGCACACGTTCCAAGAGGGATAAATTAAGAAGACTGGAAAAACTGTATTGAAAGAAAAACCTTTTCGAGACAAACTTGAAAGCAGCGGGAGGAACAAGAACAGCCGGGAAGCACAGCGGCGAGGCTGCTCGAGGCTGCAGTGGGTCCGGAGGCTGCGGCTTGTCCCCCGGGCGGCCTGCCCAGCCCCCAAGGCGGCCAGCTGTGAGGAGGACGGCGCGCCTCCTTCGACTCGGTGCAGAGCGCCTCAGAGGCGCACTGTAGGCAGGGGGCAAGGTCGGCGATGCCATTGCAGCTTGCTGGAGTGACAGAAACGGGAGTCCCCTAGCATGGCCCTGTGCCGCAGGGCTGTCCTCGTGTGTCCGGTTTTGTGCAGGAGGCCGTCCTCCCTGACCCAGGCGTCCGTGTGGCCCCAGGAGGTTGCCGTGTTCCGCAAGCGCTGTGGGTCTCAGGAGGCCAGGCCGGCTGCATGGAGTCTGGGCCACTTCCTGCAGAGGCTGGTTCATTAGATGAGACGGATGGCTCAGCCCACACTCCATATTGATCTAAAGCCCAGCCCTGGAGTCCCGGCCGGTGCTGTGGACGTAGCTTTTACTTGGGTTGTGAGGATGGTTCAGCATCTCATGCTTCCTGAAGCTAAGTGCTTTCCTGCAGACAGACAGAGGGTCCAGCAGGTGGCGACTGCTGTCAGCTGGAGGTACCTGCGTGCCTTCTGCCCCGGCACTGGGGCCTGTTCTGGGAACACTGGCCGTCGCTCCCAGCGACCCGGGCCCTGCTGGGGTCTGGGGCATCCAGGAGGTGCATCCTGCATCCCTGCCCGGCGGGGCAGAGCATGATGGGAAACTCTGAGAGCTGGGTGCCGCTGTGCCGTCGTGGGTCAGCACCTGCCCTCCGTGCTGAGCCCTCACCCTTCCCCTTCGCTTCCCTCTCCCTCCCCTTCCCCTCCTCACACAGTGCTTTTTTTGTCTCTTGAGATATGATGAAAAGGTTTTTAAAGGTAAACGTTATATGCAGAAAAATACATATGTGTAAACAAACGTACAGTTGGGAGTTCCGGGCTGGCCTCGTAGTGAGGATCTGTGCTTTCTCTGCTGAGGGCCCAGGTTCAGTCCCCGGCTGGGGAACTCCAATCCTGCCAGCCTCACGGTGTGGCCAAATAAAAGCGAGCCTGCCCTGAGCAGACGCCCCTGCGGGGAGCCCCCGAGTGCGGAGCCTAGATTCACAGTGCAGCTTCTCCAGACACACCTCCCTGTGTGGCCTCCCCCCGTTCTGCCTCTGACCCGGGAGGAGGGTTCGGTTGCCCTCGGCTGTTGTTCTCGCGCTGTGGGGCCCCCCCAGATCCCGTGGGTTGGGAGGTGCTTTGGGTTTTGAGTGTCTCCGGGCTCCAAGCGCGTGCGCCCAGCTGCTGTCAGTCCGCGTGCTCCGTGCACTCGCCGCGTCCTGGGGTACCCCCGTCCCGGGCCGCACCCCCAGGAGTGACGGTGTGTCTTGGGCAGATCTGGGACACGGCGGGACAGGAGCGGTTCCAGTCCCTGGGCGTGGCCTTCTACAGAGGCGCCGACTGCTGTGTCCTGGTGTTCGACGTGACCGCCCCCAACACGTTCAAGACGCTTGACAGCTGGAGAGACGAGTTTCTCATCCAGGCCAGTCCCCGGGACCCCGAGAACTTCCCCTTTGTCGTGCTGGGAAACAAGATTGACCTCGAAAACAGACAGGTGCGTGCTGGCAACGGCGAGGTCCTTGGTGGGGGGCAGTGCCAGTGTTCAGATTTGACTGGTAAAGAACCGCGTGCCCCGAGGATCACCCCATCTTTCTGTCTGCCCGTGACCCCTGCAAGGGAAGGGTACAACTAACAAGGGGGCACCTGGCCACCCTTGGGTGGGGCCCGGCTCCCTGGGAGCAGAGCGGGAGGGTGTGCGGGGTCGGAGCGCCCCGTGGAGTGGCCCCTTGCCAGCCGTCCTGGCTCCAGTCCGGGCTTGAGCTCTAGGCCCCGTGGGACCTCGGTCTCCTGGCCGTAGGGCCCCGGAGGGCCTTTCCAGCGCCCTGCTCTCTCGCCCGGGCCGCCTGTTCTGAGGTGCTCTGTGCACGTGGAGGGTCTGTGCTGAGCGCCTCCTGGCTCTGGGGTTGCACGGGGGCACCATCTCCAGGCCGGCTGCCCTTGGGGACTGGGGCCCAGGAGGCCCGTTGAGACCCCCACACCACCCGCACGGCCGTGACTCGGGCTTGCGGGCGCCTCTGCCTCTGACCCGGGAGGAGGATTCGGTCGCCCTCAGCTGTCGTCCTCGTGCTGTGGGGCCCCCCCAGATCCCGCGGGTTGGGAGGTGCTTTGGGCTTTGAGTAAAACTGCTCTGGCTTCCTTTCCAGTAGCATCTCTCTGGGGAGTGTAGACAAAGTTATTCTTAAGTATAGCTGAGTTTTCCTGGTGGCTCAGATGGTACAGCATCTGCCTGCAACGCGGGAGACCTGGGTTCAGTCCTTGGGGCAGGAAGAATCCTCTGGAGAAGGAAATGGCTCCCCACTCTCCTACTCTTGCCTGGAAAATCCCATGGACAGAGGAGCCTGGTAGGCTACAGTCCATGGGGTCGCAAAGAGNATGGTACAGCATCTGCCTGCAACGCGGGAGACCTGGGTTCAGTCCTTGGGGCAGGAAGAATCCTCTGGAGAAGGAAATGGCTCCCCACTCTCCTACTCTTGCCTGGAAAATCCCATGGACAGAGGAGCCTGGTAGGCTACAGTCCATGGGGTCGCAAAGAGTCGGACACGACTTGAGCGACTTCACTCACTCACTCACATAGCCGAGTTTATTTTTGACCAGTCACTTCTTAAGTGACTCGGTTCTTCTCTTGTTCCTGAAAGCAGGCTCGGGTGGGGAGTCAGGAAGCAGGACGTGGCTGGGTTGGGGGCTCTGGGGCCTGGGTGTGTGATCAGGCCAGGGGCCCAGGCAGGTGTGCTGAGCAGTCACAGGAGGGGCTGGAGACCTGTCCTGGGCCGGGGGCCCCTGCGGCCCCAGTAGCAGCAGGCACTCCGCCCCCCTGCGCTGGCTGCCGCCTCCCTTCACAAGCTGCCTCCAGGTGCAGCTCGGGGTCGGGCGCTGAGAGGGGAAAGCCCCGCCATACTGCACTTAGCTGGTGCAGGGCTGGCGCAGGGCTAGCGGGCGGGGGTCCCGGGGGTTCTTCAGGCGGGATTCCTGCTCTTCCTGGCACCTGCGCCCTGCCTCTCCTTCAGGTGGCCACCAAGCGGGCACAGGCCTGGTGCTACAGCAAAAACAACATTCCCTACTTCGAGACCAGTGCCAAGGAGGCCATCAACGTGGAGCAGGCCTTCCAGACGATCGCCCGGAACGCGCTCAAGCAGGTGGGTGTCTGCAGCCATCGGCTCTCCGGGGACGGAGCCCTGGCCTGGCCGCCTCGGCCTGCACCTTCTCTCCCCACGGGCTTTCTGTACGGCCAGAGGCAGTGGCGGGCCTTTCAGAGCGGCCCCGTCCCGCCGTCCGTAAGTCAGCTCCATGGGGGCACGCACCGAGGCCGCCTTGTGTGGGGCCACCCTGCTCAGTGTGCTCCTCCTGTTTGAAGGTACACTTGAGTTTGAGGCCCAGCTCTGCTGCCTGTCTTGGGATCTGGTCTCGTTTTTAAATCCTATCTGACCTGTACAATGAGATTGCCCACTTTCAGGGCGTTTGTGAAGATTCAGTGAGGTGCACCAACTTTTGGAATTATCCTAAACAGTCCTCATAAAGGTTAACCCAAAAGGCTCTAGGAATCGTCTTCCTTAGATAAGGTTTCCCTGCATTTTTCTCTGTGTTGTTTATTCAAATGTTCCCTCCCCCCCAATACCAGTGGCATCCTGTTGGCATATGCCAGGTGGGGGCTCTTCTGACCCCCCAGTGGCAGGGCAGCGCTTTCTTCCCTGAACACTCCTGCCCCTAGAGCTCGAGTCGCAGGAGGAAGACTGTCCGACTGGCAAGGTGGCCCCTGGCTGCCCCTGGGGACACTGGTGCCCCTCAGTTCCGGCACTGCAGTGGCGCCCCCCGGCGCAGTGCCCCCGCTCTGCAGAGGGTCCCTCGCGGCTCTTGCCCGGGCTTCAACCGTGCGCAGAGGTGGGGGGTGAGCAGTGTGTGGCGGGCCTTCTTCTCAGCCCCTCTGGCCACCGTGAAGAACCGGCTGGTGGGTGTGTTTCCCTCTGCGGAGGCCGTGCTCCCCGCGTCGCGCTCTCCCCGCGTCCGGCCCCGCCTGCAGTCCACCTGCTCCCTGCGCGGCCGTCCCGACCTCACGGCCTCACCCCTGACTAGTCGTGGCTTTCTTCTTGGCTCTGTTTGGTTCATTATCCATTTAAACCAAGACTTTCACTCCAGGTGCAACTTTTTCCTCCTCCGTCCTCTCCCCACCACCCACCCCCGCAAAAAATAAACCTTCCTGAGGTTCTAACTGAATCTCACGACAGCCGTGTCAGCCAGCACCGGACCCCTGACAGATTCCACAGACCACGTGGCTCAAGGACACACTTCTATTTCCTGTCGGTTTCGGGGCCACAAGGCCGCAATCGAGGGGCCAGCAAGTCCAATCTCGCTGAGGCCTCCGTTAAGATAGAAAGCAGATGAGCGCTGGTCAGGGCTGGGAGCAGTGGGCGGGACAGGCCGCCGCTGCTGGAGCCGGCTCGCCTCCCGGGCCCGGGAGGGCCTGACGGCACTGACCTGTGAGCAGACCAGGCCGCCTTAAGGTGCAGCCAGGGAGCGAGGCCGCCTTAAGGTGCAGGTAGTCCTGGGCGTGGCCACTTGCACAGCACTTGTAGCTGGAGTGGTTTCCCCAGGGGCCTGGACCCGTGGCTGCTCCCTGTCTAAGGCACAGGTGAATTCTCCTCCCGAGGAAGCAGGGAGCTGCCCCTCGCTGGAAACACGCTGATTCAGCCCACGTCCCCGTGAAGTGACCCCAGTCCCTGCCCTGTGGGCCCCACACTGAGGGACGTGTCCTGGGCGGGCCCAGCGTGTGCAGCCTTGGGGGCAGGCTCTCCTGAAGGCCTGGCAGAGACGACAGGCCTGGGCCCCGGGGCGCGCAGGGCGAGCTCGCGGGCTGTGTGAGGGCCAGGGCCCCAGACCCTGCCTTCGTCAGGTGCTGGCAGAAGCTCCCAGAGCGGGCACGTGAGGGTGGAGGGCGCAGCCTGTTCCTCCTGCCCCTGCCCCGCAGTGGCCCCCGTGGCCTGCCTGGCCCCTCCGCTGCGGGGCCCGCCGCCCTACGCCGTGGGGCGTGCAGCCGCCGGGCCCGCGGTCACCGCCTCTCTCCCTGCCCAGGAAACGGAAGTGGAGCTGTACAACGAGTTCCCCGAGCCCATCAAACTGGACAAGAGCGACCGCCCCAAGGCCTCGGCCGAGAGCTGCAGCTGCTGAGGAGGCCGAGAGCAGCGCACAGCCCTCTGCCGCCGAGAGCACGCCTGCAGGCCTTCCCCCACGAGCCCCTCCTCCACACAGACAGTCATCTCTCGCCCAGCTGCCCGGAGAGCCCAGCGCACCGCCGACCCCCGCACCCGCCCCGCAGACCCGCCGCCCGCCCCGCGGGCCCCACGGCAGCAGCATGCCGGCGGGCACACCCGCCTGGGCGGAGTCTGCGCTGGAAGCTCCTTCCTTTGTCCACTGGAGAGAGAACTGTTTACAGTTAATCTGTCTAATTAGTTCTGATTTTTTTAACCGTCTTGTGGTCTTTTTACCCACCCCCCCTGTGAAGGCCACCACGTGGGAAGGCTGGTGCCCTGCGCCCCATCACAGGCTCACACCCAGTCTGATGAGGCTGAGTTTTGTATGTATCTGTTAATGCTTGTTACTTTTAACTAATCAGATCTTTTTACAGTATCCATTTATTATGTAATGCTTCGTAGAAAAGAATCTTATAGTACATGTTAATATATGCAACCAATTAAAATGTATAAATCAGTGTAAGAAATTCTTGGGTTATGTGTTTAAGTCCTGTGATGCAGGCGTAGAGGCAGAGGGCTGAACCTGGTCTGGACCGCAGCGTGTTCAGCATCTCAAGAGGTGAGAAGTCCAGCAGGAGGCAGTATTCTGTACAGTAGACACGAGAATCCTGGACGCCTTTTACAAAGACTTCAGAGCCAAAAGGCTTTGCATCTCTCCAGGGGGAGACTGTCCAGTTCCCTCTGCGTCTAAATTTTCCAAGAGGCGATTTGCATAATACTTTGGTGTGTGCAATGGAGAAACAGCTGTTTCACAAATTAAAACTCTCACTTTCCCTTTTTTTCTTTCCTGCTCCACACTTTTAAAACTCCCCTGTTAGACTCGCATCCACGTCAAGAGGGAGAGGAGGCCCTCCCAGACCTGTGCTAGCGACGGTACCTTTGTTCTAGACGGCGCTCCTCTCGGGGTGTGGCGTCCTCGGTGAGCACACCTTCCCCCGCCCCCAGACTCCCCAGTGTAGCCCCCGAGTCCCCGCTTCCTGGCGGCACCCCCCACACACACTGTAGCCTGCTTCACAGAGCTCCCTTCCAAGGGCCTGTGTCCCCGGGTGTGGGCCAAGTTCTTCTGTAAAGAGACGAACGTGATGCCAATAAAATGTACCAAGAACAAAGACTGTCTGTCTTCGCCCCATCTTTTCCTCCAGGCCTGGGCTCAGGGGCGGCCATGCAGCCGGTCGCCCTCACAGCGCTTTCTCTCGAGCGGCGGCCTCCGTCCAGCCCCTCAGCACCAGCCCCTGGTGTGGGCCGTCTGTGTTTCTGATCACAGTGGGGGGTGGGGAGGGGACCCCGGCTGGAGAGCGCTGTCCCTGCAGAGGAGGGGCCGTGAGCAGCGAGCATGAGCGGCCTTTGGGTTTGCGGTGGTTTAACCCACGTGGTGGCTGACACGCAGCTCTTGCGTGGTTCTGGGTTTCTGACTCTGACAGGACAGGAGGGTTCGGCAGCAGGGCCCGCGTTCCAGCACAGATGAACCACGCTGGGATGGCAGATGCCATGAGGATCAGTGTTACGAAACGGCCACGTCAGTCGGTGGGAGGGCGGAGGCTGGCAGACCGCACCTGGGGTCTATGCACCCCACTTCTCAGGTTCCCGGCGGGTTGCTTCCTCCGGCTGCTCTGGGCTCACCCCCGGACGCTCACGACCACTACAGCACCCCCGTCGGGCACGCGGCTCCCCGCGCTCTGGCCCTGCCTTGTGGGCTGGGCATGGGGGGTCCGGCGGCCTCCTCTGGTGCCGGGCGGCAGTGAGTCTACTCCGAGTGGTGCTTACTTCACACACCAGGCTGTCGCCCTCTGGTCCTGACCGTGCACAAGTCGGGGAGATAGACTTGGACCTCTGACCTCAACCACCTCCCGAAACCAGCGACTACTGTTACAGTGACCCACCTTGTTTTTTATTTAATAGTGTTATCACCATGCAAGTGTTGAAGTCACCTTTAGACAGAGTGGAAAGGTAAGCCAAAAGTAGTAGAAGCTATTTGCAGATCATGTATCTTACGGAGACCTTGCATCTACAACATGAAAAGTAATAACTTACTATGACTCAGTAATCAGAAAACAAACTTGAAGTGGGCAAAGGACTAGAATTAAACATTTTATCAAAGGAGACAGTCAAACTGTCTTCTAAGAATTACAAGCAAACGTTCTCACGATTGTTAGTCACTAGGAAAATGCCAATTGAAACCACGATGGAGGGACTTGACTTCCCTGGTTGAGGAGGCTGCCGCCCAGTATCGGGGCTCAGTGCCTCTTCTGGGAGCTGAGACCCTACGTGCATCCAGGGAAGTACCTGCGTGCTGCGACCTGTGTCCGCACGCCACAACTCAGACCCGACGTAGCCCAATAAATACCTAATAAACGCAGAGGAATTTCACTACACGTGGACCAGAGTCACTATAATGCAAAAAAGACAATGCCAAGCTTTATGAGGACTTCAAGGAAATGGAACATCCCCACAGCACTGGTGGGAACGAAAATAGTACAATCCCGGCTGGAAAAACCCGCCAGTTTCTTAAGAAGCTAAACTTCAGCTTAGCATATGACCCAACAACTTCTCGCCTGTGAATCTAAGAGAAATAAAATCCTACCCGCTCAAACCCTCCTATCAGTGCTCTTGGCAGCATTGTTCATAACGGATGAAATGTGGAAGCAAAGAGTTGGACGCAACTGAGCAAGTGAACTGATGGGAGCGACTCCACTAGCAAATGGAGACACAGGTGTGCTAAGTCCCTGCAGTGGCCGCACAGAGACGAGAAACTGACGAGCAGCGTAGACCGACCGCAGCCTCAGCAGAGGGGGACGACGCAGAGGGACACGCCGTGTGACCACCTGCAGCGTTCAGAGGTCCAAACAAGTCAGACCTGCCGTGACCAGGGGCTAAGTGGGGTGG
>SJYX01011973.1:112514-142271 GCA_006410675.1 Oreotragus oreotragus | reverse complement strand
GGGGCCTGGCTGCAGACAGGCTCAGGGGCGACGTCTGGAGGGGCGGGGCCTGGCTGCAGACAGGCTCAGGGGCCATGTCTGGAGGGGCGGGGCCTGGCTGCAGACAGGCTCAGGGGCGACGTCTGGAGGGGCGGGGGCCTGGCTGCAGACAGGCTCAGGGGCGACGTCTGGAGGGGCGGGGGCCTGGCTGCAGACAGGCTCAGGGGCGACGTCTGGAGGGGCGGGGCCTGGCTGCAGACAGGCTCAGGGGCCATGTCCGGAGGGGCGGGGCCTGGCTGCAGACAGGCTCGGGGCGATGTCTGGAGTGATGAAGGCACTGTCAGAATGGACCACGGTGACGGCGTAGCTCTATAAACCTGCCAACTTATTTTAAATAACTGAAATGTATTGGGTCAAAGTCTCTTCGGTGAAGTTGTTACAGCTGTCTTTGGAAGAGTCTGAAGAGCATGTGGCAGGAGCCTGCGCTCACAGTGCGGCTGAGAATGCGCGCTCCTGCACAGGCCAGCCGTGCTCTGGAATGAGCTCGGACGCAACTCCGTGGCCCTGAACCCAACCGCAGCCAGCCAATTTTAAGTCAGATTTGACTCTGAACTGACCCTGACTCACGTCTCAGCTTCATCTCCTCGCTGACAAGTCATCCTAAGCATGGTCCCCTTGAAATGACCTTGAATCTGACCCTCCTCCTGACCGTTATATTCTGACTTTCAAGTCACAGTGAGCCCTACCCACTGTGACAACTCCTCTCCAACCTGGGGCTAATCCATCTTAACGTCCCGTCAGCCCAACGTCATCTTCCTTGGGTCCTGTACACACAGCTGCGCTTGCCTAGACTTGGTTTATCCTCAGTAAGAAGCAGGTGGAGACTGAACTCCACCGGTGCCGTATCTTTTCCCATATTCCTACCAAGACTGCACGTGCTCTTGAGACAAGCAAGTTTGCTCCAAGAAGGAGTAAGATGTGCTTTTGAAGAGAATGGGATTTGCAGTGTTTGCACTAATGCAAATTCTTATCTGTCATACTCCTTAGATCCTTTGAATTTGCTCTGCTTCCAGGAAGAGTGTGAATTGAGATGCGTCTGTGGTGGGGTGCCAGAGTCCAGCTCCAGCAGCCAGGGATTCAGCCTGAAGGGCTGAGCAGTGTCGGCAAGAAACAGGCAGCCTCTCATTTTTCTTGGACTGCCTGTTTATTTCAAGCTTATGATTCTCTTTTATACTTTTTAAAGGTATTAGGTCAGAGGTTTGATATTTTTAGTTCCCATTGACCCAGATTTATTTTTCTCCAAAAACCATTGTTGCCCCTCAAAAGGAGTTCCTTCCTCAGCAATTCTCTTATTCACTTTTCTTCCAGGAAGAGTGTGAATTGAGATGCGTCTGTGGTGGTGTGCCAGAGTCCAGCTCCAGCAGCCAGGGATTCAGCCTGAAGGGGTGAGCAGTGTCGACAAGAAACTGAGGCAGCCTCTCATTTTTCTTGGACTGCCTGTTTATTTCAAGCTTATGATTCTCTTTTATACTTTTAAAAGGTCAGAGGTTTGATATTTTTAGTTCCCATTGACCCAGATTCATTTTTCTCCAAAAACCATTGTTGCCCCTCAAAAGGAGTTCCTTCCTCAGCAATTCTCTTATTCACTTTTTCTCATGTGTCCGTGTGAATACACTGTAACTCATGCTAATATCTGCATGATATTAGTAGATATCATGCAGACCACATTCCTCAGTTTATTTCTTATCTTTCTAAGTCCTGTTTGCCCCTAGTCTCCTAAGCTCACTATTTCTTAGAAAGGGCTTCTAGCCAATAATATCTCTAAAGTCCCTAATTTCTATAAGCTATAGTAGAATATTGTAACATTACAGCAATCCTTAAATCTTTAGCTTCTAACTATTTTAATTATTCCTAAGCCCTAAATTCAGCAAACTCCTTTGCCATAAACACTTTTCTCACAAATAAGCTTCAGACTGGAATCCCTCCCATGGCCTCAAGCTGCGGCCTGTGTGCTCACCCGGGAACCCTCTTTTGTAAAAGTCCTTGAACAAATGTCAGCAATTAACTTTATGAATTATTCTTTGAGCACAGCTGCAGAAGGCTTTCTGCCTTCTCCTGCTCCTCCCAAAACAACAAGCACCTTAACAGTCTCTTCAGTCAACTCAGCCAAGGAAAGGAAAACACAAGTCAGAATCACAAAGCCCAACTCCTTCATTCCGGGTCCGCGCCTGTGGAACCAAGGGAGGGGGTTCAGGGCCGTGCCTCTGTTTTGTCAGTAACGCCTAACGTGGCTCCCGACAGTGTTGTGTCTACATTCATCTCAGTTCCAACAAAGAGGAAGTTCTTTTGAGAAACAGCCAAGATTCGTTGCACTGATGCTGACCCTGACACCCCCTGGCCTTGAAATGACTGTCACTCACTCACCGTGACCACGTCTTGTCCTAATTTTACGTTCACTTCATCCTTAACCTCAGACCAGATCATTACCTTGAAACCAGCCTTGAGCCTGACCCTGACCTTGTCTCTCACCCTGTGAGGGAGCGTGCGTTCCACATGACTTGCCCTGATTTTGCCCATTACCTGAACGTGTGGAATCTAGAGAACAAACAGAAAAAACCCAAATCTGCAGATGCTGGGAGCACGCTGGGGACCAGGGTCAGCGTGTGTGGCGAGCAACGTGGGTGAAGGGCCTTTACAAAGGCAGTCCTGGGGAGGCCAGGCACAGCCTGGGGAGTAGTTCAGAAATCTGCATGTGTAAAGCCGGAGAGCAGACCTTAACGTTCTCATCACAAAAAACATCAGTGCCGAAGGGTGGTGATCATTTCACAGCATAGACAATGTCCCGTCACGAAGGCCTGAAGCTCACAGCACGTCACCAGAGGGGAAAACCAGCTAAACCCTGCGCGTGATGCGAAACTTAACTCCAGATGAATCACAGCCTGGAAAGCTCTGAAACTATCCCTATAAACTGTGACACTTGGAAAAAACAGAAAAAATACGCAAGAGCTAAGGCTTGGTGAAGAACTCTTAAACGGCTCCAAAAGCATATTCTATAAAGGAAAAAAAATCAATAAATCGGACTCCATCAAAATTCAAAGCTTTTTCTCTGGAAAAGCTGTGTTGAAGGGGATGAAAGGGCCAAGTACACAGAGTAGCTCGCAGTAGCCTGGTGTCCAGAGTGCTTACTGGGGCTCCGTTAACGGCTGATGGCGGCCCACGGAGCAGCTCGGCCTCCGTGTCAGGATGGGGCCTGGGCTGATGAGCTGATGGCCGTGCGCATGGGGTGGGGGGCCAGGGGAGGCCCCCTCATGCCTGGGCGTCCACCCAGGGGAGATGACGGTGTGACCCTCATAACACTGACACACGGGCCACAGTGTGACCCCCGACCCGGCCCCAGCTCACACTGCCGGACTTTCCCCGCCAGACACGCCTGCCACGGATGACGTGGGGCACCTCCCTTGGGCAAGGCCACATGCTTTCCCGCAGACCAGGGGGTTCACCCGTTTGAAGGGGATGAAGCAATTCGCGTTTGAGAAGAGCATCCCAGGAGCTTGTCTGGGAGCTGGGGGGGGGCAGGGGAATCTGCAGGAAGGATTCAGCGTTCCATCTCTAGACTGGACGCTCTTGTGACCCCAGACCCCAGACTGGAGTTGCACACGCCCCCCTTCAGCCAGCCGCGCTCGCAGCAGACCTGCCCCCAGTCCTAACCGGCCAGAGCCGAGCTCGCAGTATCTATGCTGAGCTCCCACTTGCCCTGAATCTGGGGCTTTTTGTACATGGACAGATGCCATGGTTTGTCCAAGCCTGAAGGTCTGACAGCGGATTCTGACAGCAGCCAAGGGCCTCTGTTCAGTCCTGAGCAGGCTTTTCCTCCAGGTGCTGGGCTTGTCCCTACACTCACCACCAGCAGGTGTACGAGGCATGCAGTTGTTCCAGCCCTGGTGAGGCTCTGTTGAGTATACTGGGCACAGTGCAGTACACTGCGCCCTCCATCTTTATTTCAATAATCTGAACATACACCAACATGTATTTAAGTTCAGTGTCTGATGGTGCAATTTAAACATGAATAAAATAGTACACATGCCCCTAAAAAGTGCACAGTTCAGCAGTTTTAGGATCCTCCGTGTTGTGCAGCCACAAACACTTAACTCTAGACCATTCTCATCACTCTCTCACTCCCCACTTCATCGTGTTTCAGTAGAAAACCGTGTGCAGAAATATGGTCAAAAAGGTTGGTTTGGTTTTTTTCTCACTTATGTGGAACCCAAACATCAAAGCGATGAACATAACCAAGCTGATGCAGATGANAGCTTTTGGAGAACCAATGGGTCAGAAACATTTACATAAGAAATATCTGTGTATGGCGTTTGCTCTAAAATAATCTGGGGTGGAGAACGCATCTGGGTAGAGATGCTCGTTGCCACAGCTGGAGGAGGAGTGCATGGGGGTTCCGTGTGTGTAAGTTTGAAAATTTCCAAAAGTGCCTTAAAAATCCCATTCCGACTCAGTGGAAAAATATATATGATAAAATACATATGCTGTTCCATATCAAAGGATATGAAAACAACTACGGCACTTCGCATTTGAGGAGATGCTGAGCGCCACCCGGCGTACAAAATACGCAAAGTGAAACCCACACGAGACCCCGTTAACGCGCCTGGCAAAGGCCACGCAGGTTGAGAACGCACTGCTTGGCTGGAAGTGTGGGATAGAAGGCATACGGCTCCTATGGAAGGCAACTGGAGATATTTGCCAAGATGAAAAATGCACTTTGACCTGGTAAAGCCTTGAGAAACTTACCCCACAAATACCCAGAGTGCACACATCCAAAATAGAGTGCCTAAGTATACACCTATGTGCGGGATTATTCCCTGTAGCACAGTTCGTAATGGCAGAACACGAGAACCATCTAGGTGCCCCGCAGTCCACCTGCCGGTTCCGAGACAGCAGTCAGCCACAAGGAGCAACCAGAGCTCGGTCTGGGAAGATGTCTGGGAAAGTTCTGGAGGTGGGTGATGGTGATAGTTGCAAGATGCTCGTTGCCACAGCTGGAGGAGGAGTGCATGGGGGTTCCGTGTGTGTAAGTTTGAAAATTTCCAGAAGTGCCTTAAAAATCCCATTCCGACTCAGTGGGAAAATATATATGATAAAATACATAGGCTGTTCCATATCAAAGGATATGAAAACAACTACGGCACTTTGCATCTGAGAAGCTGACAAAATACGCAAAGTGAAACCCACACGAGACCCCATTAACGCGCCTGGCAAAGGCCACGCAGGTTGAGAGCGCACTGCTTGGCTGGAAGTGTGGGACAGAAGGCATACAGCTCCTATGGAAGGCAACTGGAGATATTTGCCGAGATGAAAAATGCACTTTGACCTGGTAAAGCCTTGAGAAACTTACCCTACAAATACCCAGAGTGCACACATCCAAAATAGAGTGCCTAAGTAGACACCTATGTGCAGGATTATTCCCTGTAGCACAGTTCGTAATGGCAGAGCACGAGAACCATCTAGGTGCCCCGCAGTCCACCTGCCGGCTCCGAGACAGCAGTCAGCCACGTGGAGCAACCAGAGCTCGGTCTGGGAAGATGTCTGGGAAAGTTCTGGAGGTGGGTGATGGTGATAGTTGCAAAACAGTGGGAATGTACTTAAGGGCGCTGAACTGATGCAAAATTCACTACACTGGTAAATGTCATGTTATCAACAAAAGAAAGAAACAAGAGGAAACTCTCCAGATGCTCGGTGAAGTGAACACTCAGCAGCCGGCCCACCGCCTGCGTGTCTGACTCTGTGCAGAGCAGCGGGCCCGCCGCCTGCGTGTCTGACTCTGTGTCTGTGTCTGACTGCAAAATGGCGGGCCCGCCGCCTGCCTGTCTGACTCTGTGCAAAGCGGCGGGCCTGCCGCCTGCGTGTCTCACTCTGTGCAAAGCGGCGGGCCCGCCGCCTGCGTGTCTGACTCTGCACGGGGCAGCGCGTACACTTGCTCTCACTTCCTCAGGATCACAGGGAGGTGCTTGGCACCCTGTGCAGTAGCTCACTGGCTGCCCGTGGGCAGGGACAATGACTGGCAGCAAGCGCTGGGGGAAGACGGCACGAGCTGGCCTCCTCATACCTTGTGATGTTCAGCGCTGCGAGCTCTAACTCCCCAGGTTCCCCAGGGGCACCCAGGCCCTTCCCACGAGAAACGCCACTCACCCGCCAGGAGCAGCGTGTGCGTGTTCTTATTGTCCGGCACTTTGTCAGACCGCTCACAAGGGTGCATTCCTAAGAACTTGACGATATTGCCCACAGCCTCTGCAGGGAGAAGTCCCAGAGTTATTAACCCACTTACCTCATCTCCACTTTGTGCCATCACCACTCCCCCGGCCCCAAGTCCCACTGTGCGTAGCTTTTAATGAAGCAGCATCTGAACTTTCCCTTGTGGCTCAGCTGGTAAAGAATCCGCCTGCAGTGTGGGAGACCTGGGTTCGATCCCTGGATTGGGAAGATCCCCTGGAGAAGGGAAAGGCTGCCCACTCCAGTATTCTGGTCTGGAGAACTCTATGGACTGTATCGTTCATGGGGTCGCAAAGCGTCAGACATGACTGAGCGACTTTTTTATTATTTTACGTGTCTGAACTATATGCTGTAATCTTGGCCCTGGATCTTTGGGGGATGGGGGCGGGGATGGGGGGAGGAGGAACACTTGAACAGTGGCCAAGGGTCTTGAAAGGCAGGCAAACCAGAACCGGCACCCCCAGCATTTACCCTCGAGTGTCTTGATGGTGGACAAGGTGAACGTCTCCTCCTTCTGGAACTCATCTCCCACCTCGTCCCAGGCTGCCTCGAAGTTCAGCTTCATGACCTTCTGGATGTGATCCGCTATCGTGACTTCCAAATCCTCCAGCTAGGGGGTGATGGGGGAGCCTGAGGCACACAGCTCCAGGGAGAGACAGCCGAGGGCCTCCGCTCCGCTCTGCCCAACTGCCCCTCCCACCACGCAGGCTCCGAGTGCTACGCTCCGGGGCCGGGCCCCACCAGACCGGCGGCCTGTCCTCAGCTGCTCACGGCCGGGTGGTGGCCCCTCGGCGGGATGCACCCTCAGACACCGAACTCCTGGAGGCTCCAGTCCTTTATGTAGAGCAGTGCCGTATTTGCGTTTAAGCTATACACGTTTTCCTTATGCTGCACCACCTCTCAATTATTTATAATACCTGATATGATGTAAATGTTATGGAAACAGATGTAAATACAGTGTAAATGCTAAGTAAATAGTTGCCTTGTGTGATAAGCTCAAGTTTTGCTTCTGCGGATTTTCTGGAACCCACTCTATTTTCCATTTGTTGGTTGGATCCATGGAGGCAGAACCCACGGATGTGGAGGGCCCACCGCCCTCCTCTTGGGGTGTTGGCTGTGAGAGCGCACCCTCCGAAGCCGCCAGTGCCTGACTCGATGGGGCGGGGGGCGAGGAGTGCTCAGAGGCCGCCCCAAGTCAGCCGGGCCCGCTCTGGACGCGCACCCTGGACCAACTGTGTGGGGAGGCTCCCGCTCATTCGCCAGCAGCTCTCTGCTGAGCCCCTGCTCCCGTGCGTGGGGAGGGCACTCACAGGGGGCACGTAGCCCCTGTGGCAGAAGCCAGGCCTCATAGCCAGCCCTCCTGGCCTTGGCTGCACTCACTGCTGGCGCAGGCCTGGACCCGGGAGGAAGCCGTACCTGACGTCACTACATACTTTACAGATCTTGTGGGCCTGCCCATCGGTGTGCCCCAGGGACTGCCCCTCTGGCCAGAAGGGCTCTGGCAGTCTCCACCCCAGGCTGCCTGTCGGGCGCTGCACTCAGATGGCATGGAGCCACAGCGCCCTGGGCAAATCGAGAATGACCCTGCCCTCAGCTCCACGCCAGCCCCGTGAGCTGGAGCCGGAAGGAGCATCTCACTGCGTCAGAAGGTTGCCGACAGATACAAACTGACCCCGTTTCTCTAGAAAGCGACTGACAGCAGAAACCAAAAAGCCTTGAAATCGTCCTGCATCTTTGACCTGATTATCCTACTTGTGGAAAGAAATTGTCTAAAAAAATGTTTTTTAATTATTCTACTTCTAGTCACAAGAAGACAGATCTGAAACACAGGTACAAATTTATACTGAAAGGGGTGTGTAATGTAGCACTTAAAACCAGTGAGAATTTGGAATCACAAATGCCCACTGTTAATGGAATACAAAGTGAGGTGAATCAGGATATGTCAGTAAAAGAGAGTACTTTAAAGTCATTAAGACTTGTGTTTATGAAGTATTTGTACAGACGGGAAATTACACCCTGGTTCTAAATGAACCCAACAAGATCTGTAATGTAGGTAATGACATCAGATACAGCTTCTCTCCCCACAGCCATTCCCAAGGACTACGGTGAACGTTTCGCTGTCTGAGTGTACTTGTTTTTGTATTTCCCAGGTTTTCTTGTGACACCTGAAATGTATTTTTTAAGTTAAAAACAAGAGCTCTTCTGCGACGTCTGAGCCGACAGCCGCGCAGGCGCGTGCAGAGTGGCCGCGAGCCCCGCGGGCCCCGCCGGGCTTACCACATACTCATCCTCGTAGCCCTCGTCGTCCGCCTCCCCGGTGGTGGGGTCGCGGTCCTTGACGGTGAACTTCATCATGCAGCTGAACGTGCAGGCCACTGCGGGAGGGAAGGCATGCTGTCGGGGGGCCTCTGCGGGCGGGCGGCCACAGCCTGCCCTTCAGGCCTCAGCCGCGCCAGCGGCCCGGGCCTGCCCGCGGGTCTGGACCAAGAGCAGCGGCGTGGGGAGGCAAGAGCGCCCTCAGGCAGGAGCCTGAGGAGCTGCCCTCACGAGGAAAGAGGAGCAAGGGGAGCAGAGACGCTTCAGGCTGGCCACGCCCACGAGCCACCCAGGCCCACCACCCCAGGCCCGGAAAAGCCGCTGCCTCTTTGGGAGGAGTGGACTCAAGACGCTTCAGACTGGCCATGCCCACGAGCTGCCCAGGCCCACCACCCCAGGCCCAGAAAAGCCGCGGCCTCTTTGGGAGGAGTGGACTCAAGACGCTTCAGGCTGGCCATGTCCACGAGCTGCCCAGGCCCACCACCCCAGGCCCGGAAAAGCCCCTGCCTCTTTGGGAAGACTGGACTCAGACGGTCACGTGTGTGCCTCTCTCTGGCTCCTTCATGGCCAAGACAGAGTCCTGCCTGAGGACCGGGGCTTGGCCTCTCAGCCTGGTGAATTCAGGCAAACTGTTTACCCCATCTCAGTCGCCCTCTAAGACAGACAGACCAGTGCTGCCCCGAAGGGTGTGTGAGGAGGAAATGAGCTGCTGTGTGCAAAGCCCCAGGGCGGGCTGGCCTTCCGCTGTGGACCGACCTCAAGGAGCTGAAGCTCTGACCGGAGATGAACAGTTGGCGCACAGGCCGCCCTCCCCACCCTGACCCAGGGGCTCCCAGGAGGCCGGGGGGCTCACCCGCTGTGGGGTCCTCCTTGGGCAGGGCCACCAGCGTGTAGCAGGTCCCAGGCTGGTTGTAGGGCAGGCTCCGGGCGGGCACGTAACACAGCACCTCGTAGGCCTCCGTGGGCTCCATCTGCACTGTGACGTTCTCCAGGGTCTGGTCATTGAGCGTGTTTGTGCAGTCAAACTGGACCAGGGAGCGGAGGGGCCGAGATGCTGAGCGGGGACCAGGGAGCGGAGGAGCCGAGGTGCTGAGCGGGGACCAGGGAGCGGAGGGGCCGAGATGCTGAGCGGGGACCAGGGAGCAGAGGGGCCGAGATGCTGAGCGGGGACCAGGGAGCGGAGGGGCCGAGATGCTGAGTGGGGACCAGGGAGCGGAGGGGCCGAGATGCTGAGCAGGGGGTGGGGGGCCCCCTGAGCTGCAGAGGAGGCGTCGGGAGCCCTGCCTCTCACCCCAGGGCCACCCTGACTCCCGACCCAGGGCCCCTGCCCAGAGCCCCCATCTCCGTGTGGACAAGCGGGAGTCGCACAGGCCGAGTCAAGGACTCGACACACAGCGGCTGGAGGCAGACCACGCCAGGCTCCAGCCCCTCGGCGTGGGGGCGCCAGGACGCCCCAGAGGCCCCCCGCTCACCTGGAAGACCATGTGGTCAGTGAAGGTGTGCTTCGTGCAGCGGATGACATACTCCGTCTCCGACTCGGTGAGGGCCACGGGCTCAGGCGACGACTTGAAGAGGGGCCCCAGCCCCTGGAACTCGGGCACAGCCGCCAGCTGCTCTGAAACCCACAGGCCGCGCATTCACCCAGCAGCTCAGCGGGGTCTCAGATCAGTCCTCGGGCCCCTCACTCCCGGTTCCCCGACACACCCGAGCACGCCCTTCCCGCCATCCCACACAGGACGCCAGACCAACCAATGGACGTCAGGCCCACGGCCCGGCCTCATCCATCCAGAGACTCCCTCAAGCTTAGAAGCTCAGCAAGGGTGCTCAGAAGAGGGAGACAGGGAAAGACAAAGAGGAAGCGAATGCTGCTGGCCACGGAACCAGGCAGAAGGACAGACTGCTCTGACACGTGGCTGTTGGGACAAGTGGCCCCAAAAGAGAGGGGGCAGATTCAGAGTGTTACAGAGCGTTCAGCTCAGAGTGGCCGGCGGGCGTCTGGTGCAGGCCAGCTTCCGGCCCTGGCGCGCCTGGGAGAGTGAGGCACTGGCAGCCGGCCCTGCTTCCCCAGCTGTGCTCAGGAGTCACCGCTCCGGAAACACCCGGGGCTGCAGGCATGGCAACAGTGCAGATCCTCAGGCCTCCCCAAACCCGCCCGTCAGAGGGCCCGAGGGCCTCCCCAAACCCGCCCGTCAGAGGCCCCCACCCTGCATCTCGAACAAGCTTCCCCTCATGACTCTGACGCACACGGATGCCTGAGGCCCACTCAAGATCCGTCACGCGTCTTCCCGGTTACACTGACCTCCACGTGGAAAAGAACTCTACCTGAGGCAGCACGGTCCTCTGCCCTAGACTTAGCAGGATTTCGGGGACAGAGGGAGAAGGCAGGCAGCATCATTATCATTCTGCCCTTTTCCCCCATAAAGAGGCTGAACTCAAACCTCAGGACAAGGGGTGGAGCGGCGTTGAGTGAAACCACTAAGTTCGTGCTGATCTCTGCCAGCAGCAAGAGGGAAGGAACACACAGGGAAAGCCTGCGGGGAGAGCGACACCAGCCAGCTCAGGGTCCCGGTTCAGCCACACCTGAGAGATGGCATGTTGGTGGAAGACAGGTTCGGCAGTGGAAAGGACAAGGCGGACTTGAATCCCACAGTTATCGGGAGCCTGCTATGAGGAGGCAGGCACCAGTGCAATGACGGACAGAAAACAGAGCACAGAAGCCACGAGAGCACGCAGGATGACAGGAGAGGAGGCGAGTCGGGGCGTCGGGCTGGGGCCACCCAGGAAGGGAGGCCGCTGCTGGGCCTCGAAGGCAGGAAGCTGGTGGACAACGTGGTCTGCCAACTAGACACACAGCCTCTCCCCTTAGAAATGCAGGAGCAGAGGGACAGACGGACTCCTCACCAAACCCTGCCAGACAAGGTGGCCGGAGCACATTTGGAGCCGGAGACATAGGACTGTGTCGTGCCCTCAACTCCGCTGAGCAGCGCCAGATGTCCCGAACCGACTGGGCTCAGGACCTGCAGCACTCAGGACAAGGCCCAGTGGCTCTGAGCCGGCTGGAGCTGGACTCTTTCCGCCCTTCCCTTGGTGCTGTGCAAACTGGGGCAAATCACCGTGTCTCTCTGAACATCCAAATCCTCAGATCCCAGATGGATGCGACAACCTTCACTGAGGGTCAAGCACGCTGTCTAAACCCTCTCAGAGTCAGCACGCAGGGGAGACCTGATCTCGGCTCCCGGGGGAAGAGCCGCCACGGCCGGCGAGCCCCTCACTCACCCTGGAAGATCTCCTGCCGGGTGGCAGCCACCTTCTCGGGCTGCTTGGCGGCGGTGACCGGGGTGCTTTCTGCAGGAACAAGCACACATGGCTCAGAGATGGCCAGGGCGCGTCGACCACGGCGCCACGACTCAGGAAGGGTGGTCTCCACCTCCCAATGACGGACAGAAAACAGAGCACAGAAGCCACGAGAGCACGCAGGATGACAGGAGAGGAGGCGAGTCGGGGCGACGGGCTGGGGCCACCCAGGAAGGGAGGCCGCTGCTGGGCCTCGAAGGCAGGAAGCTGGTGGACAACGTGGTCTGCCAACTAGACACACAGCCTCTCCCCTTAGAAATGCAGGAGCAGAGGGACAGACGGACTCCTCACCAAACCCTGACAGACAAGGTGGCCGGAGCACATTTGGAGCCGGAGACATAGGACTGTGTCGTGCCCTCAACTCCGCTGAGCAGCGCCAGATGTCCCGAACCGACTGGGCTCAGGACCTGCAGCACTCAGGACAAGGCCCAGTGGCTCTGAGCCGGCTGGAGCTGGACTCTTTCCGCCCTTCCCTTGGTGCTGTGCAAACTGGGGCAAATCACCGTGTCTCTCTGAACATCCAAATCCTCAGATCCCAGATGGATGCGACAACCTTCACTGAGGGTCAAGCACGCTGTCTAAACCCTCTCAGAGTCAGCACGCAGGGGAGACCTGATCTCGGCTCCCGGGGGAAGAGCCGCCACGGCCGGCGAGCCCCTCACTCACCCTGGAAGATCTCCTGCCGGGTGGCAGCCACCTTCTCGGGCTGCTTGGCGGCGGTGACCGGGGTGCTTTCTGCAGGAACAAGCACACATGGCTCAGAGATGGCCAGGGCGCGTCGACCACGGCGCCACGACTCAGGAAGGGTGGTCTCCACCTCCCACCGGAAGTGCGGAGCACGTGAGTGTCTGTGTGCAGGTGGCTTCCTCTCCGGGGCCAGAGGCAGGCGGGGCAGCTCCCTCCGCCCAGCACAGCCCGTTCTACCCTGGGCGGCTGTGGTGGCCTGGCGGGCAGGCAGACCCTCCAGAGGAGGCCTGGGCCCAAGGGCCTCTGAACGACACAGGCGCGCCTCACCTGTCCTCTGCTCTGCCACGGGCGCGGTGGCCAGGGGCACGGACTTGAGGTCGAAGGGCTTCTCCGATGGCTCCAGAGTGTACTGCTGCAGTGCCCGCTCCAGGCCCGGGATGGACACGGTCAGACCTAGAGGCCAGAGCGCGACGGGGCCAGGGGTCAAGGCTGTAGGGCCCTGAGGAAACCCGCGAGGCCGCTGAGCCCCCACTCTGCAGGACACCCTCCTCTGCAGGACTGCTGCGAGGGGCGAATGGACACGGGACAGGGGCTTGGACACAGCAGGGAGTGCTTGGCAGGTTCGCATGACTGGCGAGCGGTTCCGCTCTCGGCTATTCCCACCCTTGGGGCCCCGGGCCTCCCGAGATGACAGTGATGCCCGGCAGCTGCCAGGGCAGTCCAGCGGAGGGCACGCCGCCCGGGAAGGCCGCAGCCTGGGAAGGGGGCTGGGGGAGCGGCCGGGCGAGGAGGACTCACCGTTCAGGATGTAGCCTGCGTTGAGCGCCTTCTGCTTCTGCTCCAGGACGTTGAGGTAGAAGGTGGCCCGGTCCCTGACCTCATTGTCGTCGTCCATCACACACCTGTGGCCACAACAGGGAGCTCCTGACGGGGGCCCATGGCGGGCAGGGGGGCACTACAGGGCCCCAGCAGAGGGCGCGGAGAGGTGGCAGGGCAGTTCCACGCCGGTCACCAGATGCGGTGCCCGGGTATCAGAGGCACAGGGGTGGCGACATCCACTCTCCCGGGACCCTCTGCCAGAGCCCACCCAGGGAGGGAGCCACGCGCCTGAAAGGGCTTGAACATGAGGCCCCTCCTGGGCGCACGCCCCAGAGAACCGCGGGCAGGCCACACAGGGACCCGTGCACAGGCGCGCACAGCAGCGCGGGCCACGCCAGCCACGAACCAGAAACGATCCAGACGCCGCCCGGCTGGAGACCCGACGCACCCACGAGGGCGCTTCGTGCCACGCAGGGGGACATGCGCGTGAGAAGGCATGAGGTGCTGGCGTGTGTGGCCCCGCGGGTGAGCCCTGGAAGCCCCGTGAAGGAGCCAGCCTCGCGAGAGGCGCCACGCTGAACACCTGCAGGCGCACAGCAAGTCGGCGCAGGCAAATCCAGAGCCAGAGGGCGCGCGAGGGGCGGCGCAGGGCCAAACTACTCGCGGGTACTCGGGCTCTCTGGGGTGGCACAAGTGTTTTCGAGAATTCCCTGGAGGTCGAGTGGCTGCGACTGCGCTTCCACCGCAGAGGGCCCAGGTTCGATCCCTGCTCAGGGAGCTAACATCCCAGAAGCCGCGAAGCGCGGTCGAGAGAAAAGTTCTCAACTTAGACGGCGGTAATGGTTAAACAACTGAATGTAACAAACCCATTTTGTGTGCATTGAAGATGGGGACACTGTGTGGGATCGCGAGTTATAGCTCAATAAAGCTGTCTCTTAAAACAAAAAACACCTCACGCTAACACCCAGGCGGAGGGGCTTCTGCACTGGACCGTGTTTCACTCCTTCCTATGTTTCCACTGTCTTCCACCATCAGTAGCTGTGCGTCTTTCTCCCCCTTTCCAGCGACAGAGACGGAGGCCAGGGGGACGCTACACGCACCTCTTCAGCAGCACCAGGATGCTGGGCAGCATCTCTTCGTTTTGCGCCCCGAACTTGGCCAGAGCACTCACAGCGCCTGCGGGCATGAGGCAAACACGGCTCAGGCCAGGGCTTGGAGCGGGCCGGCCAAGCAGCCTCCAGGCCTTGCTTCTCCCGGGGGAGGCGGCCCTGTCCTCGGGCCCAGCAGCCCTTCTCAGCTCTGACCACCACGGGGCCACGAGAGCTGCCCGCGATCTCTGTATCCTAACGGCCTCAGGGGCAGCGAAGCCTCACCTGACCTCAAATGAGGGAGAGAACGAGCTACAACTGAGGGAGCAAGAACTGCTTGGGGACCGTCTGTCCAGAGCAGGCAAGAGAGGGAAACAGCACTAAGTCTGAGTAAAACGAGGGATCGGATGGCGGCGCGTGGCAGTGCACACTCATTGGACAGAGTGTGCTCTGCGAGTCACACCTCAAGGAAGCCATTATGAGAAAGAAAGACGCAATGCCAAGAAGGAAGGAGAAAGGAGAGAAACGGAGAAAGGCAGAGTGGAACAGAAAGGGGCCGCCCTCAGCCCGCAGGCCCCGGGCCCACGCACCTGCGCGGACCTCCGCGTGCTCCAGCACCACGCGGTTGTAGATGAAGCGGATGTACTTGGAGGGGTTGCTGGTCTTGGGCCCCTCCTGGCCCAGCAGGTGCAGGATGCGCGTGGCCAGCACGGTGAACTCGCAGTCCTCGATGAACTCGCACAGGTGGGACAGCCCTGTCTCCTTGCTCTCCGCGTTCTCCTCGATGATGCTGATGATGCAGTCCACGATGGCCCGCTTGTACTCGAAGCCGCCCTGCGGGCCAGGGCGACAGGAAGCTGAGCCCCAGGCGCTCTGCGGAGCCCGGCTGCAGCCCGGCCCAGTGGCCCAGCCGGAGCCTGCAGGCGAGGGCCTGGCTCCCCCGCCGCCACCTCCCTTCTGTGTGAAAGCTAAAGGCTCAGGCTGAATGCTCGCCGGGGCCATTCCGGACTAACTGAAGACGCTTTAATATAAACCTCTGGGACTTGATTTTCTTCCCACCTTTGAAACAAAGGAAGAATGGGCAGTATAAAGGCTGGAGGGGTAGAGAGTAGGGGGTTATCGTCAAATGGGAACAGAGTTCAGTTTTGCAGGATGAGAAAGTTCTGGAAATTAACTGCACTCCTGTGTGAAGGTATTTAACAATACTGCACAATATACATTTACAAACAGCTGAGGTGATGAATTCTAGCGTGACAGTCGCTCGGTCTTCGCGACCCCATGGAGTACACAGTCCACAGGATTCTCCAGGCCAGAGCACTGGAGTGGGCAGCCTTTCCCTTCTGCAGGGGATCTTCCCAACCCAGGGATCAAACCCATATCTCCTGCATTGCAGGCAGATTCTTTACCAGCTGAGCCACCAGGGAAACCCAAGAATACTGGAGTGGGTAGCCTATCCCTTCTCCAGTGGATCTATTCTTTACCAGCTGAGTTACATGGGAAGCCCTTGATGAATTCTATGTCGTGTGTATCTTATGACAGCAGTCTGCAATCTTTTTGGGACCAAGGACCGATTTTTGTGGGAATTATTTTTATGAAAAATTGCAATGGCTAGAATATTTCTATACCAGATGACACCAGACAGTCACCTCGGGGCATCTGCCGAGTCTATATGGCCAGGGTGGCGCGCCGTCAGTTACGACTGTAACCACAGTGACTGGGGCGTGCTGGCACTGCCTGCGCACAAGGAGCCAAAGGGGCTGCGGGCACCAGCAGCCAGCCAGTGCAGCCAGCCACCCGCTCTCACCTCTTCCCGCAGCATGGAGAACAGGAAGTTCATGAGCACGGCGTGCTTGCGGGGGTACTTCTGACACAGCGCACTGATGGCCTGCACGACCACGACCTGTGCCAGAGACAGGCGTGAGCCGCGGCCTGGCCCCGTGGGCGGCTCCTTCAGTCTCGGGCGCCAGTAGAGCCCCGCCTCGGGTGGGGCCGGGCCGAGGCGCGGTAGGCCAGGGGCCGAGGGGACCTCCGAGCTCCCCAGGCAGGGCAGCGAGCACCGCGGTCCAAGGCCCCAATCCACACTGTGGGTCCCCACCCTCCGTCTGCTCTAGGCGAGCAGAGCTCAGGGCAAGCGCACACACGCTCTGGCTGGCCCTTCCCAGGTCCGGGCGGCTCCCCCGGGAACTGCTGCCCTGAGGGTTTCCTCGCTGCACCAGCATGGGAAACGATCCCGTCCACTCCGGAGTCAGCTCCCATGGTTCTGCCCCAGAAAGCGAGCTCCGAGGGCAGGCCGGTATGTGCACTGCTCTGCTCCCCTCGCCGGACACAGGACACAGGCCGGTATGCGCACTGCTCTGCTCCCTGCGCCGGACTCTACCCAGCACAGGACACAGCGCGCGCGGGAGACAACAAAGGGCTTGCCAGGCCTGGAGCTCCCGGCCTCACACAGCGCCACGGCGAGGCCCCGCGGCGGCCCCCGGCCCGCCCCGCTGCGGGCGCAACCTGCGGACCTTGAACTCGTCCGCGATCTCGGACATGAAGGAGGAGATCTGCTTCATGAGGCGGTCGATGCTGCCCTCGCTGCCCGTCTTGAGCAAGGTGGTGATGGCCAGCGTGGCGATGCTGCGGTTCGCGTCGGTCACGAGGTTCTCCAGGTCCAGGTTGCAGGCCGTCACCGCGGACGGGTGTTTCATGGCCACCTGTCCGGGAGCAAAGAGGTGACAACGCGGACGGGCCACGGGAGGCCTCCGCCGCTCTGCTGGCCCTGCAGGTGGGCTCGCGCCAGCACCTGCGGGACAGAGGCCGGCCTGGGCTACACCTCCTGCCGCGGGGGCCCGCCCCCAGCCGTCGGAAGGCCGGCCCCACTCTGTCCACTGTGAACTCACCTTGTTGAGGGTGCGGACGGCAGCGTACCGGAGGGCGGCCTTGGGGGAGCTGCAGAAGAGCTGGAGCACTGTGGGGGACAGATGCTGGTGAAGGGCTGCCCCCTGCGCAGCAGCCAGGACACCCAGGGGCCCGAGAGGGGCAGGGACAGGGCATGGAGACTGTTCAGACCCAGATCCCCCACTCAGCTACTCCCCAGCTGGCATGGCCACCCCAACCGAGGAGAGCGCACCTGCCCACCCTCAGGCAGGGCCTCGCCCCTGGGAGGCCCAGCTGCAGGGGGCAGGCGGGGGGCGCTTGGGCACCTGAGATNGCAGAGATCAAATTGCCAACATCTGCTGAATCATGGAAAAAGCAAGAGAGTTCCAGAAAAACATCTATTTCTGCTTTATTGACTATGCCAAAGCCTTTGACTGTGTGGATCACAAGAAACTGTGGAAAATTATGAAAGAAATAGGAATACCAGACCACCTGACCTGCCTCCTGAGAAATCTGTATGCAAGTCAGGAAGCAACAGTTAGAACTGGACATGGAACTAGAGACTGATTCCAAATACGAAAAGGAGTATGTCAAGGCTGTATATTGTCACCCTGCTTATTTAACTTATATGCAGAGTACATCTTGAGAAACACTGGGCTGGAAGAAGCACCAGATGGAATCAAGATTGCCGGGAGAAATATCAATAAGCTCAGATATGCAGATGACACCACCCTTATGGCAGAAAGTGAAGAAGAACTAAAGAGCCTCTTGATGAAAATGAAAAGGGAAAGTGAAAAAGTTGGCTTAAAGCTCAACATTCAGAAAACTAAGATCATGTCATTCAGCCCCATCACTTCATGGCAAATAGATGGAGAAACAGTGGAAACAGTGGCAGACTTTATTTTGGGGGGGTCCAAAATCACTGCAGACGGTGACTGCAGTCATAGTGGCTCAGACAGTAAAGTGTCTGCCTACAATGCAGGAAACTGGAGTTCAGTACCTGGGTGGGGACGATCTCCTGGAGAAGGAAATGGTAACCCACTCCAGTATTCTTGCCTGGAAAGTCCCATGGATGGTGGAACCTGGTAGGCTACAGTCCATGGGGTCGCAAAGAGTCGGACATGACTGAGCAACTTCACTTCCATTCCTTGGAAGGATATGACCAGCCTAGACAGCATATTAAAAAGCAGAGGCATTACTTTGCAACAAAGGTCCATCTAGTTAAGGCTATGGTTTTCCCAGTAGTCATGTATGGATGTGAGAGTTGGATTGTGAAGAAAGCTGAGTGCCAAAGAATTGATGCTTTTGAACTGTGGTATTGGAGAAGACTCTTGAGAGTCCCTTGGACTGCAAGGAGATCCAACCAGTCCATCCTAAAGGAGATTAGTCCTGAGTGTTGTTTGGAAGGACTGATGTTGAAGCAGAAACTCCAATACTTTGGCCACCTGATGCGAAGAACTGACTCATTTGAAGAGACTCTGATGCTGAGAAAGATTGACGGCAGAAGAAGAAGGGGATGACAGAGGATGAGATAGCATCATGGATTCAATGGAGATGAGTCTGAGTGAACTCCGGGAGTTGGTGATGGACAGGGAGGCCTGGCGTGCTGCAGTCCATGGGGTTGCAAAGAGTCAGACACGACTGAGTACTGAACTGAACTGAACTGATTATTTTGAAGTAAAGGTACTAAGAAACAGCCATTGCGAGGACACTGTGTCCCTCCACTGGACAAAAGCAGGGATAAAGCTTCCAGGGGAAGGTATCTCCCTGTACTGAGGGGTAGAAGGCATCCTTATCACCAAAGACAGGGAATTTCGAGTTGAGAAGCCCATGCAAACCAATATAAACATGTAAAATTTCCTGGGCTCTTTAGGAAGACAAGCCATCTCTGTGGAATCTTTTCATAGAGCTTTGGAAAATTCTTCCTATGAGATCCTAAGACTAATTTCTCTGACCTCCATTCCACCTCAAGGTCTGTGCTTTTTAAAATAAGGGATAAAGTACAAATATATTTAATAGATTTTCAGAACTAAAAGATGCCTTAGACATGATCTGTGCTAACACATTCAGGACACAGATGAAAAAGTGCCAGTTCCTGTGATCTTGCCTAAGATCACAGACAGTGGCCAAGAAGAGGTTATTACCCCAGTCCAAAAATTCCAGTCCCAAAATTCTGTTGCACAACATTTAGTCTCACTGAAAACATAATGGGAAGCAGAGCTATTTCCAGTGAAGAACCTGTATTCATTCGTGCAATATTATTGAGCTCCTCTGACATGCTCGGTACCCTACAAGCTCCAGGAATAAAATGATGAAAATGATAGATACAGAGTCCACTTTTGCAACATATGACCAGCAGGAGAGATGAATTAAGCAAACAAATATAGCTCTCTCTTGAACAACACAGGGGTTAAGGGCAATGACCCTACATGCAGTTGAAAATCTGGGTATAATTTATAGTTATCTCTCTGTATCTGTATCTAAATTTCCACATTCGGGGATTCACCCAGTTGAGGATCATGTTGGTACTTCAGTATATACCATTGACAAAAATTTGCGTATAAGTGAACCTGTGCAGTTGAAACCCATGTTATTTAAGAGTCAACTGTAAATGAAACAATTACTTCTTGCAATAAAGACTAAGACGGAAATAGAAAACAGAAGGGCTGACTTTAGGCAGATTGGTGAAGGAAAATATTTCTGAGGAGGTGATGCTTAAGCGCAAGGCTGAGAAAGAGACAGCCAAGTTAAGAGCTAGGAGAAGTGTGTTCTAGGCTCAGGGATTGGTCAGTGCAAAAGCCATGGAGGAAAAGGTCCCTGGGAAGTAAAAAATCTTCCAGAAAATCGAGATGACTACAGACTAGTGAATGAGGGCAAGACAGCACACATGACATGACATAAAAGCCAGATACATAAGACTTTGAAAGTCATGAGAAGCGGTATGGATTTTAAAATAAGTGTGAATATAAAGGCAATTTACAAAGACGTATTAAGCCAGGAGTTCCTGGCCAGTGTGGCTACTCTGTGAAAAACAGCCTCCATAACATTCCTTAACAGAACCTACATGTCATTGTTCTCTTGGTTTTTCTTGCAGAGGACATAGAAGATGCACAAAAACATGTGGAAGAGCAAGGCAAGGGTGAAAGCAAGGGCCCTACGTTTTCAATCTTGAGATCTCCTTCCATGCCATGCTCTCTCTTATGAATTAAATAGCCCATGAAAATGAATGGAGTCTGGGAATTCCCTGGTGGTCCAGTGATTAAGAATCTGCCTGCCAGTGCAGGGGGCAAGGATTCTATTCTTGGTTGGGGAACTAAGATCTCCACCAGCTATGCAGTGGGGGCAATAATATTTTTTTTTAGTGTAAAAAAATAAATAAAATGAAGAGGGTGCTTGAATATTCTTTTGCCAGACACAGTTCTGGCATACAGCACTATCAATCAGAATCTCACCCTACAAAGACGAAGGCAGGGAGGCAGAAAGAGATGAGGTAAAAAGGCAGGAGGAAGAAGAGCATTCTGTTTACCACCTCAGCAAGCCCGTTATAGTCAATAACAGTCTTCTTTGTCATGGGATAAGTTAAGTATACAGATGGTTTTTGGGAATAACAGTCAAAACAGAAATGAAGAGCATATGAAGAGGAAAAAAAAGTGTATGAAGAGCAAACATTGTAAGAACAGCCCTGTGAGGCAGCCCCACAGTCCGCCTAGCCCAGGATTCTGTGTTTTCTAGGAGACCCAAGGATGCTTGGTAAGAAGGTGTGGGGTTGCAGGTCAGCCTCAGGTGTCACTGCATCAATAAGCTTAGCTGTCACCAGGGGAAAATGTACAGCTGACCCTTGGACAATGCAGAGGGTGGGGATGTGGCAGTTAGGAGCAACAACCCCCTCCAGTCAACAATCCAAGCATAGCATAGGGACTTTTCAGAGTGGTTAAGACTGCACTCTCAACTCAGGGGGCTGGGTCAATCCCTGGTTGAGGAACTAAGATTCCAAATGCCATGCATCACAGCCAAACAAAACCCCACAAAATCTGAGTATAACTGATAGTCAGCTCTCCATATACACTTTCTCTGTTATCTGTGGTTCCACGTGGGTGGGTCCAACCAAATATAGGTTATTTATTCATGTAGTATTTACTGCTGAAGAAAATGGAAAACCATGCAGTTCAAGCCTATGTTATTCAAGGGTCAACTCTACAAACAGATCAGACAAGGTGGGCTTATTTATTTATTTGTCTCAGGGGTGCATGGTCCTTCTATGGACAAGGTCAAAACAATGGCAAAATCTGGAAATACAAGTGAGTCCTCCAGTACCAAATCCAAATGCTCCAATCAGGGGTGTATGCTTTTTTGTTGCTGTTTTTAGACTCTTCTCTCCTTAAAAAGCTGAGTGGCCTCCAGCTCTCTGTTCCAACAGCCAAAGCTATGGATGCCAGTTGTGAGTTCAGCCTCTCTCCTCCTCCCTCCGAACAGGAAATGTGCATGTTGTATGTGGATTAATTTCTGATATTTCTCACAGTGAAGGTTTTGGCTCCAGGCTCTTCCACCTTGAATCTGCCTCCCTGCAGGATGGAAACAGGGCCCAAGAGCAGCCTCATGCACTTTCTTGCTAGCAGGGCTCTGCCAACAGCATCTCCCTGCCCTGGCCTCCTTCAGCGTGAGACTTGGGGAAGATAGGAATGATGGCTTGGCAAGGTGAGGCCCAAGGAGCCTGGTGGACTCTGCAGGCCTGGGGATGCACACTCAGGGAGAGACGTGGCTTCATTTCCCACATTTCTTTCACACAAAGCATCATTATAGGGAAGTGCTTCCATATGGCCCACGGAAAATCTCAGCCAAAAACAGCTTCAGTTGGCCAGATTCAAAGCAGTAACAGACATGAAGGGGCCATAATGAAAAGCAAGGATGAGAAGCACCAGGTTTTCACACAGGCAGGCAGGCATCTTTGCTAACTTTAGCCTCAGCCCTAGAGCAGGCAGACAGAGCTTAGACTTGCCAGAGGCATGCCCCCAGCTCTACTAGCTCCCTTTAGGGGTCTGTCTCTGAGCTCCAGCTGCTCTTCCTTTGCAGAAACTATTCAAAAGTATTAAATGTTTTAAACCTTTTTCTCAAGTCACTAAGCACCCTTCTGCCACAATTATTCCTAAAGCTTGCACAGATATTTTGTTGTACTGAAATTGTTTTTTCTACTGTTAATCCCTTTGCCAATGCTTTATCCTAAAGAAGAAGGAAGTGATGTAGAGATCATAGCTTCCAATGAAGAAAAGGCGGCTGGAGAGTAGAGTCATCTCCCTTTATCCTTCAGCCAATGTTAACTATGTGTCAGACACCTTTTCATACGTAGTTTAATTTGATCTTCACAATGACCCTAAGAGCTGAGCATAATTATTATCCCCATTGGTGAATCTGTTTGAGAGCCTTCACTCTCAAGCAGCTGATTCTACCTCCTAATGAACAGAGTGTAAAAAGAAAAAAAAAAAACTGTTTTGGAACACAGTTAATTTCTCACCATGTTCTCCAAGGGGACCTAGAGTTACTCAGTTCTTAACATGGTATGATTGTGTATCCTCTCCTTTAGTCCTTGGAAAATCCTTCCCTCCATTCATTCACCCATCTTCTATTTACTTCTAAACCCACTGTAATCAGGCTTTGGTTTTAGCCAGAAATTCATTGAAACCACTCTTGCTAAGGTCACAGATTTGGCCTCAAATTGCCAATGAGAAATTTTTGGACTTTTATTCCAGTTGACCTCGAAACAGCATTTCACATGGCCGACTCAGTTCAGTTCAGTCGCTCAGTCGTGTCCGACGCTTAGAAACCCCATGAATCGCAGCTTGCCAGGCCTCCCTGTTCATCACCATCTCCCAGAGTTCACTCAGACTCACATCCATCGAGTCCGTGATGCCATCCAGCCATCACATTCTCGGTCGTCCCCTTCTCCTCCTGCCCTCAATCCCTCCCAGCATCAGAGTCTTTTCCAATGAGTCAACTCTTCGCATGAGGTGGTCAAAGTACTGGAGTTTCAGCTTTAGCATCATTCCTTCCAAAGAAATCCCAGGGCTGATCTCCTTCAGAATGGACTGGTTGGATCTCCTTGCAGTCCAAGGGACTCTCAAGAGTCTTCTCCAACTTGATATTTCTCCTGGCAATCTTGATTCCAGATTGTGCTTATCTAGCCCATATGTTGTACTTTGCATATAAGTTAAATAAGCAGGATGACAATATACACGTTAGACATACTCCTTTCCCGATTTGGAAGCAGTCTGTTGTTCCACGTCTAGTTCTAACTGTTTCTTCTTGACCTGCATACAGATCTCTCAGGAGGAAGGTCAGGTGGTCTGGTATTTCCATCTCTTTAAGAATTTAAAAGGCAATGGCACCCCATTCCAGTACTCTTGCCTGGAAAACCCCATGGACGGAGGAGCCTAGAAGGCTGCAGTCCATGGGGTCGCTGAGGGCCAGACACGACTGAGCGACTTCACTTTCACTTTTCACTTTCATGCATTGGAGGAGGTGGCAACCCACTCCAGTGTTCTTGCCTGGAGAATCCCAGGGACAGTGGGCTGCCGTCTATGGGGTCGCACAGAGTCAGACACGACTGAAGTGACTTACCAGCTACCAAGAATTTTCCACAGTTTGTTGTGATCCACATAGTCAAAAGCTTTGGCATAGTCAATAAAGCAGAAGTAGATGTTTTTCTGGAACTCTCTTGCTTTTTTCCATGATCCAATGAAGTGGGCAATTTGATCCAACAAATGTTGGCAATTTGATCTCTGGTTCCTCTGCCATTTCTAAATCCAGCTTGAACATCTAGAATGTCATGGTTCACGTACTGTTGAAGCCTGGCTGGAAGGATTTTGAACATTACTTTGCTAGTGTGTAAGATGAATGCAATTATGTGGTAGTTGGAACATTCTTTGGCATTGCCCTTCTTTGGAATTGGAATGAAAATGGACTCAGTCCTGTGGCCACTGCTGAGTTTTCCAGATTTGCTGGCATATTCAGTGCAGCACTTTCACAGCATCATCTTTTAGGATTTGAAATAGCTCAACTGGAATTCTATCACCTCCACTAGCTTTGTTTGTGGTGATGCTTAGGCCCACTTTACTTTGCATACCAGGATGTCTGGCTCTAGGTGAGTGATCACACCATCATGGTTACCTGGGTCATGAAGCTCTTTTTTTGTACAGTTCTTCTGTGTGTTCTTGCCACCTCTTCTTAATATCTTCTGCTTTTGTTAGGTCCATACCATTTCTGTCCTTTATTGAGCCCATCTTTGCATGAAATATTCCCTTGGTGTCTCTAATTTTCTTGAAGAGATCTCTAGTCTCTTCTCCCTCTAGGATTTCAATTATACATGCATTGGATCTTTTGACTATGTTCCACATGTCTTTTACGTTTTATTCTGTTTTTCTCACTCTTCCTCCACACTTTTGTGTTTCAGTTGGGCCTTCTTCCTTTTTTTTCCTTTTTTTTAAAACTAATCTTGTCTTTGAATAAAGTATACAGTGTTCCACATGCTATTAAACTCATCTAGTGAATTGTATGGTTTATATAATGTATTATTGTATTTTTCAATTTCAGAATGCTTATTTGATTTTTTTAGCATGTCAATTTTGTTGAAATGTTTAATCTTTTAATCAGTTTCTCCTGTATTTTCTTTAGTATAATAATCTTAATTATTAAAAATTCTTTTCTGCTAATTACCATATTTGAATTATCTGTGGATATGCTTCTACTGTTCTAATTTTTTTCCTCTTGATTATCAATCACATCTTCCATTCTCTTCTCATGTTAGTAATTTTAATTTGCAGCATAGACTTTGGGTATTAAAAACAACAGAAAACAAAAAAATCTGGAGAATTTTTGGCTGAAATCTTTTACCAGCAAGTGTTCTTCCTTTTCTCTGATAGGCAGATAGGTAAAATTTGAGTTGGATATGAGTTTGAATTGCAGTATTTTGTGTTCAGTTCACTTCTGGTTTGTCCCTGTTCTTTGCAGAGAATTCTTTTGGATTTCCAATTGGAAACCTAACAGCTCCCTATCTCTTCAGCTCTAAAAGTCCTGCTCATCAGAGATCTTGGGTATATAGCTTAGCTTTCTGCTTCACACAGGTTCAAAGTCTGGCAAATGATTTGAGAGGAAGAACTGTTGTGCATTCATTTAGAACCCATTATTTCTAGTAGGACTGTGTCTCCTACTGCAATGTCGGGGGCGCGGCTCCCCGGCGCGGGCCTCTCGGAAGCGCCTGAAGGCCGGCGCGGCCGCGGCGGCCCGCTCTGGAAACCCGCGGGCGCCGGTCGAGCGCGCGCGGCACGCGCCGCCGGGCGCTGGGGGCGGGCAGGGGCGCGAAGGGGACGCAGGCGTCGCCCAGGGCCGCCCCCGCGGAGCCGGGAGGACACCCCGAGGCCGAGGTGAGGACGCGCTGGCCCGAGGGCGGGAGCGCAGGTGAGTCCGGGCGCCGGCAGGGCCCCGGGGCGCGGGGAAGCGCACGGCCGCGCCCCCGGGGGCTGGCTCTGCGAGGGCCGGGGCCGTGGGTCTTGCGCCGTCGCGAGATAAGGCAGGAGTCAGAAAGATGCGCCAACTCTGTAACCAGTAACTCCAGCCCTTGTCCGGAGGAAATCATCCAAAAGAAGAAATGAAGTTGCTCGCTGCGGCACTTTGCCGCAAGAAACTTGGAAACATGGAAACATCCTCAGTTCATTTCAGTTCAGTCGCTCAGTCCTGTCCGACTCTGCGACCCCATGAATCGCAGCACGCCAGGCCTCCCTGTCCATCACCGTCTCTCGGAGTTCACTCAGACTCACGTCCATCGAGTCCGTGATGCCATCCAGCCATCTCATCCTCGGTCGTCCCCTTCTCCTGCCCCCAATCCCTCCCAACATCAGAGTCTTTTCCAATGAGTCAACTCTTCGCATGAGGTGGCCAAAGTANAGCCCTGGACCCGACCCCGCCCCGCCCCGCCCCGCAATGGCCTGGCTGAGGCTACACACCAGCGAAGACACGAGGGCGGAGCTGGAGACGCTGGGCACCTTGTCCACGATGGCCTGCTTCATGTAGCGCTCGATGGCCTGCAGCATGGTGCTCTGCGGGGCGCAGGCGACAGGACGTGGGGCGGTGAGGCCCGGAGGAGGGGAGCAGGTGTGCGCCCCGGCGGCCCCGCGCCCCTCCCCAAGCAGGGCACTCACGTCGGTGATCTGGCAGAGGGCGCGCACGGCCGGGCCCCGGTAGCTGTCCTCCTTGCCGGTCATGTCCTTGGTCAGGCTGCGGGGACACGGCGCAGGCCTCACGCGGGGGCCAGGCCTGCTCCCACGCCCCACCCACCCCAGCCACGTCAGCAGGCCGGTCTCCATTATTAACGGGCGTGCGTTCTGGGCTCTTAACCGTTCATCAAGAGGTCTCCATGAAATTCCACACTGCCCGGGTCACTGCCCTGCTCCGACGGCAATCTCCCCAGGTGGGGCGTCCTGCCGCTGTCCCTGTCGAGGGGTCGCAGAGAAGCCCCCGGCCTCCCCCACCGCACCTTTGTCCTGCTCTGCCTGCCTTGCCCTGGAGGACCCCACTGCCCCAGTTCCAGGAGGCCTTTCCTGACCCAGATTCAAGCTGGCGGTCTCCTGGCCTACTCTCACAGCCGTCACCCTCCCAGGGCCGGTCTGTGGGGTTACCTCGCGGGAAGCTCTGGGGCTGCGGAAGCCACGTCTGCCACACTCTCTAANCTCTGCCTGCCTTGCCCTGGAGGACCCCACTGCCCCAGTTCCAGGAGGCCTTTCCTGACCCAGATTCAAGTTGGCGGTCTCCTGGCCTACTCTCACAGCCGTCACCCTCCCAGGGCCAGTCTGTGGGGTTACCTCGTGGGAAGCTCTGGGGCTGCGGAAGCCACGTCTGCCACACTCTCTAAGTGAACCCACACACGCGTGTGTAGCAAACCCCCAAACGGCGTGGAGGAGAAGCACGCAAATGGAGCCCAGGGACGGCCCCGAGCCGCATGCTTCCTGAGCACAGCGGTCCTCCGTGGGAAAGTCTGCCTGTGGCTTCGTGCGCCCCACCGCCCCGCGTTCCCGTCGCTTCTTCCCCGGCTCTCCTGGGAAGACCTGGAGTTGCACAGGAGCTCCGGGCTGCCTCAGCGGACCAAGAGGAAGCAAGGAAGGGACGGTTTGTGCCTAAGGCCAGGCCAGAGAGCTACAAGCAGAACCGCCCACCCTGGAGGCGCCATGGCTGGGCAGAGGAACTGAAGGAGAGGGCGAGGAGAGAGGAAAGGAGGCGAGGGCGCTGGCAACACGTGGCCGAGGGCTGAGCGGCTGGAGCCCCAAGAAGACGGGAGAAGACAGGCTCGGCGTGGGTGCGGCCGTCAGGGACCCGGGACTCGCCTGCTGGTCACGATGATGACATCCTCTGCGATGCACGACATCTCCTTGATGGTCAAGTAGCACATCCGACGGAGGGTGGGCTGGGCAGGAGAGGAGAAAGCACTGTGACCCCCGGCTCAGCCTGACACAGGGGCAGCCGCTGACGGGGGCCCTCCCACCACCCTGAGAGCTGTCCCCCCGGGGCGGGCAGGGTGGCGGCACTCACGTCATTGGACTGAAAGAGTTTGGTCATGGCGAAGAAGGCCTCGGTCGCTTCCGTGGTCCCCAGGTGCTCCCCCTGTTTCAATTCAGAAAGAAGCCTCAGCTCAGGACAGAAAGGCTGGAAGGTTCTTCCTGCTAAGACAGCCCAGGTCGGAGCCTCAGACCCGGCAGAGGCTGCATCGAGGGCAGCACCTCAGAGTGGGACCCTGAGGGCACCCAGAGATGGGCCGCTGGCTGCAACCACACAGGGGCTATGCCCCTGCGCCCAACACAGCCCGGTACCGTTTTCCGCACCCCCAAGCCTCGCCCTGTTACCTGGTTTATGAGGTAAAGGATCTTGGTGAGGATGTGGGCACATTTCCGAGGGTTGATGGGCGTTTCGTTAAACACACGGGCCTGAGAAGACGCGACCAAGGATATTTACCTTCTGGCTCCATGACTTTCCTCAAGCACATCAGGGCTCTGAGAAGGCCCAGGGTGAAGAAATAACACTTGTCCCACCTTATTTTCACATGAAAGGAGCTTTGTTTTCTTTTTTTTTTAATTCATCTATTAATAACTCCTGAAATCCTCCCTAGATACTAACTGGAGATGTGCTGACTTAGAGATTAATGAACACTTAGTAAAGGCTTTTTTTTTTTTTGCGGGGGTGGGGCCACACTGCGTGGCCTGCATGCAGGATCTTAGTTCCGCAAACAGGGCTGAGCCAGCGCCAAAGCGCAAGCGCAGAGCCCTACCCACTGGGCCACCAGAGAAAATCTCAAAGCTTATTACTTAACTGGCAGGAGAAACAGGTGAAGAAAAGGATCAGCATGACGATTCCCCATCTTCCCATGACCAGACTTCTCCCCTAACGTCCTACAAACCAGCACTCTGAATGTGCTGGCGTTTCGATCACACTGACTGTCAACGTTCTCAGTGGAAGACCCAGGGGAGCACAGGACACTTGCCTCCTGCAGCACCGCACTCTTCTCGAGGTGCTGGAACGGGTTGGAGCCTCCACCTTCCATGAGAGAAGAGACGGGACTGAGCAGAGGTTGTGACCCTGAAATTCGAAACTCTCCCAGATGTAGACAATGGAGAAAGACGTCCCAATGGCTCGGAGATTCAAGCTCCAACTGCTCTGAACAGCAGTCAAAGCTCTACAGGCTGCCAAGAGATCCAGCCAGCCTCCTCTAGGGAGCTCCCTGCCGCCAAACCACTAACTCGCAGTCACCCAGCAGCCCTGGTACAGTGAATGTGTGCCTCTCAGAGTGTCCTGTCTTTCATTCATTTATGCAGCTGGTACCTAGCTGAGCCCCTACTGCGTGAGGGACCACCATCTCCAGTGACCAGGGTTTCTGCACACAGCAGAAATCACACTTGTAACTAATGACACACTTGAGTATCTGACTGACGTCTGTTCTCTCCGCTCCGCTGCGACCATCCTTACGTTCTTAGCTTGCTCACGAGCGCGTCTCACTAGCTCTGCTGCAGTCAGGGCGCAGTGCAACCTGGCATGCACCGGGAGCGCGATACGTTTGCTGGATAAATGAATCGGAGTCAGGGTTCTCAACCACCGATCCGGGCCCTACCGACTAGGACGCCCCAGCACGGGCGCAGCCCCAGGGAATCCCTAGGGGACCACCGGGTCTGGCCCCCTCCCCTGACAGGCGGGGAGGCAGAGGCCCAGAGGCGCAGACCCGCCCAAGGTCACCCAGCGAATCGCGGCCCGAGCTGCCGGGTGAGGGCCAGCGGAGCCCGCTCGGGCTCTCCGGGGCCGGCGAGGACGCGCGCTGCACCTTCGCTCGAGTCCCCGGGGCCTC
>SJYX01011973.1:38246-102545 GCA_006410675.1 Oreotragus oreotragus | reverse complement strand
TCTAGTCAAGGCTATGGCTTTTCCAGTGGTCATGTATGGATGTGAGAGTCGGACTGGGAAGAAAGCTGAGCGCCGAAGAATTGATGCTTTTGAACTGTGGTGTTGGAGAAGACTCTTGAGAGTCCCTTGGACTGCAAGGAGATCCAACCAGTCCATCCTAAAGATGATCAGCCCTGGGTGTTCACTGGAAGGACTGATGCTGAAACTCCAGTACTTTGGCTACCTCATGCAAAGAGTTGACCCACTGGAAAAGACTGATGCTGGGAGGCATTGGGGGCAGGAGGAGAAGGGGGCGACAGAGGATGAGATGGCTGGATGGCATCACGAACTCGATGCACGAGTTTGGGTGAACTCCGGGAGCTGGTGACGGACAGGGAGGCCTGGCGTGCTGCGATTCATGGGGTCACAGAGAGTCAGACACGACTGAGCGACTGAGCTGAACTGAATGATTAGCAGTGATTTTGAGCATCTTTTCAGGTGCCCGTTGGCCGTCCTGGTATTTTCTTTGGAGAAACGTCTATTTAGACCTTCTGCCCATGTTTTGGTTGAGCTCTTTGGGTTTTTGTTGTTATGCTGTGTTGAACAACACAGTCTTATGTTTTCTTCCAAAGATTTAAAATCTTGCCTTTCCCATTTACGTTCTGACTTCATTATACGTTGTTTTTATGGTGTGAGGTAAGGAGTTGATTTCATTTTTTTCCCACTTGGATAATCAGTTGACCAGCACAGTTCATTGACTAATCCTTTCCTTCCACACTGACTTGCAGTGACACTGCTACCTCATGTCAGACTCCCATCTATCGCCCGTGTGGCCCGCCTACGTCGTGTCACTGTCAGTCTGTCTGTCCCTCTGTTGGTCTGTCTTAATCATCACAGTCTAAGGGTAAGTGTTCACATTAGTATCTCGGAGGGTGAATCCTTCCATCTCATTTTTGGAGCATGACTTGACTTTTTTTTTTTGGCCTTTATTCCTCCATAGAAATCCTCTAAATAAAGCTTGTTTCATAGACAGACCTGTGGGATTTTAATTAGAGTTGAGTTAGATCTGTAGATCAGCTTAAGCACTCTCTAGCGTAACCGTCGCTCCATGCACATGTATGAAACTTTCTACCTTTTTGGAGTTACCCTTGGCACTTGTGCGTCCCCCCGATGGCTCTGACGGCTGCCAGGCGGTTGTGATCTGCACAAGCTGTCTAGTTTAATTCTCACAGTCCCCATTCCCCGAGTTCACCAAGCCTTGCAGGATTTGGTGATTTGCCAGAGCTCGCCTGGGGGAGGCAGCGGGGGAGCCAGAGTTTGAGCCCACGCCCGTCTGGCCCACAGCTCAGGACTTAGCTGGCTCCAGTCTCTCCGCGTGGGAGCGACACGTGGCGAGTGTCTCTGGTAGACATGTCGCCCCCTTCCCAGAAAGTTCGCGTCACTTTTGCTTCCCCAGCCTGTTTCAGCGTCAGCATTTACAGTCGGAGCCCGCGGTGAGCAGCAAGCCAGAGAAGCCGGCACTTGCTGAGCTGCTTCTTAGCGCCAGGCACAGCCCGTCTCGTTTGATCCTCACACCACCACCGGGAAGCTGAAGCGCAGAGAGGCACACTCGTTTGCTCAAGATCACACAGCAGACCAGGGGCACAAAGGAGCCAGAGGGTAACGCCTTCTTAAGGGCGTCCAGAGGCCACCCCTCACCTGGGAATAGAACGCGGACTCCTCCCTGAAGTCTGAGGCCCTGACACCCGCGTCCGGCCCCCCTCCCGCCTCCCGGGGAGTCTTCCTGTTCCCCCCACTCTCTGCGGCCCTGCCCTGCGGGCAAGGCCTCTGCCCAGCTCGCGCCCACAGCGTGCAAGTGCTGTGCTCACCTGTGGAGTCCGCTGAAAGGCCACCTCCGCAGAGAGGCGTTCCAAACCTCTGTAGCTGAAGTCCCACCTCCCCTCTTTTCCATGGAGCTGTGCTTTCTTCATGGCAGTTTATCACTGTCTGGGTTGATCATTTGTAGTAAAAGTTCTCCAAAAAGGTAAAAATAATAGGATGTGTTCGTGTGTGTGTGTCTAGACAGACAGGGAGGCTGAGGTTTACTGTGAGGAATTGGCTCATGCAGTTATGAGACCTGCAAGGTGCTCAGCAGTCTGGAGCCCCAGGGGAGCCGATGACTTAGTTCCAGCCCGAGTCCAAAGGTCTGCGGAGCAGGGGAGCTGCTGGTGTGGTTTCCGTCTGAACAGTGGCAGCCTCAAGACTCAGGAAGAGCTGGCATTTCAGTCTGAGGACAAAGGCAGAAAACAGCCAATGTCTTAGTTGGAAAGGCTGTCAGGCAGGTGTAGCTCCCTCTTACGCAGTTAATTTTTTTTGTTTTTAAACACCAGCCTACACCTGATTGGGCGAGGCCCACCCACATTGAGGAAAGCCATCTTCTTTACCCAGTCTAGTGTTTTAAATGTAATCTCAACCAAAGCACCATTACAGACACACCAAGGTAATGAGTGAGCAGGTATCCAGGTGCCCCAGGGCCAGGCAAGTTGACATATAAAGTTAACCATCACACTTGTTGACTGTACCTCTCTACCTTCAGCTGCTAAGGCGAGTCTGGCATGTTCCTGGCGCACAGTAGGGGCTCAGTAAGTAGCAGTGAAATGAATGAATGACACAGCCCAGATTCCTGCCCCGCTCTGAGCAACTCCGTGTTGATTCTTTCTCTGCAGTAAGACTCTCCTTCAGCTTGATCCCTTGGTTGACTGAAAAGAAAAAAAAATAGCATCTGAAGTCAAGTGAATGCCCATGTGCAAAAGCTTGGTATTCGTTTTGTGTGATGAAAGCGCCCAGGACTGGGAGTGTCAGGCATTCAGCTTCTCCTGGACCCCCTTGGTGCCCAGGAAAACAGAATTAACACCCACCCTGCTCGTCTCTGGATGCGCGGCTGTAAGCCTGACAGGCCTACAGCGGGGCTTCAGGCTTCCCGAGAGACAGTTTTCCTGTCGTTGCAAGGAGGAGGAGAAGCAGCCGTCTGCAGGCTCCCCCTCCAGGAGGGGCAGCAGGGCTGGGCCGTTCCGTGACTCACCAGGAGCTGGCGACGGAGAGAAGGGGTTGGGAACGTCTCCACCTGCCCGCGGACTGGAGGACGGCGAGAGAATAGTGACAGTTCAGTAAACTGACAGGGAGTGTCTGTCAGGAGCTCCCCGAGGCCCGTGCCCACCTCACGGGGCCCGTTGAGCCCTGGCTGCGCCTGACTGCACAGATTCTGTGCTCAGAAAGGCCCTGGGACAAGTCTGCCTTTGCATGAGGTGCCAAACACTTGTGCGTGGGATCAGGAGTGCTCACAAGTCACGTTCATGCACTTGTGCGTGGGATCAGGAGCGCTCACAAGTCGACCCACCTCACGGGGCCCGTTGAGCCCTGGCTGCGCCTGACTGCACAGATTCTGTGCTCAGAAAGGCCCTGGGACAAGTCTGCCTTTGCATGAGGTGCCAAACACTTGTGCGTGGGATCAGGAGTGCTCACAAGTCACGTTCATGCACTTGTGCGTGGGATCAGGAGTGCTCACAAGTCGCGTTCATGCACTTGTGCGTGGGATCAGGAGTGCTCACAAGTCGCGTTCATGCACTTGTGCGTGGGATCAGGAGTGCTCACAAGTCACGCACGCACAGGGGTTCAGTGCAGGCACCCCTCTGGAGGGTGACCCTGCTGCGGCTTGTGAAGGGCCTGGGACTTGGAAACCCCGGGAAGTTCAGCCGCTGGGGCTGCTGTGTCTTCCTGACCGTTGTTAGGGACCTGCTGGACACCGTGCTCTGCTCCGAAAAGGCGTCACCAAAGGCTGGTGGCCGAGGAGGAAGGGCATGGGCTGGACTGCCTGAGACACAGACGATGCCCCAGGCCTGCTGCAGTCACCGTGGTTTCCGCGTGGCCGACGCTTTCCCACGTCAAACACGCGAAGACAGTGAGCCCTCCCGGGCCCACTCTTCCCTACATCTCTCTCTGCTCCAAGGAAGATTGTAGACAACCTAGAAAGTGCACGGGCCTCCTGCCAGACGGGCCCTGTGCCAGTCTCCCCTCTTTGCCACCAGCCTCGTCGCTGCGCCCCTTGCCCCACCCAAGGCCCCCAGCTCTGGCACTCTGACGACCCCGGGGCCTTGTGTTTCCGTTTTCCGGCCCAGTCTTTCCACAGCGTTAGAAACCAGTGATCAGTCTGTGCTCGGAAATCACACAATGCGAGGGTGTATTCCTTACCACTGCACAAAAGTCACCCCAAAACTCAGCCGCCTAAAGTGACACCGTTCAGTGAGATGCCAGCTCATTCCCTTAGGATGACCAGTATCAAAAGAACAAACCAGCTGGCGTTGGTGAGGGTGTGGAGGAACTGGAACCCTTGTGCCCCTTTGGTGGAAGTATGAGAAGGAAGACATGCAGAGGCCTCCCCGCAAATTCAGCATAGAATCACCATACGGTCCAGCAACTCCATCTCTAGTGTTCACCAGAAAAACGGAAAGCAGGCTCTCAAAGACAGGTTTGGAGATCAGTCAAACTCTTGTCCGTTGCATTGGTGATGCCACCCAGCCATCTCGTCCTCTGTCGCCCCTCTTGCTCCTGCCCTCAGTCTTTCCCAGCGTCAGGCAATATTACTCGGCCTTAAAACAGAGGAAATTCTGATACACCCTGCCACTTGGATGAGCCTGGAGGATCTCGCACTCACTGAAATGAAGCTGTCGCAAAGGACGGCTACTGTCTGATTCCACGTCCATGGGCACCTAAAGGCATCACAGTCACCGAGACGCAAAGTGGGACGGTGGTTTCAGGGTCTGGGGAGAGGCTGGGGGAGTTACTGGTCAGCGTTTGTAGCATTCCAGTTGCAAAGAGAGGGCGTCCCAGGCAACTGGCACATAGCATTGTGCCAGTAGTTACCAGGGCCGAACAGGACCTTCAGATAGCTAGGATGGTCCATTTATGCTGTGTACTTTTTACTGCAATAATTTTGTGTTTTAAATCCCTTTCTTATCTCACGGTTTCTGTGGCTAGGAATCTGGACCTAGCTCAGCCGGGTGCTCTGCCTCAGGGTCTCTGACGAGGCTGCACAGGGGCAGGGGTCTCATCTGAAGGCTGAGGAAAGGTCTTTATTGCCAGGGTTCGCTCCGTTGTCAGCTGTCGGCTCGAGGGTGTCCTCCATTGTAGGCTTTGGCCAGAGGCTGCCCTCAGGCCCTTGCCACGCGGGCCTCTCCGTGCGGCGGCACGCTTCTTCAGAGTGTGCACACGAGGAGGGCTGTATAGCAATACGGCGCATGAGGTGGAGCCCAGAGTGTTCGTGACCTGACTGCAGCTGTGATGCGGCCTCGCCTTTGCCACCTCCTAGGAGGGAGCATCAGGTGGTCAGGTCCAGCCCACGTTCAGGGGGTCTGCACGACGGCTGACCTGGCTGACCTCTGCTCTTGTATTCATCGTTCATGCTAAGGCGCTTCAGTCCCATCGGACCCTGCGACCCTGTGAACTCATAGCCCACCAGGCCCCTGTCCATGGGATTCTCCAGGCAAGAATACTGGGGTGGGCTGCCCTGCCGTGCCCTTCTCCAGGGGATCTTCCCGACCCAGGGGTCCTGCCCGCATCTCCTGTGTCACCTGCACTGCCTGGCGGGCTCTTTACCACTGGCGCCACCCTGGGAGCCTGCCTCTGTCCACGGTACCACCTAGTTGCATTCCAGCCTCGATTCCTTCCTTCCCCTTCTCCACATCCAGGCCCTCTGCAGGCTTCTTGTTCTCTCCAGCAAATACACCCAGAGCTCCTGTTTATGGGCTGGACTGTATGCCTGGCTCCTGGCTCAGCAGTAACCCAGACAGGCTCCCTGCCCTCCTCATGCCCCAGGCTTGTCGAGGCAGTGGTTTTAAACTTGTTTCCTTAGCTATAAAGTCCGAATTGTGTAAATGATCACCAAGTGAGCTAATACGAAGTCACGCTTTGAGCAGCGTCTTAGCACACAGTAAGTGCCCAGCAAGTCTTAGCTGTGATTGTCGGAGAAAGTGGGGAAACCTGTGAATGAGCACAGAGGAGGGTGCCACGGAAGGGGACAACGGGGGGTGGCCACCTCTCCCCAGGCGGGCGGGGAAGCCTTCTCCGAGGGGCACGTCTTAGGTGACACGAGGGGCTGGCGGCGCCCGGCGGGCGAGCCCAGGCAGTGCAGGGCCCGGGCTGGCGCTGGGGCGGGCTGGGCGGGCCGGGTGGACAGAGGACGCAGGGCCTTCGCAGGCGGGTTTCGGAAGCAGATGCGTAAAGAGTCCTCCTGCTGGTGCAGGAGGCACAAGAGGCTCGGGTTCCACCGCTGGGGAGGGAAGGTCCCCTGGAGGTGGGAACGGCAGCCCGCTCCAGTGTTGCTGCCTAGAGAATCCCGTGGACAGGGGAGCCTGGCGGGCTGCAGACCATGGGGTCGCACAGAGCTGGACGTGGCCGAGCAACTGGNAAGCAGATGTGTAAAGAGTCCTCCTGCTGGTGCAGGAGGCACAAGAGGCTCGGGTTCCACCGCTGGGGAGGGAAGGTCCCCTGGAGGTGGGAACGGCAGCCCGCTCCAGTGTTGCTGCCTAGAGAATCCCGTGGACAGGGGAGCCTGGCGGGCTGCAGACCATGGGGTCGCACAGAGCTGGACGTGGCCGAGCAACTGGGCACGCACACTTGGGCCGTGGCGGGGGAGGAGGGCGAAGGCGGGGAAGGAGGGGAAGGCGGGGGAAGGAGGGGACCAGAGGGTGCCGTGTTTCTGGCTCTAATTAGCTCAGCTGGTAAAGAGTCCGCCTGCAACGCGAGAGGGCCCGGTTTGATGCCTGGGTTGGGAAGATCTGCTGGGGAAGGGATAGGCTACCTGCTCCAGAATTCTTGGGCTTCCCTGTGGCTCAGCTGGTAAAGAATCTGCCTGCCATGTGGGAGGTTCAGTCCTTGGGTTGGGAAGATCTCCTGGAGAGAGAGAGGCTACCCACGCCCGTATTCTGCCCTGGAGAATTCCATGGACTGTAGAGTCTGTGGGGTCGCGAAGAGTCAGACACAACTGAGCGACTTTCACTGCAACTTTTCACCACTGCCGTGTGGAAGCCAGGACACCCCCGATTTGGACGAGATGCCCCGTGAAGAGGCCGCCAGCTCCTTGCCGTGTGGCTGGTAAGTCAGCCCTGTCCCTTGCTCCTGGTCTGCTGGTAAGTCAGCCCAGTCCTTTGCTCCTCGTCTGCCTCTCTGCAGGAGAGTGGCCTCACCCACAGCAACCTTCTCCAGTCCCTCCCTGGCATGCACGTGGCTGCCTGGTCAGATCAGAGATCAGTAGATGCCTGTAGAGGCAGGGACCCAGGAGGGGCCCCAGCAGGCCCTACTCCGGCTGGTCAAGCAGTCTTCCTGCGTCCACACCTCTCACCCTGCTCCGTCCTTACAAGAGGCCATCTGTGGTGCGTGGTGATGCGGGCCAGGCCTTTGGAGTCAAGTGGAACCTGCATCCGGTTCAGATACATTGCCTAAGCTCTGGGACGCTAGACATTTTGTCTGTGGAAGAAACGTTTGCTGTTTAGTGGGTGTGTTGGCGGACTCCAGGACTACCCTCAGCCTCAGGACTTGTTAGAAGGACTCATGATTCAGGAAAGCAGTTCGGCTCATGGCTACAGTCCACGCTAGTAGAAGAATGGAGATTAAAATCAGGAAAGGAAAGCGTATTCAGAGCAGAGCGCAGGAGCCCCAGGTGTGGCTGTCCGCTGTGCTGACCACAGGAGGCCCGCAGACGGCGCTTAGTTCTCGCGGCGACCGTGTGTGACAGCGCGCACAGGTGTGGCCAGCGGGGACTCTCATCCGGTCCCCAGTGCCCAGGGTTTCTGTGGAAGGGCAGTCTCGTAAGCAGAGTGCAGCCCCGTGGCTGAGCACAGATAGACAGCCTCCATTACGTGCACGCGTGCTGAATCGCTTCAGTCGTGGACAACCCTGTGGCCCGTCAGGCTCCTCTGTCCGTGGAATCTCCTGGCAAGAATACTGGAGTGGGCTGCAGTGCCGCCTCCAGGGGATCTTCTCGAACCAGGGACTGAACCCAGGTCTTCTGCGTCTCCGGCATTGCAGGCGGATTCTTGGCCACTGAGCCTCCACGGTCTTCATTCCCAGCCCCCAGCTGCGGCCCCAGGCAAGTAAAACATCACATGGTTGGCATCAGCCGTCTGGGGTGGCCCTGGGCCCCAGGCACACAAAGGCGCTTTTCCCACGTGGACGCTGCACGGGCCTGCATGCTGCCTCCCAGGAGCCAGGCGAGGGCCGTCCTCGCTGTGGGATGTGCAGGGTTTGGACCTCCCAAGCGTGCTGAGCTCGCCCTTTACTGCACACTTGACGTGAACATTTACCACGTGTACCAGTCAGGGTCCAGCCAGGAAAACCGAAGCCACTGTAGGTATTTAGAACAGACAGAATTTAATACAAGGAGATTGTCTCACAGGTGATTGAAAAGCTGGGGAGTGACACAGGAGGCAGGGAGCCCAGGAACCAGCAGCGGCAATCACAGGCCTCTCCAGACCGCTCCAGGCCTAGGGGCTGCCTGGTGGGTCCTGGGGCACGCAGGGAGAGCTGTGGGCTCACACCGCCCCCCAGCAGAGGGGGCAGGGAAAAGGACCCGGGTCAGCAGAGGGGGCAGGGGAAAGGACCCGGGTCAGCGGAGGGGGCAGGGGAAAAGGACCCGGGTCAGCGGAGGGGGCAGGGGAAAAGGACCCGGGTTCTTCCCCCGCCCGCCTGCCCTGCCCCCACTGGCACCTCCCAGGGCGGGGGCTCCCCAGAAAATGACTCCGACTCCCGTTTACTCAGGGCTTGTTTCAAGGTGCCTGACAGTGTGCCAGCCACGGCCACGCACCCCACCCCGTGTGGCCCTGCCTGAGAGCTGCCCTGCAAGCAGATGCTGCCGCTGCTTCATAGGGATGACAGTGATGAGGGGCAGATAAAGCGAAACAGCCTGTTGGGGGAGCTGGAGGCAGGGCTGCAGGGAGGCAGACATTGTGCAGAAGCCTTCCTGGCCAGGAGGCGCCCGCAGCCAGCGGAGGTGGGGGGCGAGGTGCTCCTCAGCACACGCGATCCAGCCAGGAGTCCCCTGCCTGGCCCCACTTCCTGTCTCAGTCCAGCTGTCCCCACCCGCATTGCCTCCTGGGAAGGCCTGGGTTCCTTCACCGCAGAAGTTGTTTGCAGTGAATCTTTTGTTTCCCCCTCCTGCTTGACTCGTGGCTATAGTTTGTCTCTCAGAGACCTGCTCGATTAGGTTTCTCAGGCCATTTCCACACTGCTGAGGGGCACGTCAGCCTGGGACTTGCTCACACACAGGCAGTTCAACACTGGCGCTCAGAATCCAGGAACCAGGGTGCTCCCATAAATGGTTTTAAACCCGGTGCTGCAGCCCAGCAGCTCCACGCCTTTGCCTGGCCTCGGGGGTCAGAAAGCCCTCCTGTTACCTCCTCCCACACTTGGCCTTGCACCCTGGCCAGCTAGCCTGTACTCCAGATAAGAAGTGCAGAGAAAGGAGGGCTGTCTTTCCCCCAAGCGCCATGTGCGAAGACTGTGTCTCACGATGGTTTTTTAGGTGTGAGTGCTGTGGTGGCTGGATAGGAGAACTGAAACTGCCTCCAGATCTTTGAGGGAAACACACACGCACACATTCACATGTAAAGTGAATATGGCGACTTAGCAATTATTAGATCTTTTTAGTCTGTGCATTTGACTTTTTAAATAATAAAAACAAGTCCCTTCCTTGCTTCTTTAAAACATGTATTCATTTTTAACTGTAAAATTAATTGACTTTTTTTTTGCTTTCAAACTACCAATCGTAACTTCTAATCTGTGTTATCACTTTGGGTTTACTTAATTCCGTCCAAGAGGGGAAAATTAGGGGAACAAATAGGGCTTTTTCTACTTAAATGTAGGTTTTAAGGCAGTGTAGAGTAGGGTTTGTCTCTTGTCTTTTAAGACATAAATGAAGGTCAGGGTTAGGCAGACCTACCCTGTTCTCTCGCTCGCTCTCCTGGAGAGCAGCTGATGAGGAGCGAAGGGTCCAGGAGGGAAGGCCTAGGGAGAGGGTGGCAACCTGGCCGCAGCGTCTGCAGGAGGCTCACCCGGGCAGGCCCAGCTGCCACAGCCTTGCACAAGCTGTGTGGTCGGGAACAAGGCGTGGGATGGACCCACTGACGCCTCTGGCATGACCTTAAAGATGGTGGAGGAAACGACCAGCACCCTCTCCATCACACACTTAAGTAGCACAGAGATTAGCATGGAGAGTTCAATGAACTGCTCAGCGAACTATGGACTGACTTGTGTGGGATGCGGGTGGAGCGCAGAAGCAGAGCCAACCGCGTTGCAGCCCTTTGCCACCTCGGTTTCTGAGCTGTGGACTCGCACAGCCATTCAAAATGGAAAGGAAACTGGCGTTTCAGCTACTTATTGCTGAAGTCAGCATGTCAAACTTGCTTCAGACGTGACTGCATATTTCCCCTGGCTCTGCAGTCCGGGCTGGGCTCAGCTGGGTGGTTCTTCCACCCTGCCAGGTGTCTCCTGGGGTGGAAGGTTCTAAAGAGCATCTTCACTCAGACTTCTGGGGCTTCAGCTGAGGTGGCTGGAACACAGGGATGACTGAGACACTTGTCCCTCTATGTCATCACAGTAGCTGGACCTCTTTACAGAGTAACTCGGGACTTCAAGAGACAGTATCCCAAGAGAACAGACCCCAGCACTCAAATCTTTATCAAGGCTCTGTGCCCAGCACACCTGCTCCCATCCCATTGGCCAAAGCAAGTTAGTTATGTGTCCAGTCCCGGAATTTACATGTGAGGAAGAGGGCTGACCGTCAGTGGAGACACCAATGCATGGACCCACCACAACCAGGAAAAGCCCTGCGTACAGCAGTAAACAAACTGCCGTGGATCACCCGGGATGAAGCTCTCCTTTCAGTTAGGAAGACACCATGAGGGATCTCAATCATTCATTCATTTAACAAGCGTTTCTCAGGAGTGCAGATGCTGGGGATTTGGTATGGATGAGACAGGTGAGCTCTTGCTTCTGAGGGCTATCAAATAGTGCACGTGCAGATAAGACAGTTTCCGATGATGACCAGCACTGTAAAGAAAGCAGCTTAACCGCAGAGAGTCGGTAGAGGTTGAGGGTGGGTACTTTAGCTACAGGGATCAGGAGAGGCGTTCCTTGAAGCACGAAGCTTAGCTGAGACTTAAACGAGAGGGCACCATCCTCGCGGAGATCCAGTTGCAAATGTTCTAGGAGGAGGGAATCAAGGACGGAGGAAGGGGGCAGGAATGCACCTTGACCAAGCCTCAGCTCGACGTGTTTCAGGGATAGTAGACTAGGGCGTCTGGAGTATTGGAAAAGGGAGGCAAGGTCCGAGGGAGCAGGCTGGGCCTTGCCACACCTCTGAATGCACCCGGAAGTATGACGTGCATCGGGATCCCATCATCCTGCCCCTTCCCGGCCCTCTGCATTTCAAGAACCATTCTGAGAAGCTATCAAGCTCTGGGGGCTGCCAGAAGGTCGGGGGGTGGGGCGCTCAGAAGGAAGTTAAAAAATATCCTAGCGTTGGAGGCTAACTCCCTTGTGCCATACGTTGGGACGCAGTGCGCACACCTCCCACCACCACCGTCGTACACACAGACAAGCCGTCTTGACACAGACTCCAGGGCGCTGTTGCCCAGTTCTAATTATAACCAACATTTGTTTTCACATACATCATCCCACGTTATCCCTTCGTCCAGCCAGAGCCAGTCTGTCCAAGGAAGCAAACATTTGAGCAACCTTCGTGCTAAATCTTGTGCTCAGCAGCCCTGTGCATCTGGTTAACCTTCCCCCAAGCCTGTGCAGGTTTTAACTTCTTATCTCCATCTCTCTGTGGAGGATGTAGGCTCAGAGTCACACAGGAAACAGCAGCGCTGCAATTCCAGCCTGAGTCCTTTGATCCAGAGTCACAGGCTCCACCCCCTGCAGCTCCTGCAGGCTGCTTAGCCCGGCCTGCCCTGGGCAGGTGGCCAGGTTGCGCATTCTCCCGGAGCTCCATCTCCATACAAGGGCCTCCGTGAGCCGGAGATGAGAAGGATTGAAGGAAAATGCTTATTGTGTTACTTTGAATTTTGTCTTCCTTAGTGAAACCAGTACACCTGGAGTACACCCTGAGCAGATAGGTATCTATAGAGCGAATATTACACAATGTGTATAAAAATGTCCCTGTGTATTTACCATACTTTTTCAAATGAACAATTGGATCTATTATTTTCAATTTAGATGTTGTTTACCGGAAACGGTTGCTAGAGATTAAAGAAAAAAAATATTCAACCTCTTCTGTGAAAATGTAACTAAGATATTTTAAAGTAACCTTTTCCAACCTGGCAGTGCAGCGGTTAGGACACAGTTAACCCTTTCCCTGCCAGGCCCCGGGTCAGTCTCTGGGTGGGGAACGAAGATCCCACAAACTGTGTGGCACGGTCAAAAATCAAACAAACTCATCCTTTTTCCTGACTTTAAAATGATCTATACTTTCCAAAAGGAAATACACGTATCTCCATCCACATATATACACACACGTAGTTGCTTTTATATGTATATGTAATTCTGTGGTCACCTTTAGCCCTATTAAACATGCAGTGTGTGTGTTTTGAAAGTGTTAATTATCTACACATTTAAAATATCGCACTTTGGAACGCTGACTTGATACTCCTTTCTATTAGAAGATCCGCAGTGGCTGGAGCCTCTCACAGCCCGAGAGGCCCCTGGTCCGGCTGATCTAAACCATGTCGAGTCTGGGATTGTGTCTGTTGTTTTGAATTGCAGGGCAAGTGACCTGCCTGGGTCATGTTCAATCTGCAGTCGGTGTTTAGACACGGCACAAACATCCCGCGAGAACTCGGAGGGGACTGCCAGGGAAGGCCTGGGCCTCCTTCCCGGAACAGCCCGCTTCTGACCAGCTCAGTGTCTCCTCCACGCGTCCCAGCGACCCCCCGCCATAGGTGGGGCTGGAGCCCAGCAGGATTAACCCTCACTGAGAGGGAATATGGATCACAGCCTCCCCGCCACTCCATTTGCTTTCCAAAGGTCAGCGGCTTGAGATAATGTGTTTTAGGGATTTCCCAGTCAGCTAGTATTTAAAACATGTTTATATTGAAAAAAGAAGATAGAGCCTCTGGCAACTAGGAAAACAGAATAAAAGTTTTCCCTGGACTCTTTTTTTTTTTAAAATTATTAAAGAACAATCGATTTTGAAACTAACGATGTTGCGTTAGTTTCAGGTGTAGAACAAAGTGGTTGAGCTACACGTGCATAAATCTGGTTTTTCCCAGACTCTCTTCTCTTGGAGATTCTTACAGGATATTGAACAGTTTCCTGGGCTGCACAGTAGGCCCCTGTTGGCTATCTGTTTTCTGTATAGTGTGGATGTGTCAGTCCCAAACCCCGGATTTGTCCCTCCTTCCACTTTCTGCTTTGGCAGCCATACACCGGTTTTCTGTGTCTGTGGGTCTGTATCTGTTTTGTGTATAAATTCATTTGTGCTGTTGTTTTGGGAGGGTGGTTACACAAACCGGTGATGTCATAGGCTATCTGTCCTCGTCTGGTTGACCTCACTTAGGGTAATCCCCTCTCTCAGTCTATCCATGTCACTGCAAATGGCTTTCCCCTACTCTTTATTTGCAGTTTTTGCAATAATAGTAAAGGAAATAGGAATTAGAAGCCTCAGACATCTCAGCCTTCTTCTTTCTAGTCCTTGTCCATACAGGGATTTGTGTTGACAAAGTTGATAACGTCTGTGTTGTCTTTTCGCCTAATGTCAACAATTCCATAAAAGAGCACGTCGCTTCTCAGAGAGGAAGGGGTGTCGTAATATTACATACAGTTTGGGGAAAGAGAAAAAAATTATTCATAAACCTGCCATCCTTACTGAACCACTTTAATTTTTACATTTTCTATCTATGCTTTGTTCACTGCATCTATATTTTGCATATTTTATATAATAGAACTATTCTGGTTATTGCCCACAAGCATTCACAGGTTTATAAAAAAGAAATGTATACTCCTACACTCTACAAAACTTAAAAACCTGTTTTGAGTTCTCCTTACAAATCCTCATCCACATGCATATTTCATTTTTTCCACTAGTACTAAAAGCAAGAATTCAATTTATTGTTTCTATCCTCTTTTATATTATAAGACACTTAGTGATTCCCTATACTCTTTATTACTTTTTTCTTACACTTTGTTTAAGACTTGAAAGAATTACAAAAGTAGTGCATGCTGATTTTTACAACTGAAACAATGCAAAATTTTGTGAAAGGCCCTACTCCAGTCCCATCCCCTGAAGTAATAAATGCTAACAGCCTGGTGTGCTCAACGCAGATCTTTCCTGTCTTTCAGACGTACGTGCCGCATTTTATGCTTTTCTTTTTTACAGAAATGGAATACTATGCACATGTCTTCACAACTTGCTTTTTTTTTTTTTTAACCATAACATGCATATTCCTCAAGACCAAGAGATAACAACTTATTCTTGTAGGTGGGTTTATTTTACGTTAAGGATGTATTGTAATTTATTCATTTATTTCCCTGATGACAAATATTTCCATCATCCATACTTTTTTTTTATCTCTAAGAAATGTTGCGATAAAACATCCATCGGCATGTGGTCTTCTCTACGGGTACTTTTATATCTGTAGGCCTGCTTATCCAAAATGGGATTTGCAAGATAAAAGAACATATATCTTTGTATTTAAAAATTTTAAATCCGCTTTTTGCAGCCGTCAGGGCCATGCGCTCAAATGCTCCCATTTAACTGTAGCGTCAGTGAGGTTTGATGAGGGTACTCAGCAGTGTCACCACCAACACAGCTCAGGCACAAACCTTTCCAGCCCCTGAAACGGCCCCTCTCGCACCTCTGCAGGCGCGCCCCCGCCCCCCACCCCACTGCCCAGGAGGGTTTCCCCTTCCTGGAACGCCACGTACCTGGGATCCCCCAGCTCTGTCTCGTCCACTTGGCCCAACATGCTGGACAGTCACCCGCCTCATAGCTCATGTCAGAAGTTTCTTCCTTTTTGCTGTCAAGTGTGGTTTTCAGAGAACCAAGTTCCTTTCCAGAAAAGTCACAGTCCTACCAGCAATGAACAGGAATGTCTTTTTCTCCGAATCTCTACAGGCACTGGGTGTTACTCTTTGGTTTTTGCCAGCTCCTCGGATGAAAATGAGGCTGTTGCTGCTGCCTGAGTTTGCATTTCCTTGAGCGGCTGCGGGGAGCCGCAGCGTGTGAGCCTCCCCTGTTGTGGAGCGCGGGCTCTGGGGTGCTCGCTCTGCGGTAGTGGTGGCACGTGGGCTTGGCCTGGGGCTCAGCAGCGGTACCACAGGTCCTAGTCGGTCCCCAGCATGTGGGACCTGCCCAGATCCGGGGTATGACCCACACCTCCTGCATTGGCAGGAGGTTTCTTTACCCTGAGCCTCCAGGGAAGCTCTGGGGTTGCGCTTCTTGCATTTTCTCTTTTATGGATTATCTGTCAGACCACTGACTCATTTTTCTATTGGATTTTAATTTGTAGGAACTCTTTGTTTACTAAAGATCTTAACTTTTGTTGCAGATAGTATCATTTTTTCCTGCTCTATCCTTTGTCTTCTAACTATTAAAGTGTTTTTTGTCTTAAAACTTAGAATGTCAGGTAGTCCAATATGCATATCTTTGCTTTTATAGCTTCTGGATTCCCTGATAAGCATAATATCTATATACTGTCGCGTTCTGCTCCTTCACTTAAAATGTAAACATTTCTCGTGTGAGCGCTTACTCACTTCAGTCGTGTCCAACTCTTTGCGACCCTGTGGACTGTAGCCCACCAGGCTCCTCTGTCCATGGGATCTCCCAGGCAAGAGTACTGGTGTGGGTTGTCATGCCCTCCTGCAGGGGACTTTCCTAACTCAGGGACTGAACCCGCATCTCCTGCAGCTCCTGCGTTATGGGCAGATTCTTTACTGCCGAGCCACCGGGAAAAACCTTCTCGTGTATTACCACCTTCACAACTGCGATTGTTAAGGCGGCACTTGGTCACACCCAGAGATGGCCCATGAAGTAATTAAAATTATTCTTCTCTTGGATACTTGATTTAATCATTAATTAATAATTATTAATTTAATTACTTTGAATAATTTCCCAAGAGTAATGTCCTAGGTTTTGAAGGTGTTTTGTAATTTTTATTTTTTGGCTGCACAGCTTGTGGGATCCTGCTTCCCTGATGAGGAATCGAACCCATGCCCTTGACAGTGAGAGCGCAGTCTAACCACCAGACTGCCAGGGAATTCTATATTACGTGATTTTAAAAATACTCTGGGCCAGAATACTGGAGCAGGTAGCCTGGGTCGGGAAGGTCTCCAGCAGATCTTCCTGACCCTGGAATCAAGCTGGGGTCTCCTGCAATGCAGGCGAATTCTTTACCAACCGAGATATCAGGGAAGCCCAACAGAGGGATGCCAGCACAGGGTCTGGAGTGGTTTCATTCTCTGAGGGCACGCGGGGTCCAGTGATAGACACGGAGGTTCAAGGCGGGCCGCATCAGCCCTGTGTGTGCCTAGAAGCCCTGCTTCCTAGTTTGTGTCAGAACAGACCCCCAAACAGTGATACCTGCTCTGTGCGCCCCCGCACTGCATCTGGGGGTCCCGTCTCTCCCTTCTCCCTACCCCCACGTCCTCTCTACAGCTGCCTAAAGAAGCTGGGGGCTGAGCGGTGGAGCCACGCCTGGGTCCCAGCTCTGACCTGACCGGAAGCCTGGTCCTCTGGCCGTATCCATGAATAACGTTTGCACAGCACAGATCCCTTCCCCATTTACAAGGGCCCTCTCTCAGCCTTTGATGTCGGAATCCCCCGCTGCTTTTCTCAGCCCAGTGAATGCCTTCTCACCCTTCAAGACGCAGGAAGACACCTCCCCGTCCCAGCAGCGTCCCCTCACTCTCTCGGGATGCTCTTAGCTCTCACACTGTGTTTCCCAGCAGTCTCCCTGACTGCACCCAGCCTCTGCCCACCGCTGTGGGTTTCCCTGAGGAGTGCAGAAGTACGTTGCAGGTGGAGCCTGGGGGTGGGTCTGTGGCAAGGAGAGATTAATGAGGGGCAGCGTGGAGATGCACGGTGGAGCTGGGAAGGCTGGCAGGGGCTGGGCCACTGGGATCCTTGCCTGCCAGGCAGCAGGCTGGGCATTGTCTCCTGGTCAGTGTGGAGCCAGTGGAGGGCTGGAATGTGACTCGGCTTGGGTGAGTGGTGGCCGTCTGCAGGCTGGTGACAGTGAGGGCCTAGCAGAGGCAGCTGAGATGAAAGGAAAGGAAGGGGCTGGATTCCAGAGAAAACCTGGATTTTGAAGCAGTAAGTCTTGGCCACTTGGTGTCCACGCGGCTGTACCCACTCAGACCCCAGCTTGTTTAGGTAGCGGTTTAGCGGGCATAGGAGTAGGGAGGGGAGAGAGAGGACTCCGAGATGAGGTGTGGGGGCGCACAGAGGGGGCACCCCTGTCTGGGGTTGTTTCTGCCACAAACCAGGAAGCAGGGGTCCCAGGCATACCCGGGGCTGGTGAGCCGTACCTTGAGCCGCTGCTCTTCAGGAATGCCTGGACTGATGTCTCCCCGGAGGACCTCCCCCGCCAGCCCACGTGGGGTGTATCCGCAGTTTGGGGTAGGCGTGGCGGGGGGTCCGCGGTTGAGAGGCAGGCTCCGGGGCTGGTCTGCCTGGGCTGATGAGAGGCCCAGCGCTCGATGTCTGAGTGCTTTTCAGCTTCAAAGTGAGAGGAGCGTTGTGGGTGCTGTGTGAAGGAGTAAGCGCTGAGGAAGGCAGAGTGCTGGGCACAGAAGGAGCTCCCGGTAAGTACAAACTATGCTGGGCGTCAGAATACCGCAGCTGGGCCCAGAGAAGGGCGGCTCTAGGAGCCAGAGAAGGGTTAGGGTTAGGGTTAGGGGGGCTTGCACGCGAGGAGAGGGCGCCGCAGACTCGCAACCTGTGCAGCTTGGCGCTTCTTGTGGCCAGCTCCCAAATATTCATTAAATGAACGAATGCTTCCTAAACATTCTTTAAATATTTGGGAAATTTTTTTGATTCTTTAAAGCTTTAAAAATTTTTGTCTAATTTTTAGGTTACTTTGCATTTACAATTATTACGAAATACTGGCTATATCCGTTGTGTTTACAGTACATCCTTGATCCTCTCTTACACTCAGCAGTTTGTTACTGCCCACTCCCCCTATATTGCCCCTTCCCCAGATTATTTTTTTATTTAAAAATGCGTGTTGCAAAGTTTCCTACATTCATGAAAGAAACTTTAGACAATAGACATTGTTAAAGCGATTTAGTGAACTGAGTTATAGTCACATCACTTGCTATGACAGCACTGACACAGAAACTTAGGCAGCCTTTTCAAATTCCTTACATTTATCGTAAAATTATTCAACCTAACACAAGATTGTCTGGTATGCAAGTATCTAATCTTCCCAAGCTTCCTGTTACACAGATCTCTGTGGGGTAGGCACAGAGGCCCTCCCTGGTCCTGTAACTTCTAGTGTTGCGTTAGGGGGGCCGTCCCCCAGCTGCCTAGGCCTTTGACCGCTGCGAGCTAGACCCAGGCCAAGGCCTCCCGCACCTCCAGAGCTGGAGCCTGGAGGACAGAGATGCCACCACCCGGGGCCCCCCACGCTGCGTGCAGCTGTGGCGTGAGGGCTCCGTGAACACGGCAGGCCCTGGGGACGGCGGCTCTCGCCGGGCTCTGCAGAGGGTCAGGAGCACGCAGACAGCTGGCGCGTGGTCCTGGGGACGACGATGCTCGCCGGGCTCTGCGGAGGGCCTGAGGAGCACGCAGACAGTTGCCCCCTGGGCTGCGCTGAGTGGATCCACCCCCGGATAAGGCCGCGCCCTACAGGCTAGTGATCGCCAAGATCCTGTGCCCTGTGAGACTTCGCTGGGGTCCAGTGGGTGACTCTGGGCTCCCCGTTCAGGGGTGCCCAGGTTCGATCCCTGGTCAGGGACTGAATCCCACATGCCACAAGTAACAGGTAACACACGCTGAGAGGAAGAGCTGGCGCAACCAGTGAGCACGTGGTGAGAAGAGAGCCTGTGCCTGCCTCAGGCACAGACCCATCCGACACGTATTAGCCAAAAGGAAGAAACGCACAGTCTCGTAATCCCAGCACTGCATTCTGAAGAGGTTAGATGTGTTGTGTCTGTACGTATAAGTTGTTACGTCTTACAGATATGTGCAGAGATGTGTTTTGAAAAAAGTTAAAACTATAGCAATAAAAATGAGATAGAACTACACATATTATATACCCTATTTTTTACTTAAACATAAATTAATCGATGTATTTCTGGGCTTGTCATTTATTAACGAGCTGGTTTTGAACAAGTTACTTCAATCCCTGTGCTTCAGCATTCTCATCTATAAACAACATGCATTTTATCACAGTTATATTATGAGGGTTAAATGAGGTAATACACATGGAGTACATACTTAAGGTTCAGTAAATGTTAGTTACTGTTCAGTTCAGTCTCGCAGTCCGACTCTGTGACCCCACGGACTGCAGCACGCCAGGCCTCCCTGTCCATCACGAACTCCCGGAGTTCACTCAAACTCATGTCCATTGATTCAGCGATGCCATCCAGCCGTCTCATCCTCTGTCGTCCGCTTCTCCTTCTGCCTTCAGTCTTTCCCAGCATCAGGGTCTTTTCCAGTGAGTCAGTTCTTTGCATCGGTGGCCAAAGTATTGGAGTTTCAGCTTCAGCTGAAACCATTACTAGTTACTATTAGTAAGTCATTAAATATTCTTCCTCAAAAGTCTAAATGGCTGTATAGCAAGCATCCCACAGTATTGACAACACAGTGTCCATGTTTTGGTAACTCAGTCACGTCCAGCTCCTTGCAACCCCGTGGCCTGCAGCCTGCCAGGCTCCTTTGTCCTTGGGGATCCTCCAGGCAGGAATACTGGAGTGAGTTGTCATGCCCTTCTTCAGGGTTCTTCCCAACACAGGGCTTGAACCCAGGTCTCCCACATCGCAGGTGGATCCTTTACTGTTGGAGCTACCCTGGAAGCTTTTATCGGTAACACTGACATCTGATAAATAAATATATAGGTTTATATAATATATAAATATACTTCTGTGCTATTTATATTATACATTATTTATATGTGTGGTAAATATCTGGCATATGAATTGATATAATAGCATGTATATATACTGCTATATGTTTCCAGGTATGCTGTTATATCAGTGTATATGTATATTGTATATATATATTTAAATATATATAAAACCTATTCCTTCAGTTCAGTTCAGTCGCTCAGTCGTGTCCGACTCTTTGCGACCCCATGAATCGCAGCATGCCAGGCCTCCCTGTCCATCACCATCTCTCGGAGAAGTGGGTCTGAGTTCAGGTAGTTCAGCCACTGCGGTAGGTCGGTAGAGTAGGAGCCAGCAGGGGAAGAGGAGGACGGGTGTTAGGGAGGGTCGTAGTCTCAGAAAAGAAAAGGTTACTCAGTTGCGAAGTGGTGCTCCACCGGTTTCATGACCTCAAAGTCGAAACCGTAGTAAGGAAGGTTTCTTTAGGGTCCCGATTAGAGGAAGTCTTACCTGACCAACCTAGAGGAACGTCAGGTTCCCTGAGAGTTCTCAGAAGAGGTTGTGGTGTCAAGTTTTCGTAGTTAAGAAGCCGCGAGTCGAAAGAAGTGTCAGGTTGAGTGTAGGTTACATGACCACAGGAAAAACCATAGCCTTGACTAGACGGACCTTAGTCGGCAAAATGATGTCTGTGCATTTGAATATACTATCTAGGTTGGTCATAACTTTTCTTCCAAGGAGTAAGCGTCTTCTAATTTCATGGCTGCAGTCACCATCTGCAGTGATTTTGGAGCCCAAAAAGTAAAGTCTGACACCGTTTCCACTGTTTCCCCATCTGTTTCCCATGAAGTGATGGGACCAGATGCCATGATCTTCGTTTTCTGAATGTTGAGCTTTAAGCCAACTTTTTCCCTTAAGACATGTAGATTGTTTCTTCATTTTCACTATTGTAAACAATGACTTTAGTCTTATTTGGGCTGCTGTAACTACCTGGCTGGTTTAAACAACAGGCTTTTGTTTCTCATTGTTCTGGAGGCTGACAACCCAAGATCAAGGTTCCGGCAGAGCTGGTGTCTGCCGAGGATCCACTTCCTGGTTTGCAGACAGCTCTCCTCTCATTGTACTCTCAGATGGCAGGAAAGGAACCTGCTCACTCTCTGACCTCTTCTTATAAACGCACTCAGAAGTGAAGTGGCTCAGTCGTGTCCGACTCTTTGTGACCTCATGGCCTGTAGCCTACCGGACTCCTCCGTCCACGGGATTCTCCAGGCAAGAGTACTGCAGTAGGTTGCCATTACCTTCTCCAGGGGAACTTCCCGACCCAGGGATCGAACCCGGGTCTCCCACATTGTAGGCAGATGCTTGGGAAGCCATAAATGCACTAATCCTCCTTAAGACCCCAGGTGTCCTGATGGGAATAAAATCGTCAGCTGAAAATGTCAGGAAAACGTTCTCCTTTGAAGAAGGTTGCTTCTGTCTTGCTGTATTTTGTGCCCGAGTTTAGTCCCCATAGCCTGGAACTCAAAACGGTCTTGGAGATCCCCGTCCGGCCCTCTCATTTTACAGGTGAGGAAACAGAGGGGCACAGTGGCTGGTCCGCAGTCACTCTGTTAGCTGGTGGCAGAGGAGGCCCAGGACCTCTGTCCTCTTGACACCAAGTCCACTGGCCTTTCTGTGTCCCAAGCCGTGACCTTGGCCGGGCCTGCCTCTGCTCGCTCTCCTACCTCTCAGAGTTCCTAAGATTACCAAGCAGACAACCCAGTGAGAGCCCAGGTGACTCAGAGCTGAGGCCTTGGAGGGGGCAGGGTGGGGCAGTAGCTGGGGCAGGGGCGACCGGTTACTCACTGGAGGAGGCAAGGCTCTCAGACTGGCAGTCGGCGAAGGCCAGTGGAGCTGGGCCAGGAGGACTGGGCGTCAGCCGGGAGCAGCAGGGAGCCTGGGAAGCAGAGGAGGGCCGCGTGCACCAGGTGGGCATGTGCTGTGAGTTCCACCGAGCTCTGCTGCCACTGAGGGGCTTCTGCTTGCTTGCTTTTGTTGGCTTGTTCATTCTGGGGGGAAAGATAGATATAATTGGCCATCCTCACTGCTTTAAATTGTGCCGTTCAGTGGCGTTAGTTACAGCGTTGTGCAGCCATCAGCACTATCTACTTCTAAAACTTTTCCGTCACCCCAGACAGAAACTCTGTCCCATGAGGCAATAGCTCCCCACTCTGCCTTGCTCCCGGCCCTCAGTGACCTTTCAGCCACTTGGTGCCTCTGTGAATTCGCCTAAGACCACAGTTCGTGCACGTGGGATCGTGTAGGATTTGTTTTTCGTGTGCAGCTTATCTGATTTACGAATGTTTCGAAGATCTGCCTGTGTTAGAGAGCGCATCAGGACTCCATCCGTTTGTGTGTGTGCGCGCCGAACATATCATGCTTTTGATTGCATTTTGGTAAAACACACGGAATCTAAAATTAACCATTTGCTGAGTGCTCGGTAGGTGCATTAAGTACATCCATGTGGTTGTCTAACCGTCACCGTCCACCTTAAGAGTTTTTTTATCTTTCCACACTAAGATTCTGTCTCCGCTCGGCACTCACTCCCCCGCCCCCGCCACTTCTCCAGCCCCGGCCAACCCCTATTCTACTGTCTGTCTCTAGAAAGTTGACTCCTCTTGGGACCGCGTCTAAGTGAAGTCAAAGAAGGTCGGTTCTTTTGTGACAGCTTATTTCACCGAGCACAATGTCCTCTAGGGCCTTGCCTTGGGGCTCAGCTGGTAAAGAAATCGGCCTGCAACATGGGAGACGTGGGTTCGAGCCCTAGGTTGGGAAGATCCCTGGAGAAGGGAACGACTCCAGTGTTCTGACCTGGAGAATTCCATGGACTGTATAGTGCATGGGGTCACAAAGGGTCTGACACAACTGAGCCGCTTTGGCTTTTAAGCGTTTTAAAAGCCTTTTTAAAGGCGCCTTTCACTTCTGGCGTCTTGTGAGGCTCATCCGTGTTGCAGCGTGTGCCAGAATCCCGCTCATTTTTTGGGCAGAGTATTGGTTTGCCCATTGCTTACCCTCTCGCTCTGTTTATCGTTCAGCCACGGCTGGATATCTGGGTGGCGCCCACCCCTTGGCTGCTGGGAACAGTGCTGCTGTGAACAGCTGATGTCAAGTATCCATTCAGCTCCCTGCTTTTAATGGTTTGGGGTACATACCAGAAGTGGAATTGCTGGATCGTAAGGTGATTCTATGTTCAGTTCTTTGAGGAACCAGCAAAATGGCTTCCACAGTGGCTGCCATCGCACATTCCCACCAGCAGTACAGGTGGCTCCAGTCCCTTTCCAGCCTTGCGAGCACTTCATTTTGTTTTCATTGCTGTTTTGTGGCTGAGTAACAGTCCGCTGAGGGTCCATATCACTGTTTCTCTGTTCACCATCTGTTGATGGACACTTGGGTCATTTCCACCTTTTGGCTGCTGCAGACGGTTCCCCAGTGAGCGCTGGCCTACACCTACTGGAGTGTTTCCAGTCGCTTGGGTATACACCTCAGAACGGAGCGCCCGGGTCACACAGCAGCTCTACGGCCAGCGCTGTGAGGAGCCGTCGCCTTTTCCACGGCGGCCGCACCGTTCTGCCCTCCCAGGGGTATTGTGCAAGGGCTCCTCCAAGGTTGGGGGCCAGGCTGGAGGAAGGCAGCCTTCCCTGAGCCGCCTCCCCCCTGGGTTAGGAAATCACTCCTCCTCTGTAAACTGCTTATTTCTGGGCTACTTCAATGCCGTACCTGAGGGTTTCTTTTCTTTTTGGTGTCAGTATTTAATTCTGACACCGAATATTCTGACACCAAGTCAATAGTGATCGCCTTTCTCCTTAAGCCGAACGCAACCCACTGTATAAAATTGTTCCAAAAAAAAAAAAAAATTGCTCAGCAAAACACATCCCTCCCTTTCCAGCATGCTTCTGTCTTCTTGTATTTTTTCTCCTGCTTGCATCTGGGGGAAGGGTTGGTGTCCTGGCTCCGTGACCAGCAGCCAATCTGTGAAGTTTTCTGAGCTTATTGCTTTCTGGAGAATGTCGGGAGATGTGAAATCTGAGTTCCTATTTTCAGAAGACTGTCTTGATACTTGGAGTGGAAGAACTTGATTACAGACTGTATTTTCGCAATACTTGTGATATTCTCAGCTTTCGTGTTGCCCCACGGCGTGTGGGATCTTCCTGAACCGAGGATTGAACCTGCGTCCCCTGCATTGGCAGGCAGATTCCTGTCCACTGCACAACCAGGCAAATCGCTCATTTTTAACTAACAGTGTTTATTTTGTCTTGAATTTCCCTGCTATGGTGGATGTTGATAAAACCATCAAGGCAGCTTTTGTTCGTCGCAATTTATACACTTGCAGGCAGTCTTTTCGGTTCAGTCAAAACCAGTAAATACCAGGCAGTTTTACATCCATAAGGACATTTTTACATACTCTTCGTAATAGTATAAATATGTATAATGTATACATATATATATAGAGACCAGAAGCACATTTTCGGGGAAGGCACTGGCACCCCACCCTAGTACTCTTGCCTGGAAAATCCAATGGACAGAGTAGCCTGGTGGGCTGCAGTCCATGGGGTCGCTAACAGTCGGACAGACTGAGCGACTTCACTTTCACTTTTCTCTTTCATGCATTGGAGAAGGAAATGGCAACCCACTCCAGTATTCTTGCCTGGAGAATCCCAGGGATGGGGGAGCCTGGTGGGCTGCCGTCTATGGGGTCACACAGAGTCGGACACGAAGATGTGTATAAGAGACAGCTNTTTTCTCTTTCATGCATTGGAGAAGGAAATGGCAACCCACTCCAGTATTCTTGCCTGGAGAATCCCAGGGATGGGGGAGCCTGGTGGGCTGCCGTCTATGGGGTCACACAGAGTCGGGCACGACTGAAGTGACTTAGCAGCAGCAGCAGCAGCAGCACAAGCACATTTTAAAGGTGATAACAGCGTAAGAAATCAGTGGTTTTTGGTTGGATATTTTCCCTAGCGCACCAGCAGTTATTGCTTTGACTTTTTGGTTTGATAAATTTACAACAGGAAGAGGTGATCAAATTACCATATTTAGAAAATATTATACGAAAAAAGTATATATAGTAGAATTTTAAGTTACAAGAATAAATCATTAGCTATTTGATATATTGTCATTTTCCTATAGACTGGAAATTTCCTTGCCTCAGTTAACGCTCACCTTTCATGGAGACTTGTATAACGCAGTACAAACCACGACTGATTAACGTATTAGTTGCCTTGTCCTAGATCAGGAGGGCCTGAGATCTTCTGTCTGTGGGCGCTGGCAGCTCGCTTGCTTCTGTTTCTCGGGAGCACGGTTGCAGGGCGCAGGCTGAGGGCCTCTGAGCCTGCCTGACAAAGTGAAATCTCTAGAAGTGGACGACGTGTGCGGTTGCTCTGATTCAGCATAATTTAGAGTCTCTTTTGGCAAAAAATAACAGTGACGCTAAGTAATGCTCTGCCACTTCCCAGCCACGGTCAGTAGAGAGGTTTGAGCTCCGCGAGCACATGACCACCCTTGCAAAGGCAGCAGCGTCTGGAGACGCGGGTTGTGCTGTCTTTGGTCCAGCTTTGCACAGCACGTTCATTTGCTAGTTCAGGACCGACTTGTGCTGCTGAAGTTTTAATTTGAAACAAAATGGAGAAATGAAAATTCAGATAGAGATGTAAAAAAGAAAGGAAATTCTGCCAGTCACAAAAAGACAATTACTGTGTGATCCACTTGCGTGAGGCCCCTAGAGCAGTCAAATCCACGGAGACAGAAAGTAGGGTGGGGGNAACGGGGGCAGAGGCTCAGCGTGGGGGGATGAGAAAGCTCTCGAGGCGGATGGCGGGGATGGCTGCAGAGCGGTGTCAGTGGACTTGATGCCACTGAACTGTGCGCTGGAAAACGGTTGAGAAGGTACATTTTACTCAGGTATATTTTACCCCAATAAAAAAAATTCAAAATGAGAATGTAGTCCAAATCCCCGGAGCTTGGTACATTTAGGCCCTGGCTCATTAAACAGAAATCTGCTTAGTTTTCCTTTACTGAACACTGAGCCTTTCAATTTAAATGGTATAAATCAGCTTAAACCATAGGGAGGTGGAGATTTGGATTTTTTTTTTTTTTTTTTTTTGATGATTAAACCTTCCAGATTAGAGTTACAGTCAGGCTTGGCTCAGATGCTGCAGATTCAGTGATGTTAGCACTCAGGGCGGAGACTCTTCTGTGTGACACGGGCTGGGAACGTGGTCCCAGCCTGCTCCCAGGCCACGTGGGATTAAAGTAGCAACGAGTAACAGAGAGAGACCTGGAAAGCCCCTCAATACTTGGAGATTAAACAACACACTTCTAAATAGCACATGGGTTAAAGAGGTCTCAGAGAAACGTTTAAATCTTCTGAATATACAAAGAAGTCTTAGAACTCAACCATAAGAAAGAAGAACTCGATTTAAAAGTGACCCAACAGCTGAATAGGCACCTCACCAAAGAATTCACAGAGCGGGCACTGGTGAAGGGATGCTCAGTATCATATGTCCTCAGGGCGCTGCAAGCCGAAACAGCGGGGAGAGGACTTGTCCGGTGGGCCAGTCGATCGGACCCTGCCTTGCCATTTAGGGGACGTGGGTTTGATCCCTGGTCTGGGAAGACTCCGCGTGCCACGGGGCCACTAAGCTTGTGCTGCCGCAACTCCTGAACCCTCTTGTCTGGAGCCCGTGCCCCGCAACCTGAAAAGCCGCCGCCACGAGCAGTCTGTGCCTTGGGACGAGGAGTGTCCCCTGCCCTCCACACCCAGGAACGCCCGCATGCAGCAGCAAAGGCCCGGCGCAGCCAGAAATAATAAACGATTAATAATACTCCTACTCCGATGAGATACCACTGCACACCTGTCAGAATGGCCACAGAGCAAAGGCTGACCACGCTGGCGAGGATGTGGAGTGGCGCGGATTCTCACGCCTTGCTGGTGGGAAGGCAGTTTGGCAGCTTCTTGCAGAACTGAGCGTACTCTTCCCATACGATCCAGCAGCGAGTCATGCGCCCTGGGATTTCCCCAAAGGAGTTGAAAACCTATGTCAACAGAAGAACCTACACACAGACATTTAGAGCATGTTTACTTATAATTGCCAAAACTCGGAAGCAACCATACATCGTTCTGTAAGCAAATGGACACACCAACATTCAGGCCACAAAAGAGTGTTATTCGGCACTAAAAAGCAACGAGCCACCACGCCGCGAAAAGCTGTGAAGAGAAAGGAAATGCGTGTGGCCCAGTGCAGGAAGCCAGGCTGAAAAAGCTACTAAGTGTAAGCTTTCGACTCTGTGGCCCCCGGAAAGCGCACCACCAGGAGAGCGAGGGGAGTGCAGGCTGCAGGGATTTCCGGGGCAGGGCTGGGGCGGCTCTGGACTCGCTACGCAGACTTGCTTGAACCTGCAGCTCCCCGAAGAGGAGCAGCGGGCTGCGTTTAGGTGGCGGTGACGGCTGCGTGGCTCCGAGAAACCACTGGCACCCGGTGAATTGTATCCTATAAACGGGCGGCTTTTATGGCATATCTGGATGTTGAAAATGGCTCCGTTCTTCCCACTTTGTTCTCATAAGCTTTCAGTGGATGGTAAGAGTGAATGAGACGGCAAGTCTTGAGGTATTTTGCCAAAATGACTAACTGGCCACAAATGTTGAAGAATCGGCGCTTTGTCACAAAGAGTAAAAATGCCCTGGCGCAGTCTCCTTGTGAGGCCCTTGGCTGTTGAATAATCGTGACTAACACACGGCCGGGGCTCAACAGTGTGAACAGTGCTTCTGACGTAGATCAGTCTAAAGTCAAACCCTCCATTGAGCTAAGTGTCAACGTTCCCTTGAAAACCGTTTGTATTGACATTAGTTCTGGATATTCCACGTTGTTGGCTGTATCATCGTTGCAAAGGCAGCATAAAACCCATGCCGGTAACGTCACCGGGATGATGTTGGAAGGGACCTGGAAATGGAAGGCCTGTGGAAGATGCCTGGTCTTAGCAGCTTTCTAGTGAGGTCTGAGAAATGCTGGCTCTGAGGCCCGTGGGCAGTTGGGCAGCCTCAGGAGTGCTGCATCGGCACAATGAAGCCCTTGTCCACCCAGTGAGGTCCACGGCCAGGCGCTCCTTCTGTAAACCACAGTTCATCTTGCCTCCCCTTGACCTTGGAGGGCCTACAGTTTAGAATCCTGTAATGAAACTAACACTTGCTTTTTCAAAAATTCCCTATGGCTTGATGTTTCAGATTTCCTTTCTGCCCCCTCCTTGCAGATCTTAAACTACAGTTTTATTGTTTATGTCCTTATGTAACAGGGACGTATGTAAACATATGTCCCTATGTAAACCCAACTATCCTTCATAGAAGAACATACAAAGGTCTTAAAAGACTGTGGAAGGAAAAGGTAGGTAAGAGTCTGTGGTTGATACGTGGAGAGCCTTGCGGAGACTGTTTGTCAGCCTCTGGACTCCACCACGAAGGATTTAACGGGGTCTCCAAGAGGAACCCGTGGAAGAGACCCTGGAAGAGCTAAGACCACCGGCGAACGTCCCCTGAGCTCTGCAGCAGAGCGGCCTGTGGGCTCTGTTCAGGGGCCACTACCTGAGCGTCCTGGGATGATAATAGACTGGGGAAGGGAGTGTGAGAACGGCATAAAAGAGAAAAGCAAAGACAATCCTTTGTCTGCAGAGGCATCTCAGATCCCCTCGAGGCAGAAACACCCTTGGGTTGTTTGAGAGGCGCCTCCACCACTGTGCTATTCTTCCAATCTTTCAATCGTGAAAGGTGTGTGAGGTGCTGCACGCGTGCAGACACACACACGCACGCATGCACGCACGCACGCGCACACACACGCACACACACACAGTCAGACTGTTACTCTGCACTTGAGATGCTGCCTGTGTCAAAAAGATCTGCCACTCACACTGAGGTTTTCACGCATACACTGCATTCAGGGGTGGACCTCTCCGCGGCCGCTTCTGTGAGCGCTGCCCCCCAGCCCCGCACGGCAGCCCCGCAGACGGCTGTCCTCCAGCCTGGGGCTCCAACACTGGCTCCGCCGGCACCCCCCGACGCCGCTTTTGTCACATCCGTCTGTCCCTGTGACTGTTCACGCCTGTGTGCCTCCTCTCTTCCCCCGACCTCACTTAGGCTTCCCTGGCGCTCAGCTGGTGACAAATCCGCCTGCAGTGCAGGAGGCCCAGGTTTGATCCCTGGGTCGGGAGGATCCTCTGGAGAGGGGAATGGCAACCCACTCCAGCATTCTTGTCTGGAGAGTCCCATGGACGGAGGAGCCTGGCGGGCCGCCATCCATGGGGTCGCGGAGAGCCGGACTCGACTGAGCAGCGGATGGACACTGCCTGCTCCCATTCACTGCATCGTGTTTTTAGGGTGACTCACACTTGATTCCTGTTTTAAGAGGGGGCCTTCAGAAGCAACCTTTTGGCAGATGATTGGATAAGGAAACTATGTACCTATGAACAACAGAATATTATTCAGGCATTAAAAAAGGGAAGGAAACTCTGCCATTTGTAATTACATGGATGGACCTTGAGGGCATTATGCTCAGTGAAATGAATCAAAGAAAGATAGTTACTGTATGAGCTCTCGTGTAGAGTTAAAAAAAACAGAGCTCCTGGAAACAGAACACCTCGGGGGTTGCTGGGTTGGTGGGGAGTGGCTCAGTGAGAATCCGTGAAGCTGGTCAAGAGGCACAAACTTCCAATTATAAAATCAATGTCCTGGGAACATAACGGACAGCATGTTGAACGCAGTTACAGAGGCATGTGTGTTGCTCTTTGCAACCCCACGGATCACAGCCCACCAGGCTTCTCTGTCCATGGGATTTTTCAGGCAAGAATTCTGGAATGGGTTGCCATCCCCTGCCTGTTATAGGAGATCTTCCCCACCCAGGGATCGAACCCACTTCTCCTGCAGGCAAGGGATTTTTCCTGCTGAGCCCTCGGAGAAACCCTATAGTTAGTGATAGTCCATCGCATATTTGAAAGTTGTTGAGAGAATGTCTTTTTTTGGCTGTGCCGTGTTGCATGCGTGGGATCTTAGTTCCCCAACCAGGGATGGAACCTGCACCCTTTAACTACTGGACCACCACTGCGGGGGCGGGGAGTCCTGATAAGTCTTTTTAACTTTTGGTAAGAATTAAAAAAACTTTTTTTGAAGAATAATTGATTTACTATCTTGCGTCAGTTTCAGGTATACAGTAAAGTGATTCAGTTACACATACACACATCTCTACTTTTTTCAGATTTTTTCCCCATACAGGTTATTACTAAGTTTTGATAATAGTTCCCTGTGCTATGCAGTAGGTCCGTGTTGGCTGTCTATTGTATATATATAGTAGTGCGTATATGTTAATCCCAAACTTCTGATTTATCCCTCCAAGAGAACAGGCTTTAAAAGTCTCATCACACACACAAAAATGAGTGTGGTGATGGATGCTAACTAGACTTTTGACTTGTGTGGTGATCATTTCCCGATATATACAAATATCGAATCATCATGATGTACCCCTGAACCCAGTATAATGTTATATGTCAGTTATCTCTGTAAACACAATGTACAGAGTCTGCAACTTTCAGGTGGCTCTGCCAGAAAATAAAATATGTGTGTATGCCTAGAAAAGACAAAAAGAGCAGACTCTACCATACAAGTGAGGAAACACTCAACCTTGCATATGTTGTTATCACAGTAAGATGATAACACCCAGGATGGCCACTTGACCTAGGCGCCCCTCATTCCGGAAGGTCAGGCAGTGTCACAGGGGAGCTAAATGCTGGTAAGCACCAAACTGAGACTTCTCGTTGGTGCTGGAAGGATTGAAAAGGGCTTGAGAGCAGGTTTTATTACCACGAGACCCAATTGCAGTCGATGCCCTGCCACGTACCACGTGAAAGCATCCAGACATCTCGCCTGTGAAAAGCAGTAGGTCACGATGCTAATGCCTCCTACTTAAATATCCAGATCCTGGGACCTCCCTGGTGGCCCAGTGGCTAAGACGTCGTGCTCCCAAAGCAAAAGGCCCAGGTTCAATCCCTGCTCAGAGAACCAGATCCCACATGCTGCAACGAGGATAGAAGACCCCAGGTGCCACAAGTAAGACCCGGCACAGCTGAATAAATACATCAGCTACTTTCATTTAAAAAATATTTCTAGAGCCTGTCTAGGAGGTGGTGCTAGAATCTATCAGGTTTCTAACCCTCATAGGTTCAGAGAGTAAGATGGCAGCGAAACAACGGGGCAAGGCTGGGACTGCCCAGCAGAGGGAGGTACGCAATCCTCTCACACTAAATTCTTACTGAGGTTTTATTATTTTATGAAGTACTATGTAAATGAGGTCGTCATTATCCTAGTGTACTAAATGACATCCTAGCCCCTGATGGAATGGGCCGGTCAGCCTTGAAGAGAGAAGGAAGCGGCCCTGGTTACTCAGGAATTCCTGAGGAAACGAGATGTGGTTGGGGCATGTCCAGAAAGAAGAGGTCAGGAAGCAGAGGGACGGTCAAATTCACCACCCATCTCAGGTTGGTCCAGAGCCGTCTCTGAATGCTGTGCCCCACAAAGCAAACTTCATTTTGGATAAATCTTCAGCATCAGTAGCTCTTAGAGTCAGTTTTAGTCCCCTGAGAACTCTTATCGCATCAAATGAGGAAACCAACCCCTAAACAAAGAGAAAAATTACTTCCGATCACTCTTCAAGTGCAGTAAAAATACTAGGATTACTTATTCAAGTGTCCAGAATATTTCTGTTATTTGTAACAAATTAGTGTAGAAAAAGAATTCCATGTCATGTGTGAGGCCAAAAATAACTGATCTTAATCTCAGTTTATCTTGATAAAACATGGTAGAATTTGCAAAGCATTTTCATATATTTTATCTATTTGATCTTCACCACAGACCTTTGAGTGGGTTTCCCAGGTGGTGCTAGTGGTCAAGAGTCTGCCTCCAATGACGGAGACCCGGGTTCGATCCCTGTGTCGGGAAGATCCCGTGGAGGAGGGCATTGCAGCCCACTCCAGTATTCTTGCCTGGAGAATCCCATGGACAGAGGAGCCTGCGGGCTGCAGTCCATGGGGTCGCAAAGAGTTGGACTGAGCATAACACACATAAGGGAAACTAGTCAAGATAATTTTGGTCAGTGAATGCTTTACAGGGTAATTTACTGAAGGGCAAGCTGACTTTGGACTTGTTGACCCGGCTCTGCAGACCACTGCGCTGGGGGTACTGCGCCCCAGCCAGGACTCCAGTGCAGACGGGAGAGACTGCTCGCTGAGCTCAGGAGGAGGGTGCAGGCTGTGCCAGCTTGTCTAGTGCCCATCCTCACGGCCAGGACTGCAGGGGCATATCCTCCTCTCCTGCCAAGGCAGGAAGAGTAAGAGGCTGAGCGATGAGATGGTTAGAAAAGGCCCTCCTGGCACCTGAGATTGCCCTGGCTGGGCTTGTCCAGAAGCTGTTTCCCCATCAGAGTCACTTGGAGAGCACTGACCGTACCAGCGTCATCAGCATTCCCGGTGGCTGGCTGGAGGGTGAGTCAGGATTCTAAGCTGGCTGCAGCCCTGGGGAGAACAGCAGCACGCGGAAGGAAGTACAGCATGAAGTCAGCAGTTTTCCAAGGCGGGTCGAGATGCTAAAAAGCAGGGGTTTGTGACGCAACGTGCGTCCAAATGCCTCCTCTGAATGAGACCAAAACGTAAAGATGCCTGGCGTTTGCCCTTCAGCAGGCACAGGCTGTGATGCTCGCTGCCGTTAAAGCATATTCTTGGCATAGAACAGAGGCAAAGGAGATGCTACAGAGCATGGTGGGGGTGAGGGGGCGCGTGTAGCTGTCTCCCCAAGTTCAGTGTAGGCAGCCTGAACAAAACCCATCTGTCCTTTCATCAGTATCCAAATCCATGTTTCAGAAGTTCTTTATCAATTCCCAGTCTTTATGTCATGTTGAGAAACAGTGATCACCAAACTGTCAACATAGATAACCTCGTGTAACTGACAAAGGACTGGTATACAGAAAATAGAATTCTTTCAAGTGTATCGGAGCAGGGCCACAAGAAAACAGCAAGAATGAGCGAAATCAGCCATTCTCGCAGGAGGAAACTGGAGTGGCCTACAAACACAGGGAGGGTGTTCAGCCTCACTGAGATGGGGAAACACCGTGTGAAGAGGGCAGCGGCCTGGGTGAAAGTGACGCGCGCACAAAGGCCTTTTCACAAATGTTCGCAGCAGCTTTATTCATGACGGTCGGAGATTGTGTAACCAGAAGAGTCGGGGGCTCCCTGGAGAAAGGGAACCAGACCTGGCTTAGCTGACATAACGGAAGCCATTTTTGGCCGAAGCCGCGTTGTGATCGAGGCCTGACCACGATAACTGCCCATGAACAGGCCCCAGCGATTGAGCATCTGGAGGAGAGTGAGCGGAAGCAGCAACAAGGAGAAGGCAGTCAAGAAACACTGGTTCAGAAATGAGCGGCCCTAGTTCCTCCTAGGGGACAGGCATCACAGTCTGACTCGTGCTTTCGAGTTCTGCTTGAACTCAGCGTTGCAGCCCTTCAGCTCTTGATGGCAGAGACCGGCACACAGACTACACGTGAGTCACGCGTATACAACACCCACGTACAGAGTCCAGGAAAACTGAGGAAAGCTGAACAAAATCAGCGGGTTTTGTGACTTCAGTATCTGGGTTGCGATACTGTATTGTACTTTTGCAAGATTGTTACCATTAGGAGAAATCGGGGAAAGAGTACATCTGATCTTTCTGTATTATTTCTTTCAACCACATGCGAATCTACAATGATCTCAATAAAAGCAACGAGAGACCCTAGGTTTCACCCATCAGATTGGCAAAAATCAAACCATCTCACAATATAGAGTCTCGGCGATGATCGAGAAACACGGCACCCATATCCTCTGTGACTGGCAGTATCGTTTGGTGTGTTCACTTTGAGAGTCATGGCAGGCAACCTGCGAAGTGTAAATACAGCCTGTTCCCTGCCAACACCTCTCCCTGGGTCTATATGCCCTACAGAAGCCCTCCCTCATGTGCCACAGGAGACCTGTCCACGGGGCGCTTTGCACAACATTGTATAAAAGAGTGGGAATAACATACCTAGCCTCCGTTAGGGAAACGGACATGGATAATCCCTGGTGGCTCAGGCTTCCTCGGTGGCTTAGATGGTAAAGAATCAGCCCACAGTGTGGGAGACCTGCGTTTGGTCCCTGGGTTGGGGAGATCCCCTGAAGGACGGCACGGCAGAAAGAACAGAATGATCTCTGTTCGTTTCCCAGCTAACCGTTCATATCACAGAAATCCACATCTGTGCCCCAGCCATTAATGCCAAAGAAGCTGAAGTTGAACAGTTCTGTGAAAACATACAAGACCTTCTAGAACTAACACACACACACACACACAAAAGATGTCCTTCTCATCCTAGGGAACTGGAATGCAAAAGTAGCAGTCAAGAGACATCTGGAGTGACAGGCAAGGTTGGCCTTCAGGTACCAAATAAAGCAGGGCAAAGGCTAACAGTTTTGCCAAGAGAACACACTGGTCATGGCAAACACCCTCTTCCAACAACAGAGGAGATGACTCTATACGTGGGCATCACCAGATGGTCAATATAGAAATCAGATTGATTATATTCTTTGCAGCCAAAGATGGAGAAGCTGTATACAGTCAGCATAGAGCTGACTGTGGCTCAGATCATGAACTCATTGTTGGAAAATTCAGACTTAAATTGAAGAAAGTAGGGGAAACCACTAGGTCATTCAGCTATGACCTCAATCAGATCCTTACGATTATATCGTGAAAGTGACAAATAGATTCAAGGGATTACAGCTGACAGATAAGAGCACCTGAAGGTCTGTGGACAGACATTCATAACACTGTACAGGAGGCGGTGATCAAACCATCCCCGACAAGAAGAGATGCAGAAAGGCAAAATGGGTCTGAGGAGGCCTTACAAATAGCTGAGAAAAGAAGGGAAGTGAAAGGCAAAAGAGAAAAGGAAAGATATATCCATCTGAATGCAAACTCCATCTGAATGCAGAGTTCCAAAGAATAGCAAGAAGAGATAAGATCTTCCTAAGTGGTCAATGCAAAGAAATCGAGGAAAACAATAGAATGGGAAAGACTAGAGATCTCTTCAAGAAAATTAGAGATACCAAGGGAAGGTTTCATGCAAAGATGGGCTCGATAAAGGACAGAAATGGTATGGACCTAACAGAAGCAGAAGATATTAAGAAGAGGTGGCAAGAATACACAGAAGAACTGTACAGAAAAGATCTTCATGACCCAGATAACCACGACGGGTGTGATCATTCACCTAGAGCCAGACATCCTGGAATGCGAAGTCAAGTGGGCCTTAGGAACATCATTACAAACAAAGTTAGTGGAAGTGATAGAATTCCAGCTGAGCTATTTAAAATCCTAAAAGATGATGCTGTTAAAGTGCGGCACTCAATATGCCTTCAATTCTAGAAAACTCAGCAGTGGCTGCAGGACTGGAAAAGGTCAGTTTTCATTCCAGTCCCAAAGAAAGGCAATGCCAAAGCATGTTCAAACAACCACACAATTGCACTCATTTCACATGATAGCAAAGTAATGCTCAAAATTCTCCAACCCAGGCGTCAACAGTACGTGAACCAAAAACTTCCAGATGTTCAAGCTGGGTTTAGAAAAGGCAGAGGAACCAGAGATCAAAATGCCAACATCCATTGGATCATAGAAAAAGCAAGAGAATTCCAGAAAAAATCTGTTTCATTGACTACGCCAAAGCCTTTGACTGTGTGGATCACAACAAACTGTGGAAAATTCTTAAGAGATGGGAACACCAGACCACCTTACCTGTCTCCTGAGAAATCTGTATGCAGGTCTAGAAGCAACAGTTAGAACCGGACATGGCACAAAGGACTGGTTCCAAACTGGGAAAGGAGTACATCAAGGCTGTATTTGACATCATGTGAAATGCTGGGCTGGATGAAGCACAAGCTGGAATCAAGATTGCAGGGAGAAATATCAATAACCTCAGATATGCCAAAGAATTGATGCGTTTGAACTGTGGTGTCGGAGAAGACTCTTGAGAGTCCCTTGGACTGCAAGGAGATCCAGCCAGTCCATTCTGAAGGAGATCAGCCCTGGAATTTCTTTGGAAGATCTGATGCTGAAGCTGAAACTCTAATACTTTGGCCACCTCATGAGAGGAGTTGACTCACTGGAAAAGACTCTGAGGCTGGGAGGGATTGGGGCAGGAGGAGAAGGGGATGACAGAGGATGAGATGGCTGGATGGCATCACTGACTCAATGGATGTGAGTTTGGGTGAACTCCGGGAGTTGGTGATGGACAGGGAGGCCTGGCGTGCTGCGATTCACGGGGTCGCAAAGAGTCGGACACGACTGAGCAGCTGAACTGAACTGAACTGGTGGTCCAGTAGTTACGTCTCCATGCTTCCAAAGCAACAGGCCTGGGTTTGATTCCTGGTCTGGGAGCTAAAATCCTACATTATGTGGGTATGACCGCAAAAAAAAATTTTTTTAATCAGTTTTTTCCCATTGAAAAGGTGCTTTTGGAAGTGTAGTTGATTTCCACGGCTGTGCTGACTTCCGCTGTACAGCACCGCGATTCCGTCGTACATTCTCGCGCGTTCTTTTACCTCGCGTCTCATCGCCGGATGTTGACCACGGCTCTCTGTGCTGCACGTGGGCGTCCCTGGTGGCTCCAGCAGTAAAGAGCCCGCCTGCAGTGCAGGGGGCCTGGGAGGACCTCGCTGTCGGTCTCTCTGCCTGAGCCAGTCTGTGTCTGCCGTCCATCTCCCAGTCCACGCCTCCCTCAACCCCTCCCCCTTGGCAGCCACAGCTCTGTCCTGTGTGTCCGTGAGCCTGTCTGTTTTGTACATAAGTTCACTTGGGTCATAGTTTAGATTTTACATATAAGTGATATTATATGGTATTTCTCTTTCTCTTTCTGCCTGATTTCACTGATACGATAATCTCTGGATTCATCCATGTTGCTGCAAATGGCATTATTTTATTCTTTTTTTATGACTGAAAATCATTAATATACATGCAGGAACTCTGTGCAACTCTATTGGTCTCCTTTCAATTTAAACTTAAAATGAGAAGACTAGACTAAATACTCTGAGATTAGGCTAAATGTCCTTTTAGATTTTTTTTTATCCTAATTTAGCCAATTATTTAGTGTGTGTGTGCTAAGTCACTTCAGTCATCTCTGACACTTTGAGGCCTCATAGACTGTAGCCCACCAGGCTCCTCCATCCATGGAATTTCCCAGGCAAGAATACTGGAGTGGGTTGTCATTTCCTTCTCCAAATTATATAGTAGTTCTTTTAAAATTTAACCTTTAAAAATCACTTGCATTATTTTTTATGGATTATGAGAACTACATGATTCAGTGTTAAACTGTATAACGCTCTCTCAAAACACAACTGAAGACATCCTGTAAAATACTCTGGAAGCAACTTAAACATACCATTATCTTGCTATTCACTCCCTGTTTCAAAGTTTAACTACATAATGTGATGCTTGATACAAAATCCAGTTCAGTCGCTCAGTCATGTCTGGCTGTCTGAGACTNTTTAGATCTTTAATCCATTTTGAGTTTATTTTTGTGTGTGGTGTTAGAAAGTGATCTAGTTTCATTCTTTTACAAGTGGTTGACCAGTTTTCCCAGCACCACTTGTTAAAGAGATTGTCTTTACTCCATTGTATATTCTTGCCTCCTTTGTCAAAGATAAGGTGTCCATATGTGTGTGGATTTATCTCTGGGCTTTCTATTTTGTTCCATTGATCTATATTTCTGTCTTTGTGCCAGTACCACACTGTCTTGATGACTGTGGATTATAACGTAGTCACAAAGAGTCAGACATGACTGATTGACTGAGCACATACTATCTAGCACAGCACCACATGTGGCTACTAAGCAGTTAAACTGTGGCTGGTTGGAAATAAGATGTCTTATAAATGTAAAATATATACTAGATTTCAAAAATGTATTAAAAAAAAGAACAAAAATATCTCATCAAAGATTTTATATTGATTAAATATTTAAATGATAGTATTTGATATTAGGTTAAGTTAAATACATTAAAATTAACTTCATCTCATTTTTCAATACTGTTAGTATGTGATTGCTAGAAAATATACATATGTTCTCCACATTATATTTCCATTGGTCAGCACTGACCTAAAACTTTTGATTTACCTTATAAAATATATTTCTTATCTGGTAGGGCTGCACTTTAAATTTTTTGATCTATTATCCAACAAAAATAAAATAAATGTTATAGTATTAATGATTTTCTTTTTAAAGTTTTTATTTGAAATTCAATCGTTTTCAAACTTATATGATTGTTATATAATGCTATGCCAACAGTTTGGTGATTGAATATCACTTAGAAATCTACAAGTAAGAAACTAAGTTAACATCATTTTAAATATGTGTTTTATATTCTTATTTAACGTTTAGGATTTTCTTTACTGATTTTAGAATGCTTATTGATCTGCTTTTTGTTTTTTTGGTATTTCAGTTCAAGAATAATGGTTCCCATCATTATTGTCTCATTATTTCATGATCCTGGCTGTATTAAAATCTCATTATCATTTACAGCTGTGGCTTGAACTCTTTCAGTCAAATTTTCAGAAAATAAAGTCTGTTTTTGTATCACTTATCTTTACTTCAAACTCTGTGGTTTAAGTGCTGTGAACTGCCTTCCTTTCCACTCATCACTTTACAAAGCGACTTGCTTTAAGGTCACTGATCAAACTAATTATCCCAATTTTCTCTGATGTTCATTAATGTCTTATTGTTTTAATATTTTGTTTCCTATGTTTTGTGCAAACCTTTTTCCTCCCATAAGAATCCATCCTTGTCTATGCTGTTTTCTCAGCACAAGCTCCATAATTTTAATTTCACTTATCACCTCTAAGACAATGACCTGTAAATCTATGTCCTGACCCTGAACAATATCCATTAACTCATGGCACCATATATGTTTTTAGTAAATCTTAAATTCAGCAAAGGAAATACATTTTCTGGCCTGGTGCTTTAACTCATGGCAAGATATTAAGCTTAAAATTTTACTTTGTACATTTTCCTTCCCTAATGTGAAAATGACAGACAAGTTTTAACCTCCATTGACTTAGGGAAAGTGTTCTGTAAAGAGGAGAGTGGATCCTTCAAGGACATCAGCTATTGGCCCTAAATTGCTCTTACACCCCTGAGAATTTTGCAGATATAATTGAGATCCTATATTGTGGATGTGAGAAAACCATTTAGTCTTCCAGTTGTTCAGTCACTCAGTTGTGTCTGAATCTGTGCAGCCCCATGGACTGCAGCACCACCAGGCTCTCCTGTCCTTCACTATCACTCAGAGATTACTCAGACTCATGTCCATTGAGTTGATGATGCCATCCAAGCGTCTCATCCTCTGTCACCCCCTACTCCTCCAGCCTTCAATCTTTCCCAGCGTCAGGGTCTTTTCAATGAGTCAGCTCTTTGTATCAGGTGGCCAAAGTATTGGGGCTTCAGCTTCCATCAGCCCTTCCAATGAATATTCAGGACTGATTTCCTTTAGGGCTGATTGGTTTGATCTGGCAATCCAAGGAACTCTCAAGAGACTTCTCCAGCACCACAGTTAGAAAACAGTTCCTCAGTGTTCAGCCTTCTTTATACTCCATATATCACATTCATACATGACTACTGGACAAACCATAGCTTTGAATAGATGGACCTTTGTTGGCAAAGAAATGTCTCTGCTTTTTAATATGCTGTCTAGGTGCACCATAGCTTTTCTTCCAAGAAGCAAGCATCTTTTAATTTCATGGTTGCAGTCACCATCTGCAGTGACTTTGGAGTCCAAGAAAATAAAATCTGTCACTGTTTCCATTGTTTCCCCATATATTTGCCATGAAGTGATAGGACCAGATGCCATGGTCCTAGCTTTTTGAATGTTAAGTTTTAAGCCAACTTTTTCACTCTCCTCTTTCACCATCATCAAAAGGCTCACTTAGTTCCTCTTCACTTTCTGCCTGAATATCTCAGGTTATAGATATTTCTCCCAGAAATCTTGATTTCAGCCTGTGCTTCTTCCAGCCTGGAATTTCACATGATGTACTCTGCATATAAGTTAAATAAGCAGAGTGACAATATATAACCTTGAAATACTCCTTTCCCAATTTGGAACCAGTGCATTGTTCCATGTCAGGTTCTAACTGTTTGCTTCTTGATCTACATATAGTTTTCTCAGGAGGCAAGTCAGGTCTGATATTCCCAACTCTTTAAGAATGTTCCACAGTTTGTTGTAATCAGTCAAAGGCTTTAGGATAGTCAATGAAGGAGAAGTAGATGTTTTTCTGGAATCCCATTGCTTTTTCTATGATGCAATGGATGTTGGCAAATTGATCTCTTGTTCCTCTGCCTTTTCTAAATCCAGCTTGAATATCTGGAAGTTCTGTTTTCATACTGTTTAAGCCTAGCTTAGAGGATTTTGCACATTACTTTGTTAGCATGTGAAATGTATGCAGCTGTGTGATGGTTTGAACATTCTCTTACATTGCCCTTCTTCAGTATTGGAGTGAAAACTGACCTTTCAAATCTTGTGGCCACTGCTAAGTTTCACATATTTGCTGGCATATTGAGTGCAACACCTTAACAGCATCATCTTCTAGGACTTGAAATAGCTCATCTGGAATTCCATCACCTCCACTAGCTTTGTTTGTAGTAATGCTTCCTAAAGCCTTCTTGACTTTAAGCTCCAGGATGTCCAGCTCAAGGTAAGTGATCATACCAGTAATTCCTAACTAGACCAATGACTAGGGATTAGATTACACAAAGATCTAAACTAGAAGGTACCTAACAGCCAGAAGACCCTAAAAAAGTATATAGTCAGAAGTCCTTTTCTGATAATTCTTAAAAAAAAAAAAGATAAAACTTTAAATTTACAAGGGAAAACATATTTAGATGAGCCAACCCTAATAACTAAATTTCAAATACTGAGCCTTTCCCTTTAATGCTCCAAAGATGCAGCTTTCTCTTGGTATTTCTCACATGACATACAAACTAGGCAAGAGTGCTCTCAACTCTGCATACATTTTCTTAGAGTCCACCTTTGAAAGTCTAACATTTTACCATTCATTTAAACAATTTTTATGTTATTGCCTTTTATAATGCTTTTATAATGCTTTCTTAAGTATCTCCAGTTAAAAACAATTATGACCAGTAGAAAGGAGCAGTGACCTCACAAGAGATTGATGCAGACATGCCTGTGAATGTCCAAGAGTCTCTGGCAGAGGCATGGGTTGACACTGGCCTGTTGCAGGCTTAGGGACACTGAGTGCAGCACTGTCTTATGGGACCTTTTGAAGGAGGTAGCCGTTATCTTCATTACCTCCACAATAGTTTGGCCTCAGTTCAAACAACAAGGAGGGAAAGGAGCCCCACCCATCAATGGGAAATTGGATTAAAGATTTACTGATCATGGCCCTGCCCATCAGAACAAGACCCAGTTTCCCCCTCAGTCAGTCTGCCCCATCAGTTCAGTTCAGTTCAGTCGCTCAGTCGTGTCTGACTCTTTGCCACCCCATGAATCAGAACACGCCAGGCATCCCTGTCCATCACCAACTCCCGGAGTTCACTCAGACTCGCGTCCATTGAGTCAGTGGTGCCATCCAGCCATCTCATCCTCTGTCGTCCCCTTCTCCTCCTGCCCCCAATCCCTCCCAGCATCAGAATCTTTTCCGATGAGTCAGCTCTTCGGATGAGGTGGCCAAAGTACTGGAGCTTCAGCTTTAGCATCATTCCTTCCAAAGAAATCCCAGGGTTGATCTCCTTCAGAATGGATTGGTTGGATTTCCTTGCAGTTCAAGGGACTCTCAAGAGTCTTCCCCAACACCACAGTTCAAAAACATCAATTCTTCGGCCCTCAGCTTTCTTCACAGTCCAACTTTCACATCCATACATGACCACTGAAAACACCATAGTCTTAACTAAACAGACCTTTGTTGGCAAAGTAATGTCTCTGCTTTTGAATATGCTATCTATGTTGGTGATAACTTTTCTTCTAAGGAGTAAGCCTCTTTTAATTTCATGGCTGCAGTCACCATCTGCAGTGATTTTGGAGCCCCCAAAAATAAAGTCTGACACTGTTTCTGCTGTTTCCCCATCTATTTGCCATGAAGTGATGGGACCAGATGCCATTATCTTCATTTTCTGAATGCTGAGCTTTAAGCCAACTTTTTCACTCTCCAGTTTTACTTTCATCAAGAAGCTTTTCAGTTCCTCTTCAGTTTCTGCCATAAAGGTGGTGTCATCTGCATATCTGAGGTTATTGATATTTCTCCCAGAAATCTTGATTCCAGCTTGTGCTTCTTCCAGCCCAGTGTTTCTCATGATGTATCCTGCATATAAGTTAAATAAGCAGGGTGAAAATATGCAGCCTTGACGTACTCCTTTTCCTATTTGGAACCAGTCTGTTGTTCCATGTCCAGTTCTAACTGTTGCATTGTGACCTGCATATAGGTTTCACAAGAGGCAGGTCATGTGGTCTGGTATTCCCATCTGTTTCAGAATTTTCCACAGTTAATTGTGATCTACACAGTCAAAGGCTTGGCATAGTCAATAAAGCATAAGTAGATGTTTTTCTGGAACTCTTTTGCTTTTTCTATGATCCAGTAGATGTTGGCAATTTGATCTCTGGTTCCTCTGCCTTTTCTAAAACCAGCTTGAACATCAGGAAATTCACAGTTCATGTATTGCTGAAGCCCAGTTTAGAGAATTTTGAGCATTACTCTACTAGCGTATGAGATGAATGCAATTTTCCGGTAGTTTGAGCATTCTTTGGCATTGCTTTTCTTTGGGATTGGAGTGAAAAGTGACCTTTTCCAGTCTTGTGGCCACTACTGAGTTTTCCAAATTTGCTGGCATATTGAGTGCAGCACTTTCACAGAATCATCTTTCAGGATTTGAAACAGATCACTGGAATGCCATCACCTCCACTAGCTTTTTTCATAGTGATGCTTTCTAAGACCCACTTGACTTCACATTCCAGAATGTGTGGCTATAGGTGAGTGATCACACCTGTCTCTTATACACATCTAGATGTGTATAAGAGACAGGTGCTGCACGTGGGCGTCCCTGGTGGCTCCAGCAGTAAAGAGCCCGCCTGCAGTGCAGGGGGCCTGGGAGGACCTCGCTGTCGGTCTCTGCCTGAGCCAGTCTGTGTCTGCCGTCCATCTCCCAGTCCACGCCTCCCTCAACCCCTCCCCCTTGGCAGCCACAGCTCTGTCCTGTGTGTCCGTGAGCCTGTCTGTTTTGTACATAAGTTCACTTGGGTCATAGTTTAGATTTTACATATAAGTGATATTATATGGTATTTCTCTTTCTCTTTCTGCCTGATTTCACTGATACGATAATCTCTGGATTCATCCATGTTGCTGCAAATGGCATTATTTTATTCTTTTTTTATGACTGAAAATCATTAATATACATGCAGGAACTCTGTGCAACTCTATTGGTCTCCTTTCAATTTAAACTTAAAATGAGAAGACTAGACTAAATACTCTGAGATTAGGCTAAATGTCCTTTTAGATTTTTTTTTATCCTAATTTAGCCAATTATTTAGTGTGTGTGTGCTAAGTCACTTCAGTCATCTCTGACACTTTGAGGCCTCATAGACTGTAGCCCACCAGGCTCCTCCATCCATGGAATTTCCCAGGCAAGAATACTGGAGTGGGTTGTCATTTCCTTCTCCAAATTATATAGTAGTTCTTTTAAAATTTAACCTTTAAAAATCACTTGCATTATTTTTTATGGATTATGAGAACTACATGATTCAGTGTTAAACTGTATAACGCTCTCTCAAAACACAACTGAAGACATCCTGTAAAATACTCTGGAAGCAACTTAAACATACCATTATCTTGCTATTCACTCCCTATTTCAAAGTTTAACTACATAATGTGATGCTTGATACAAAATCCAGTTCAGTCGCTCAGTCATGTCTGGCTGTCTNTATATAGTAGTTCTTTTAAAATTTAACCTTTAAAAATCACTTGCATTATTTTTTATGGATTATGAGAACTACATGATTCAGTGTTAAACTGTATAACGCTCTCTCAAAACACAACTGAAGACATCCTGTAAAATACTCTGGAAGCAACTTAAACATACCATTATCTTGCTATTCACTCCCTGTTTCAAAGTTTAACTACATAATGTGATGCTTGATACAAAATCCAGTTCAGTCGCTCAGTCATGTCCGGCTGTCTGAGACTCCGTGGACTGTAACATGGCAGGCCTCCCTGTCCATCACCAACTCCCAGAGTCGGCTCAAACTCATGTCCATCTAGTTGGTTATGCCATCCAACCATCTCATCCTCTGTCATCCCCTTCTCCTCCTGCTTTCAATCTTTCCCAGCATCAGGGTCTTTTCTAATGAGTCAGTTCTTCGCATTAGGAGGCCAAAGGAATGGAGTTTCAGCTTCAGCATCAGCATCAGTCCTTCCAATGAATATTCAGGACTCNTCATCCCCTTCTCCTCCTGCTTTCAATCTTTCCCAGCATCAGGGTCTTTTCTAATGAGTCAGTTCTTCGCATTAGGAGGCCAAAGGAATGGAGTTTCAGCTTCAGCATCAGCATCAGTCCTTCCAATGAATATTCAGGACTCATTTCCTTTAGGATGGACTGGTTTGATCTTCTTGCAGTCCAAGGGACTCTCAAGAGTCTTCTCCAGCACCACAGTTCTAAAGCATCAATTCTTAGATCCTCAGCTTTCTTTATGGTCCAACTCTCACATGCACAATAACTACTGGGAAACCATAGCCCTTGACCAGACGGACCTTTGTCGACAAAGTAACGTCTCTGCTTTTTAATCTGCTGTCTAGGTTGGTCATAGCTTTCCTTCCAAGGAGCAAGCATCTTTTGATATCCTGGCTGCAGTCACCATCTGCAGTGATTTTGGAGCCTGTCACTGTTCCCACTCTTTCCCCATCTCTCTGCCGTGACGTGATGGGACCGGACGCCATGATCTTCGTTTTCTGAATGCTGAGCTTTAAGCCGGCTTTTTCGCTCTCCTCTTCCACTTTCATCAAGAGGCGCTTCAGCTCCTCTTCGCTTTCTGCCATAAGGGTGGTGTCATCTGCGTGTCTGAGATTATTGATACTTTTCTCTGTGGCCGTGGCTGAGTTTCCCACATTTGCTCGCATATTGAGTGCAGTGCTTTAACAGCATTTAGAAATCCTAAACTTTATCGAGTCGACCTTGTGGAGGTGATCGAAACAAACAGCACTACGAAGGATTCCGGGTGAACTGAAGTGTGAGATTTTACAGACCGAGATCCACTCACTAGTGTGGTAGCTCCAATAGACCCAGTAACTCTAGAAAATACATGTCAAGAAGAGACATAAAAACGGTGGAGAAGAATTATAGAATACGAAGACAATCCAGGTATGGTTCTCTGTCCTTTATTGATATGAAATTACTTCTTTTAAGTAACTACATCGACTTTTCTTTTAGGAAGAAAAAAAATGGAGGTTTTATTTTGAAACTTTTAAAACTTATTTGCAAATAAAGTTTTTCTTTTACCAGTTAGCTTGCAGAAGTAGAGATTGTGTCGTTGTTAAGGTCACAGAGGAGGAAGCCAGCCAATGGAAAGCTCACTAAACTATTAGTCAGTATTTCACATTTTCCTTGTCATCACCTGTCCTTCCCTACTCTGTCACTTTAAGAAGTCTATGGGAAATTGTAGGATTAGGTCTCAGTCACTATGGAAGCCAGAAGCTTTGTGTGAAGCCCTCCGGCTGCCTCTGTTTGAAGGCAGCCCAGTTATTTATTTGCTCTGTGACCTTGCTCAGATTATATTCTCTGGACTAATTTCCCCATAGGGATAATAAACGTACTTATCTCAAGGGGGTTTTGTGAAAAATTACAGAGGTTATAAACAACGCCGGGCATAGAGTCAGTACTCAATAAATAATGATAATAACAGTAATGACTGATAATACTTGATAAGGAATCACTTTACGCCAGGCACTGTTGTTATAATAGGGGCTTCTCAAGTGGAACGAGTGATAAATTACCTGCCTGCCAGTGCAGGACATATAAGAGACATGGGTTTCATCCCTGGGTGGGGGGATCCCCTTGGGCAGGCCGTGGCAACCCCACTCCAGTGTTCTTGCCCGGAGAATTCCATGCACAGAGGAGTCTGGTGGGCCACAGTCCACAGGGTGGCAAAGAGTCAGGTGAGTGAAGTGACTTAGCAAGCATCCACACAGGTGATAGGAGCCCTCTATGTTAACTGTTAGGCATGACTAGTACCATGTAACCAGCTCCTGTTTCAGGATCGAGAGCTGACAGGAGACGTGGAAACAATTCGTTCTCCTCAAGCTTAGCTGCATTCTTCAAGGAAAGTTATTCCCCTGGTGGCAGGGAAAGCAAGACTTAGAAGGCTTTAGAAGGACAGACACAGCATCGTCTCCATTTAGCCGCAGGATCTAGGGCTTGTGCTAGGAACAGTTCGGCATTTTAAGCGGAAATGAGGACTTGGCAGTTACTGCTGCTCGACTGGCATTCGTTTGAAGGAATCCTGAATCATGCTGAATCACAGCATCTTAGCTGGTCCTCTCTGAGGACACTTCATACTTTCCTTTGGCCCTTGTCATCCTGCAAGATCTTCAAGGGCACGGTCTGTCTCAGCTCACCTGTGTAACCCCTGCAGAGATGAGTACAGTACCCTGGGGAAGACTCGACATGGAGGGGCAGGAAGGAGTAAAGCAGATTTCCAGGGGAGGGAAGGGCAGAAAACTCTTCAAATACAGGTGGCAGTTCACCTTTTAAGTGGGGTAGCCTTTTCTTCCCTTTGTTTTCAAACATCACTAATGAACAGGTGGACCCAGGGCCACATCCACGCAACAACAGTCACTTTATCCCAGACCTTCTCAGCCACAGTCAGAATGACTCATGACCAGACTGGCTCTATTAAAAATCATCATTACAGAAAGCTGGATGCCAGGTAGAAAGGAGCCATTAGCTGCTCCTCCCAGAGCCAAAGAGCAAAGGCCACATGATGTCTCCTCTCCTTAAGTCTAATAAAACGTGTAGGAGAACATTATGTCCAGTATCTTTATTTCACACCCACCGTTAAAAAAAAAATGTTAGGAACATTCAGTCCTTGTGTAATGAATATTTTATGCAGCAGTTTGGTTGGAATGGTGAACCAAAATCGAGTCAGAAAATACTAATTTCTGGTTCCTGTGACAATTTTAACTCATCTCCTAGTGTGGCATGGAGGCACCCAGGCTGGACTTCCTACAAAGCCTCCTGTGTTACACTGACTCACTGGTAGGCCTTAGGAAAATCACTATGTTAAGTGCCTGTGGTTACCACACTACAACTTACCTCAAGATATCATAAAGAGAATAAATTAGGGAGGGGAAACTGAAGCTGTGCAAGCTTCTTGGTAATAAAACTATGTAAGCACAAAATGCTTTATTTTGGGGGCTCCAAAACCACTGCAGGTGGTGACTGCAGCCATGAAATTAAAAGACGTTTACTCCTTGGAAGGAAAGTTACGACCAACCTAGATAGCATATTCAAAAGCAGAGACATTACTTTGCCAACAAAGGTCCGTCTAGTCAAGGCTATGGTTTTTCCTGTGGTCATGTATGGATGTGAGAGTTGGACTGTGAAGAAAGCTGAGCGCCGAAGAATCGATGCTTTTGAACTGTGGTGTTGGAGAGGACTCTTGAGAGTCCCTTGGACTGCAAGGAGATCCAACCAGTCCGTTCTGAAGGAGATCAACCCTGGGATTCCTTTGGAAGGACTGATGCCGAAGCTGAAACTCCAGTACTTTGGCCACCTCATGCGAAGAGTTGACTCATTGGAAAAGACCCTGATGCTGGGAGGGGTTGGGGGCAGGAGGAGCAGGGGACGACCGAGGATGAGATGGCTGGATGGCGTCACGGACTCGATGTGAGTCTGAGTGAACTGGGGGAGTTGGTGATGGACAGGGAGGCCTGGCGCGCTGCGCTGCATGGGGTCGCGAAGAGCCGGACACGACTGAGCGGCTGGAGGGAAGCACAGTACCACTGCATTATGGGTAACTCAGTGCAGAAAGTGCGAGGCGGTTCAACCGTTATTAGACATTGGCCATTTTCACAGTGAATTTTAAAATATTTTAAATTGTCTTGATTAACACAAGTTAAAATCATGGGCCCTTAAAATAGTCCATCCACTCCAATAATTGCTCCCAGCTCTGCGAAGCGCTTTGCAGTGATCGAGCTGAACCAGGTGTAAGCCTCTCAGCACCCGAGCTCTTAGCCACTCCGCTGCTCTAGCCTCTCACCACGTGCTGTAAGCAGCCGTGCAGCCGCGGCACTAGGATTCGATGAGCTGCGACTGGGGGCTCAAGTCTACAGTCACCTGCGGATGGAAGGAACTCCGGCAAACAAGGACTGGTCACCCCAGTTTTACCATCTGAAGAGACACAAGCACTCACTTTCCAAGAGTAAGACAGTCATTAAAAGCACGAAAAGCTCAGTCCCGGGCTGTAACGGCCAACCCGGGCCGCAGGCAGGCCTCCAGAGCGCACGAGTTTAGTGTGAGGCTGTGCTCATTTTAGGGCCTTTCCGGGCTGCCAGAGACTGGAACTCTTCCATTTTTCTCATGTTTTTAATGAAAGCCTTTCCAAAATGAGACGCCAGGGTCTGTAACTGCTCACTTTACTTCGAACAGCTTCGCTTGATTTCACCGTGACAGCGTGTCTGCGCCGCGTTCAGTGTCTCTTGGAGAACGCCTGAAGGCCTGCAGGGACGGTGACACCCCGGGCCCGGTGGCCCTCCGGCCGCAGGGGCCGCCACGCGCTTCCGGGTGACGGGGTTGGGGCGCCGGTGCCTCCCCCGCGCCCGCTCCCCCGGGGCGGGCCGTTGATCCGGGAGGGGCTGACGCGGGACCGGCAGCCCGGCTCCCCCAGCCGAGAGGCCCCGGCAGCGGGGCCCGGCTCCGGCGGCGCTGAGCCCGCCCCCGGGAGGAGGCCTCCGGGCCCCACGAGCGCAGAAAGCCGCTCCCGCAGCCCCTGGCCGCCGCCGCCAGGAGGGTCGTCGAGCCGGAGCTCCGACCTGCCCGTCAGGGGCCCGGCCTCGAGGCGGGCAGGCCGCGCGCAAGGCCCGGCGGGAAGGGCCGCGCGCGCCGGGGGAGAGCCCCGCCCCCAGCGCCGCGTCGGGCGCGGCGGCGCGCCTCGCGGGCGGCCCCGATTGGACGGCCGAGCCGCGCACGCTGATTGGCCGCGTGGGCGAGGCGGCGGCGAGCCGTGCGCAGCGGCGTGTGCGGGGCCGTGTGCAGACCCGCGTGTGGCGCAGGCAGGGTCCCTGAAAATAAACAGCCGCCGCTTCGCGAGCTGCCCTCCCGGTCTGCGCCTGAGTCTTGGCCCTGTCTCTTATACACATCTCATCTCTCTGCCGTGACGTGATGGGACCGGACGCCATGATCTTCGTTTTCTGAATGCTGAGCTTTAAGCCGGCTTTTTCGCTCTCCTCTTCCACTTTCATCAAGAGGCGCTTCAGCTCCTCTTCGCTTTCTGCCATAAGGGTGGTGTCATCTGCGTGTCTGAGATTATTGATACTTTTCTCTGTGGCCGTGGCTGAGTTTCCCACATTTGCTCGCATATTGAGTGCAGTGCTTTAACAGCATTATCTTTAGGATTTGAAATAGCTCAGCTGGAACACCTCCACTAGCTTTGTTTGTCGTGATGCTTCCTAAGGCCCACTTGACTTCACACTCTAAAATGTCTGGCTCTAGGTGAGTGATCACACCATCGAGGTTATCTGGGTCATTGNTTGTTTGACCACTTCCAATTTGCCTTGATTCATGGACCTGACATTCCAGGTTCCTATGCAATATTGTTCTTTACAGCATCGGACCTTGCTTCTATCACCAGTCACATCCACAACTGGGTATTGTTTTTGCTTTGGCTCCATCCCTTCATTCTTTCTGGAGTTATTTCTTCATTGATCTCCAGTAGCATATTGGGCACCTACTGACCTGTGGAGTTCCTCTTTCAGTATCCTATCCTTTTGCCTTTTCATACTGCTCATGGCATTCTCAAGGCAAGAATACTGAAGTGGTTTGCCATTCCCTTCTCCAGTGGACTGCATTCTGTCAGACCTCTCCACCATGATCCACCCATCTTGGGTGGCCCCACATGGCATGGCTTAGTTTCATTGAGTTAGACAAGGCTGTGATCCTAGTGTGATTATATTGACTAGTTTTTTGTGATTATGGTTTCAGTGTATCTTCCCCCTGATGCCCTCTTGCAACACCTACCATCTTACTTGGGTTTCTCTTACCTTGGACATGGGGTATCTCTTCACGGCTGTTCCAGCAAAGTGCAGCCGCTGCTCCTTATCTTGGATGAGGGGTATCTCCTCACCACCGCCCCTCCTGACCTTGAACGTGGAATAGCTACTTTAGGCCCTCCTGCGCCTGCGCAGCTACTGCTTCTAGAACGTAGGGTAGCTCCTCTCGGCTGCTGTGCCTGACCTCAGATGTGGGGATGCTTCCATTAGCCTCTAATCCTTATTCATCAGAGGGCAGATAGAATGAAAACCATAATCACAGAAAAGTAACCAAACTTATCACATTAACCACAGTCTTCCCTAACTCAATGAACCTATGGGCCATGCCATGTAGAGTCACCGAAGAGACACAGGTCATGGTGGAGAGTTCTGACAAAATGTTGTTCACTGGAGAAGAGGATGGCAAACCATTTCGGTATTCTTACCTTGAGAACCCCATGAACAGTATGTAAAGGCAAAAAGATAGGACACTGAAAGATGAACTCCCCAGGTCAGTAGTTGCACAATATGATACTCGAGATCAGCAGAGAAATAACTCCAGAAAGAATAAAGAGACAGAGCAAAAGCAAAAACAGAACTCAGTTGTGGATGTGACTGGTGATGGCAGTAATGTCTGATGCTGTAAAGAGCGATATTCCATAGGAACCTGGAAGGTTAGATCCATGAATCAAGGCAAATTGGAAGAGGTCAATCAGGAGATGTAAGAGTGAACATCAACATTTTAGGAATCAGCGAACTAAAATGGACTGGAATGGGTGAATTTAACTCAGANGGTGATGGCAGTAATGTCTGATGCTGTAAAGAGCGATATTCCATAGGAACCTGGAAGGTTAGATCCATGAATCAAGGCAAATTGGAAGAGGTCAATCAGGAGATGTAAGAGTGAACATCAACATTTTAGGAATCAGCGAACTAAAATGGACTGGAATGGGTGAATTTAACTCAGATGAACATTATATCTATGACTGTGGGCAAGAATCCCTTAGAAGAAATGGAGTGGCCATCATAGTCAAGAGTCTGAAATGTAGTACTTGGATGCAATCTCAAAAACTACAGAATGATCTCTGTTCATTTCCAAGGCAAACCATTCAATATCACAGTTATCCAAGTCTATGCCCCAACCAGTAATGCTGAAGCAGCTGAAGTTGAATGGCTCCATGAAGATCTACAAGACCTTCTAGAACTAACACCCAAAATAGATATACTTTTCATTACAGGCTACTGGAATATAAAAATAGAAAGTCAACAGATACCTGGAGTAACAGGCAAATTTGGCTTTGTAGTACAAAATGAAGCAGGTCAAAGGCTGATAGAGTTTTGTCAAGAGAGCACACTGGTCATAGCAAACATCCTCTCCCAACAACACAAGAGAAGACTCTACACATGGACATCACCAGATGGTCAATACTGAAATCAGATTGATTATATTCTTTGGAGCCAAAAATGGAGAAGCTCTATACAGTCAGCAAAAGCAATACCAGGAGCTGACTGTGGCTCAGATCATGAACTCCTTATTACCAAATTCAGACTTAAATTGAAGAAAGTAGGGAAAACCACTAGACCATTCAAGTATGACCTAAATCAAATCCCTTATGATTATACAGTGGAAGTGAGAAATAGATTTAAGGGACTAGATCTGACAGATAGAGTGCCTGGTGAACTATGGATGGAGGTTTGTGACATTGTACAGGAGACAGGGATCAAGACCATCCCCATGGAAAAGAAATGCAAAAAAGCAAAATGGCTGTCTGAGCAGGCCTTACAAATAGCTGAGAAAAGAAGAAAAGCTAAGCCAAAGGGGAAAAGGAAAGATTTACCCATTTGAATGCAGAGTTCCAAAGACTAGCAAGGAGAAATAAGAAAGTCTTCCTCAGTGATCAATGCAAAGAAATAGAGGAAAGTAATAGAATGGAAAAGACTAAAGATCTCTTCAAGAAAATTAGAGATACCAGGGGACCATTTCATGCAAAAATTGACACAATAAAGAACTGGTAATAAAATAAATGGTATGGACCTAACAGAAGCAGAAGATATTAAGAAGAGGTGGCAAGAATACACAGAAGAACTATGCCAAAAAGATCTTCAAGACCAAGATAATCATGATGGTGTGATCACTCACCTAGAGCCAGATGTCCTAGAATGCAAAGTCAAGTGGGCCTTAGGAGCCATCACTATGAACAAAGCTAGTGGAGGTGATGGAGTTCCAGTTGAGTTATTTCAAGTCCTAAAAGATGATTCTGTGAAAATTCTGCACTCAATACTCCAGTAAATTTGCAAAACTCAGCAGTGGCCACAAGACTGGTAAAGGCCAGTTTTCATTCCGATCCCAAAGAAAGGCAATGCTAAAGAATGTTCCAACTACTGCACAAATGCACTCATCTCACAGGCTATCAAAGTAATGGCCAAAATTCTCCAAGCCAGGTTTCAATAGTATGTGAACTGTGAACTTCCAGATGTTCAAGCTGGATTTTAAAAAGTCAGGGCTAACAGAGATCAAATTGCCAACATCCTCTGAATCATCAAAAAAGCAAGAAAATTCCAGAAAAACTTCTACTTCTGCTTTATTGAATATGCCAAAGCCTTTGACTGTGTGGATCACAACAAACTGTGGAATATTCTTAAACAGATATGAACACCAGACTACCTGACCTGCCTCCTGAGAAACTAATATGCAGGTCAGGAAGCAACAGTTAGAACTGAACATGGAACAACAGACTGGTTCCAAATAGGAAAAGGAGCATGTCAAGGCTGTATATTGTCACCCTGCTTATTTAACTTCTGTGCAGACTACATCATGAGAAATGCTGAGCTTGATGAAGCACAAGCTGGAATCAAGATTGCTGGGAGAAGTATCAATAACCCCAGATATGCAGATGACATCACCCTTATGGCAGAAGGTGAAGAGGAACTAAAAGCTTCTTGATGAAAGTGAAAGAGGAGAGTGAAAAAGTTGGCTTAAAGCTCAACATTCACAAAACAGCATGGCATTTGGTCCCATCACTTCATGGCAAATAGATGGGGAAATGGAAACAGTGGCAGGCTTTATTTTGGGGGGTTCCAAAATCACTGCAGATGGTAAGTGCAGCCATGAAATTAAAAGACACTTGCAACTTGGAAGAAAAGCTATGACCAACCTAGACAGTATATTAAAACACTACTTTGCCAACAAAGGTCCATCTAGTCAAAGCTATGGTTTTTCAAGTAGTCGTGTATGGATGTGAAAATTCAGTTCAGTTCAGTCGCTCGGTCATGTCCGACTCTTTGCAACCCCATGAATCGTAACACACCAGGTCTCCCTGTCCATCACCAACTCCCAGAGTTCACTTAGACTCAGATCCACTGAGTCAATGATGCCATCCAGCCATCTCATCCTCTGTTGTCCCCTTCTCCTCCAGCCCCCAGTCCCTCCCAGCATCAGGGTCTTTTCCAATGAGTCAACTCTTCACATGAGGTGGTCAAAGTACTGGAGTTTCAGCTTTAGCATCATTCCCTCCAAAGAAATCCCAGGGCTGATCTTCAGAATGGACTGGTTGGATCTCCTTGCAGTCCAAGGGACTCTCAAGAGTCTTCTCTAACACCACAGCTCAAAAACATTAATTCTTTGATGCTCAGCCTTCTTCACAGTCCAACTCTCACATCCATACATGACCACTGGAAAAACCATAGCCTTGACTAGATGGACTTTGTTGACAAAGTAATGTCTCTGCTTTTCAACATGCTGTCTAGGTTCATCATAACTGTTCTTCCAAGGAGTAAGCATTTTTTAATTTCATGGCTGCAGTCACCATCTGCAGTGATTTTGGAGCCCCCCCCAAAATAAAGTCTGACACTGTTTCCACTGTTTCTCCCTATCTATTTGCCATTAAGTGATGTGAAAATTAGTATATATAAAAAATATGAGTGCCAAAGAATTGATGCTTTTGAAGGTACTGTTGGGGAAGACTCCTGAGAGTCCCTTGGACTGCAAGGAGATCCAACAAGTCCATTCTAAACGAAATCAGTCCTGAATATTCATTGTAAGGACTGATGCTGAAACTGAAGCTCCAATACTTTGTCTACCTAATGCAGCTGCCGATGCTGCTAAGTCACTTCAGTTGTGTCTGACTCTGTGTGACCCCATAGTCGGCAGCCCACCAGGCTCCCTCATCTCTGGGATTCTCCAGGCAAAAACACTGGAGTCGGTTTCCATTTCTTTCTCCAATGCATGAAAGTGAAAATTGAAAGTGAAGTCCCTCCGTTGTGTCAGACTCTTTGTGACCACATGGACTGCAGCCTACCAGGCTCCTCCATCCATGGGGTTTTCCAGGCAAGAGTACTGGAGTGGGGTGCCATTGCCTTCTCCAACCTAATGCGGAGCACTGACTTATTGGAAAAGACCTTGATGCTGGGAAAGATTGAAGGTAGAAGGAGAAGGGGATGACCAAGAATGAGATAGTTGGATGGCATCACCGACTTGATGGACATGAGTTTGAGCAAGCTCTGGGCGTTGGTGATGGACAGGGAACCATGGCGTGCTGCAGTCCATGGGGTCACAAAGAGTCAGACATGAATGAGACTGAACTGAAGTGAACTGATGGCCTGTGAAAGGTCAAAGTTCTAGTTTCTCTGTCATGTTTGAGGATGCTTTGTGACCCAGAGGACTGCAGTCATCAGGCTCCTTTGTCAAAGTCCAGTATTCTCCAGGCAAGAATGCTGAGGTGGGTAGACAACCCCTTCCATAGGGATCTGGGCTTGTGTTTGCCATCTGAATTGGAGGGCAGTGTTGGGCAGCTGAGTCCTTCACTGGGTGAATAGTGGCAGAATTGAGTTAAATTGTAGCACATTCAGCTGCTTTAAAAAATTGCTGATGGTGGAGAAACCTTCCCACCATGTTGGGAAACCTTTCAAACATGTTGGAAACTGGGTGTGCACAACCCTTTTAAAAATAATAAAAAACAGCTTAATTAATAAGACTTAATTAATAAGCTTAATAAGCTTCATGTAAAACAGCTTAATTAATAAGACTTAATTAATTATTATGCTTAATTAATAAGCTCCATGTAAATGGACCTTCCCTTGTGCTCAGCTGGTAAAGAATCCACCTGCAATGTGGGAGACCTGGGTTCCTTCCCTGAGTTCAGCATATCCTCTGGAGAAGGGAAAGGCTACTCACTCCAGTGTTCTGGCCTGGAGAATTCCATGGACTCTATAGCCCATGGGGTCACAAAGAGTTGGACATGACTAAGCTAATTTCACTTCAACATGTTTTACTACAATTTCTAAGTCATAACTTTGAGGTGTTTGCTACAATAAACATTTTATATGAGAATTTCTCTGAATTTTACTGAGGATATAATCATAATACGGCTCATATAATTGTGATTTTTTGCTATACTAATGGAAGGAAATTCTAAATATGGATTAAAGATTAGTAAAAATAAATATATTAAAAATCTTGTTTGAAATTTATAGATCTCCCGATTCTTATGCAAGAATCCTGTGTTAAGAAAGTCTGTTCTTGAGTGTTACAGTAAAGTAACAATTTTCATTAACATTCTGTGCACACTGTCTAAATTTTAATTCAAATGTTCTTACTTTAATTGTCAGTTAGTCCCCCCAAAATCAATTAAAATGGCAGCAATTTCAGGTAGTATGTTTTTTACTGTTCTCATTGATACCACTAGAATACTAATACTATAATTCCAAATTTCATTTTTACTCAGATTATTTTCAAAAAGGGATTCAGGATTGTTTAATTTATGATGAAAGTCATGAAATTGTACTGTTTAAATGAAGACATGAATCTAAAATCCATATGAGGTGTGATATTATGATTTATAAGAAATAAATATTTGGTCTTCTTCCACAGCTCCTGGCTCACAGCTCTCAGAACCTTTAGAATATTCTACATCATAAGAGCAATGGAAGTATATTTTGTCATAATATTTGGTTTTATTTTCCATTTCTACAATCTGCTTCAGAGCCATAAAAGTGAAATGGATATTTTGTTATTCATAATAAATTCTTTCCACAACTGAGTTTATGTTAATTATATGACTTTTGGAGAGCACTTAAGGGTGAGGCTAATTGCCAAAGAAACCATTAATGAAAATGGAGACTGAACTTTTGGTTCACCACCTGGTTTTCTGGGAGGAGAAAGGGACTAGACCTTAAAGCAGTCCCCAGTGATCAATGATTTAATCATGCTTGTGTAATAAAGCCTCCATAAGAACCCAAAAGTGCCTTGCCTGGGTTCAGATGGTAAATAATCCCTCTGCAATGAAGGAGACCTGGGTTTGATCCCTGGATCAGCAAGATTCACTGGAGAAGGGAATAGCAACCTACTCCAGGATTCTTGCCTGGCGAATCCCATCGACAGAGGAGCCTGGTGGGCTACAGTGCATAGGGTCACAGAGTCGTACATGACAAGTGACTAACACACACCACACAAAAATCCCAAAAGAAGGTGCTTGGAGAACTTCCAGGTTGGTGAACAAATGAATATTTGGATAGAGCACCTTGGAGAGAACACAGAAGCTCTGTGCCCTTTCCCTATACCTTGCTCTATGCATCTCTACCATTTGGCTTTACCTCAGCTGCATCCTTTTACAATAAATAAGCAATTTTTTTCTCTGAGTTCTATGAGCCAACAAATTAATCAAACTTAAGGAGAAGGTCATGGGAGCCTTTGATCTATAGCTGAAGTGAAGTGAAGTCGCTCAGTCGTGTCCGACTCTTTGTGACCCCATGGACTGTAGCCTACTAGGCTCTTCTGTCCATGGGATTTTCCAGGCAATAGACCTGGAGTGGATTGCCATTTCCTTCTCCAGGGGATCTTCCCAACCCAGGGATCGAACCCAGGTCTCCTGCATTGTAGACAGACGCTTTACCATCTGAGCCACCAGGGAAGTCCTGATCTATAGCTAGTTGCCCAAAAGTACAGGCAATAAGGCTTCCCAGGTGGCTCAGTGGTGAGGGATCCATCTGCTGAAGCAGGAGACACAAAAGACATGGGTTCAATTCCTGGGTTGGGGACTTGCACTAGAGTAGGAGATGGCAACCCACTCTAGTATTCTTGCCTGGGAAATCCTGTGGGTAGAGGAGCCTGATGGGTTCCAGTCCATGAGGTCACGAAGCGTTGGACATGACTGAACGCACACGTACACAAGTAGCAAACAACCTGGACTTGGAATCTGCATTCCACCTTGGAGGGGATCTTTGAAAACTCTGATTTGTAGTCTTATAGGCTGCTTCCTTTGGAGAAGGCAATGGCACCCCACTCCAGTACTCTTGCCTGGAAAATCCCATGGACGGAGGAGCCTGGTAGGCTGCAGTCCATGGGGTCGCTAAGAGTTGGACACAACTGAGCGGCTTCACTTTCACCTTTCACTTTCATGCACTGGAGAAGGAAATGGCAACCCACTCCAGTGTTCTTGCCTGGAGAGTCCCAAGGATGTGGGAGCCTGGTGGGCTGCCCTCTATGGGGTCACACAGAGTCGGACACGACTGAAGCGACTTAGCAGCAGCAAGCTGCTACCTAGAAGCACAGGTAATAACTGGACTTGCAACAAGGACATGAAGCTGGAGTAGGGGCAGTTTTGCGGTCTGAACCCTCAAACAGTGGAATTCAACACTCTCTGGTAGACACTGTCAGAACTAAGATGAATCCCTGACACTCTGCTGGTGTCCTGAAAACTGCTATTTGTGTGGTGACCTCTCAACAGTGAAAGCGGGTCCATGAACCAACTTTACCAGAGGAATATGAACCAAAATTTTGTCCGTGATTTAAATATGTTTCTAGTAATTTCTATAGTCTTATATGTTATAGAAGTAAACTCTCTATATAATCTTTTATGCTATGATAAAAACATTTTTCATAGACTATACTTAAATAATTTTTCTCACAGTTATTTTTCAAATCCCATATTTTAACTAAAGCACTGAATTCATAACTCCTCGAGAGAAAAAAACATGAATCTATGAGACAGCCTAGATCTTAATCACCGAATTATATTTTTACATGTTATAAAAACAAAAATTTACTTCATTCTTTTCAGAATTTTGAATGACGTACCAGAAAAATTTGATATCATGATGTACTAAAAATACAATATTCTTTGACATCTTAATCATTTAGCAATCCTCACCAATCTGTAGGTAAAATTGAATATTGAATCCCAGAGAAATTTCAGCTTAAGCTTCTCTGCTTCATTGTCAAGTGATTGCCTATTCAGAAAAAAATCCTACACATGTTGGCATAGGAATTTAAATGAAACTTCCTGATGACTGCTGCAAGTTAGAAGCAACACCTGCTGCCTTTCTGAAATAATTTCCTTTTTTTTTTTCCTTGGTTTTCAGTGGGTTCTGTTTAATGAGCTCTAGACAGATGCTTGCCTCAGATGTCACCTTGCACAGCTGGGGCTGCTGAGTCAATAAGCACATTTCTGCTCAATTCTTGTCTCCTTTTTGGCACAGCTGCCCTCCTTTTCAGTACATTAAGTTTGAGGTTATGGTGTGGATGATTCCACTGAGCTCAGTTTTATTTGGGATCAAAATCTCATCCCATGCAGATAGATCGTCATCCTCTTTTTCTTGGGTTGAGAGACTTTGGTACACAATTTCCTGGGTCTCTGTACTTACATATATCTGGAACAGAGCTTATAAAAAAGAATGCTTTCCCAAATGAGGCAAAATATCAGCAATTTTAGACAATAAAGAGTTTTCATGAGTTCATTGTGTACATCTTTTCAGTTTATCAGTGATATCATCAAAAGAGGGGACCCACAGATGGGGATTGGAGCTGCAGGAAGAAAACAGTCTCCGTAACAATTGTTTCAGTCCAAGAGTGTCTGCTGGACCCAGACTCACTCGCACCAAGTTAATTTTTTTAAACAAGAAGGTTTATGAAAAGCACAAGTAATGCAGACCCAATTTATTTCAGAGACATATAAGTTTCCAAATGGAAAACCACTTTTTTCATGGTCCTTTTCCTCTTAAGGCTTCCCAGCAGCTCAAACAGTAAAGAATCTGCCTACAGTGTGGGAGTCTGAGGTTTCACCCCTGGGTCAGGAGGATTCCCTGGAGAAGAGAATAGCTACCCACTGCAGTGATTTTCCTAGAGAATTTCATGGACAGAGGAGCCTGGCAGGCTATACAACAGTTGGACACAACTAGCAACTGAGAAGGAAAGAGAGGAACAGCTGAAAACTCATTGAAATCATCATTGTATCTTACGTTCAAACCAAATATCAAAATGGATATTGGGGCTTTTCTGACATGTTTTAATTTCCCCATAATATACAAATGTTACAAAGTAAAGAGAAAGTGATAACATCTTACTTGTTATGACCTAGAAAAACGTTTTCCCTTGGATATAGATTCCCATTTGAATGATGAGCAGTGAAATAGATGTAGGAGAAGGATTAATTTTCAAAATAATCTCTTGCTCTCTAAGTTTGGAAACCAAGATATTTTTTAATAGAAATTTCAAATAATGGATGAAAAAAATTAATGGAAAAGCCAAAAGGATCCTGTTAAGAAATTTGTGGACCATCCTTGATGGTCCAGTGGTTAAGAATCTGCCTCGAAATACAGGGGATGTGGGTTCAATCACTAGTCTGGAAACTAAGATCTCACGTGATGCAGAGCAACACCACCTGTGCACTACTTCTGAAAGTCCTTGTGCCGCAACAAGGAGTTTGCATGATGCAACTAAGACTAGACACAGCCAAAAAAATAAATAAATAAATAAACAAACAAATAAGGTTATTGGGATAAAAAGAAATTTAGGAAAGGAGCAGAACACACTAGAAAAGAAAATTAAGTCAATATTTTAAGACAGTGTTTCAGGCCCTGTTCCAATATTCTCATTTTTAGGGATTTGGAAAAATCACTTGGCTCAGATGGAAAGGTATCTCCCTGCAATGTGAGAGACTGAGGTTTGATCTCTGGGTCAGGAGGATCCCCTGGAGAAGAGAATGGCTATTCATTCCACTATTCTTGCCTGGAGAATTCCACAGACAGAGAAGCCTGGTGGGCTACAGTTCATGGGGTCACAAAGAGTGGGAGACCACTGAGCAACTAATACTTTCACACAAAAATCACTTGACCTCTCTTTTGAATCCCCTCATCTGGTTTTATATGGAGTTTTTGTAGGGATCAAAGGAGATACATTATAGAAGTCTGCTTTGAAAATTGCAAGGTACAATAATTGTATTGAATGTTATGAACACTGACCAAGAGGAATTTCTTATTTATTCATATTTTTCCAAAATAAATATATAGCTCTCACCCAAATATATAAGTACTCATTGAAAGGAAAGGCATTTTGTTGGGGAAAGAGGAGAATTGATGAGCACTGAGAAAACAGAGAAAGTATATATTTTTAAAGGGTTCAATTGCTGTCACCAGATATCCTGTGTTGTTCTCTCCCATGCAGTCCAAGGTCTCGAGAACAATTAACCTCAACAATCCAAGGACCTGCGTGGGGGCCAAGTGAGCAAACATGATAGGTGATAAATAGATTTAGTCAAAAATATAAAATAAACCATATAAGAAGTCTTGAATTTGTAAACCGGTATATCACCATGACTTTGAAAATGTTCCCAAATGAGAATTGGCATTTCAACAATCCATGAACCCTAAAATTGAAGTCTTCTGGTGGATTTCAGGATTTTGAGCTGTAATACTCCCAGTCAACAACTCTGGTTAAACTACATACATGGGTTTAAAGAACATCCACAAAGCATTAGTGACTAATTTTAAAAGAAAGTAATATGGTAGGGGAAAAATATTCCAATTCAAAAAATAAACAATAATAACACAAATATATATAAAAAAAAACCAGTCCCAATCCTGTCATATAAATTAGNTGTAATACTCCCAGTCAACAACTCTGGTTAAACTACATACATGGGTTTAAAGAACATCCACAAAGCATTAGTGACTAATTTTAAAAGAAAGTAATATGGTAGGGGAAAAATATTCCAATTCAAAAAATAAACAATAATAACACAAATATATATAAAAAAAAACCAGTCCCAATCCTGTCATATAAATTAGAGCAAACTAATGCCAGACCCACAGATAGCATTAGACTGAGAAAAACTGAAAAATATTAATGAACAACCAAAAATCTTAAGTGCCTTGCACAATGCAGGCAATGTAACTATATGTTATGCCTGTCTCATGGATACAACTCTGCTCTAATAGAGGTCCTGTGATTACACGTTTAATTGCATGAAAGGGAACACAGTGATTTTACTCCCCATTAATCACTGGATTCAATTTGCCTGATTTTTCAGGAGTCTTTCATTTGTAAAAAAAAAAAAAAAAAAAAAAGAATTCAATGTCAAACTAGCCAAGCAGGAGAGAGACTTTCTCAGTTCTAATTATTGAAAACTATAACATGGATCAAGAAATATCCTCTGAATTCATTCCCTTTTTCTTCATCTCTTTTTTCTCCTGGCTCACTTTTGGAGGAGATAAAAAAGAAAAAAAAATGGATGCTGCAAAATATAGAATCCTAACAATTTAGCCACACCAGAAGAAAATTTCCTTTCTTTTCCCAGTATCCTCTGCCTAAGTACTGGAATTTATCCTGAATTAATTAAATAGAAATTTATTCTATTTATTCTAATCAAATGGATGCTTGATTAGGGTTCAAATATCTATTCTGAAGGTAACATTAAAATCAAATATGTATGTATGTGTATATATTATATATAGAGAGACTTGTGTCATACGTCCAAAGTAAGACAGGGGTATTTCCTCTTGGAAAAAATAAGTTTCTCCTTCCAAAAAGAGGAATGGATTTAGGGCCTGGGACAACAGAGACAAAAACAAATCAACAGGTAACTTTTTACTTTTACCCTTTAAACTGTATGAGTTCAGTTCAGTTCAGTCGCTCAGTTGTGTCCGACTCTTTGCTACCCCGTGAATCGCAGCACGCCAGGCCTCCCTGTCCATCATCAACTCCCGGAGTTCACTCAGACTCACGTCCATTAAGTCAGTGATGCCATCCAGCCATCTCATCCCTTGTCGTCCCCTTCTTCTCCTGCCCCCAATCCCTCCCAGCATCAGAGTCTTTTCCAATGAGTCAACTCTTCGCATGAGGTGGCCAAGGTACTGGAGCTTCAGCTTTAGCATCATTCCCTCCAAAGAATACCCAGGGCTGATTGCCTTCAGAATGGACTGGTTGGATTTCCTTGCAGTCCAAGGGACTCTCAGGAGTCTTCTCCAACACCACAGTTTAAAAGCATCAATTCTTCGGTGCTCAGCTTTCTTCACAGCCCAACTCTCATATCCATACATGACCACAGGAAACACCTAGCCTTGACTAGACGGACCTTTGTTGGCAAAGTAATGTCTCTGCTTTTCAATATGCTGTCTAGGTTTGTCATAACTTTTCTTCCCAGAGTAAACGTCTTTTAACTTCATGGCTGCAATCACCATCTGCCATGATTTTGGAGCCCCCAAAAATAAACTCTGACACTGTTGGCACTGTTTCCCCATTTACTTTCCCATGAAGTAATTTAAAAATACCACTCTATAGATGGCTTATAGATTAATCTGCGATTCATCTCTTTTGAGAAATGAGGTCGGTAAAAGTAGACAGGGAGAGCAATATATGTGAAAGTACCATTTGAGTACAGGTGAAAAGAAGTATAAACCAGATTTTCCAGAGAAGTTAAACTTTTAAATATTAAACATTTTCAAAAAAATCATTCTAGATATTTGTTGCATCACTTGGTTACCATGGCATTTGATCCCATGGAGACTGTCTCATTAACTTGCTTTTTTCTCTCCAATAAAGCTGGGTCTAGGTACATAATGAGACGGAACCTCATTGACTTGTCCTGAATAGGCAGCTGGGCAGGCCACAAGACCAAGGGATCAGAAGACCTGAGTCTTCAGTTCCTACATTGGACACTACCCAATGTGTGACCTTTGACAGTCTCAAAGGCTTTAGGTTTCTAATCCTTGAAACAAGCATGCTAACAAAAATAATAACTAGGGCTTGTCTTACCTAACAACAAAAAACACAGATTTCCTTTCTTTTTCCCAACCATAAACTGTCTACCTTCTGGGGCTTCCCTGGTGGCTCAGATAGTAAAGCGTCTCCCTGCAATGTGGGAGACCTGGGTTTGATCCTCTGGGTTGGGAAGATCCACTGGAGAAGGAAATGGCAATCCAATACTCTTGCCTGGAAAATCCCACGGATGAAGGAGCCTGGTAGGCTACAGTCCATGTGGTCACAAAGAGTCAGACACAACCGACTGACTTCACTCTCACTTTCTTTGAAATATTTAAGCATCTAGTTGCTTTTAATATTATTCAAGCATACATTTGTCCTAGTATTGTTCATTCCTACCTGGAGAAAGGAGGCTTCCCAAGTGGCTCAGGGGTAAAGAATCCACCTGCCAATGCAGGAGACACAGGTTCAATCTTTGGGTCAGGAATATCCCCTGGAGAAGGAAATGGCTACCCACTGCCAGTATTGTAGCCTGGAAAAATCCCACGGACAGAGGAGCCTGATGGGCTACAGTCCATGGGGTCCCAAAGAGTTGGACACGACTTAATGATTAAACAACAATAGCATCTGGAGAAAAGATGAATTCTGCCTGAAGCTACATTGTTGTAAATGCTTTCCTATTTAAATCAGTGGCTTGTTTTTACATAAGCTGTCCTTTTTTTCTTTATGGACTTAACATTTAGGAATTACAATTAAAGTTGTGTTCCTTTTTTTCAACTGCAAGAAGAAAGCATCTATTAATTTTTTCACTCTTTTCTGTTTGTTTCTAAACTCAATGTCTGGTGATGAGACTATTGTCTCAAAAATGTTTGGGAGTTCGTGTAAAAAAAATAAATAAATACAAAAAAAAATGGTA
>SJYX01011973.1:21-38017 GCA_006410675.1 Oreotragus oreotragus | reverse complement strand
AAATACAAAAAAAAAAAAAAAGAAAAAAAAATTTAAAAATATTATAGTCTATGAATAAATGCATTTTATGTTGTATAACCAAATATAATAATAATGGAAAAGAGCCATTTTCTTGAAAAAAAAAATGTATGTATAATATATATGATAAAAAATATAAAATAAGTATAGTCATTAACAATATATAATGGTATATTTTATAATTAGTTTATGAATAATAAATTTATAAATATAATTATACTTAGGTGTATATATTTATATATGATTTGAATATATTTTATATGGTATAATATGTACTTTTATATATAAATATATAATGGTATATATTTATATATGAATATAAAAATACAAAGCACATATATATAGCTAATGTAGATATAAAGTTTTATATGTCATCCTATATATCATATTGATGTTATATGATTATATATTAGTTAATTCTTATTAATTGCCTGGAAAATCCCATGGATGGAGGAGCCTGGTAGGCTGCAGTTCATGGGGTCATTAAGAGTCGGGCATGACTGAGCGACTTCACTTTTACTTTTCACTTTCATGCATTGGAGAAGGAAATGGCNGTAGATATAAAGTTTTATATGTCATCCTATATATCATATTGATGTTATATGATTATATACTAGTTAATTCTTATTAATTGCCTGGAAAATCCCATGGATGGAGGAGCCTGGTAGGCTGCAGTTCATGGGGTCATTAAGAGTCGGGCATGACTGAGCGACTTCACTTTTACTTTTCACTTTCATGCATTGGAGAAGGAAATGGCAACCCACTCCAGTATTCTTGCCTGGATAATCCCAGAGACAGAGGAGCCTAGTGAGCTGTTGTCTATGGGGTCGCACAGAATCGGACGCGATTGAAGCGACTTAGCAGCAGCAACAGCAGCAGTATAGTATATGAATATATAATACTGTTAGATATATATTTGTAGGAGGGAGAATAGGATATTTTGGCTTATTTTAAGGTCATACACTTTATAATGTTTCCCAATAGCAAAATCTCCTTTGTTTTATTAGTATTTTGAATGAAATGTTTTTAATATTTCATGACATATTGTGTTTGTTGTTGCTAATGCTATGCAAAGATCATCTGTTTCTAGCTTTTTAAAGTTTGGTGTGTCATGTTTCTATTTCTGCTGGCCTCAGGTATTGTTTAATCTCTTTATTGAACAAATGATTGTTTAGGAGTCTGATTTCTACATATTTGTAAATTTCAACTTTCCATTTGTTATTGATTTCTAGTTTTATTTTATTGTGGTCCAAAATGATGTTTGATATGATTTCTGTCTTAAATCATTTTCAGATTTGCTTTGCTCTTCAATAGAATGTTCTATATATGTCTGTTGGGCTCTTGTACCATAAAGTACAGTGAAGTCCAACATTTCCTTATTGATGGTCTGACTGCATGATCTATCTCTTGTTAAAGATTGGTATGAAAGTCTCCTAATATTATTGCATTGTTATATGTTTCTTCCTTTGCATCTGTTAATATTTGCTTAATAAATGTGGTTTTTCAATATTGGATGTGTATCTATTTACAATTGTCATATTTTCCTGATGAATTGACACTTTTATCATACAGTATCCTTCTTTATCTCTTATTACAATCTTTGTCTTAAAGACTGATGCAAATATAGCTTTCCCAGTTTTCTTTTGATCACATTTGCATGGAATATAATTTTTCATTCCTCCTCTTCCTTGACTTCTTTTTTATTTTTCTCTTTTTTATTTTTTATAAAGTAAAATATAAAAGATTTATTTGATATATTTATATATTGTAATATTATTGCCATTACCATTGCCATTTCAATTGTAGTAAGAGCGAGCAGCTTATTGAGTTCTTAAAGAAGAAGGGACTGTCTTGTAGGCAGCATATCATTGCATATTTGAAATCTATTCAGCCACTCTACATTTTTTGATTGAAAATATAATCTATTTATTTTAAAGTAGTTATCGATAGGTAAAAATTTACTATGGCCATCTTGTTCATTTTTTTAAAAATATTTCATAATTTTCCCCCCATCTTCTCCTACTATCTTCCCTTGAGATTTGATCATTTTCTCTAGTAGTATGCTTTGATTCCTCTCTCTTACAAACTTTTGTTTTATGATTATCATGAGCCCTGTATAAAACATCTTATACATATAAACATCTATTTTAAATTGATAACTTTTATTATATACAAAAATCCTACCCTTTCCACACTCTGCATTTTATGGGTTTTTGCCACAATTTTCACATTTTTAATATATTTATGAATGGATTATAGTAGCTATCATTATTTTAATACATTATCTTTTACACTGTATACTAGACTTAAATGATTTACAACACTATTATGATATCAGAGTATTTTGAATTTGACTTTATATATTTTATCTGTGAGGTCTTTTTTTGGTTTTTTTTTTTTTTTGAGGATACCTGCTTTACAATACCTTGTTGGTTTTACTATACAACTATGTGAGTCAGTCATAGGCATACATATGTCCCTTCACTTTGGAACCTCAGTGAATTTTATATTTTTGTGTTACTAATTAATGTCCATTTCACTTCAGCTTGAAGAAATCCTCTTAATGTTTTGTAAGGCAGATCTGGTGGTGATGAAATCCCTCTGCTTTTGTTTTTCTGAGAAAGTCTTTATCTCTCCTTCATTTCTGAAGGACAGCTTTCCATTCTAAAGTATTTATTGATTACCAGGATTTTTTTTTTTTCTTTTAGCACATTGAATATATTATCCCACTCTCCTGGTCTCTAAGCTTTCTGTTATGATATCCACTGATAGAATTAGGCAGGTTCCTTTGTATGAGATTAATTACATTTTTTCTTATTGTTATCAAAATTCTCTCTTTAGCTTTGATTATTGATGGTTTGACTACAATGTGTCTTAGTGAATTCTCCCCTGGGTTGTGTCTGTATGGGGATGTATGACCTTCATGTATGCACACAGCAAGAAGAAGGTGCTTAAGAAACACAGCAAAAACATTTTGTAGCTATAATAATCACAAACACATAAAATCTCTTCTAATTTTTAAAAGCAGGCAGATTCTAGTTTTCATTATGCCCTGATCTATGCATTCTTATTTGTAAACCACTGATCTGAATCTTTCTTTCTGGGAAAACCATTACTGTAATCATGTAGGTATCCTGTACAGTTGCCTAAGGGGCCATATTTTATTTTCTGTTTCCTTGACGATTTCCCATTTATCTTGTTTTTACAAACCCCAAGGCAGCTGAAGATGCCAGCTCAGCTTCCATTCATTTTTTGTTGCCCATGATTCAAATGGTAAAGAATCAGACTGCAATGCAGGAGACCCAGGTTCGATCCTTGGCTCAGGAAGATCTTGGGGAGAAGAGAATGGCTACCCACTCCAGTATTCTTGCCTGGAGAATTCCATGGACAGAGGATCCTGGTGGGCTACACAGTCTATGGGTCGCAAAGAGTTGGAAATGACTGAGTAACTAACACTTACATTTTTCTTGAGGGAAGGCCTAAACCAAGGTGTCTCTGTCTTGAATCCCACATCTTGCCTTTGTTGAAGTTTTGTTTGTACAGATAGACTGTATTTCTTCTTTATCTTTGACACCATCCTTTCCATTGCCAATCTTCTCTCACCATGTATACTCTTCCACCTTAAGAACATTTCTCATGTCTAGTTCATTCATTTTAAAGTCTGGCTCATGAAATCTTGGATTCGCTTGCTCTCGCTCTCTCTCTTGTGATTTTTATTCATCAATCCACCTTATTTGAACTTTAATTACTGCCTTGGTTGAGAAACTTTTTAAATAATATCACAGTTAAACATCTAATTGCTGAAACATTGTATGCTTCTGTCTTTTTCTTGAACTCTAATTCATCTGATATTGCTGGTCACCTTCCACTTTGAGACACTTTATGGATAGTTACACATTATAAATTAAGCTTTGACTTATACAGTGACTATGTACTAGGCACATTGTTGGGTGATTTGTTCCTCAGAATATCTCCTTGACATTGAACAATTAGTTCCTTTTTGCACTGGTGAGCACTGTATTATTCTTGAAATATATCATTTCATCATTTTTCTATCACTTTTTTATCCTGGAGTCCTAGTTTGGCTCCAGACTTATTTGACCCTTCTCCTTCCTCCCAACTGGTCCCAAGGACTTAAAGAGAATTCCTTTCCTCTCGATAACCCCAAATGTCTTCTTCATCCTTTAAATGTGTTTGACCATTTGCCCTGATAGCAGCATTGCTGAAAGGAGTAAAATGACCAATTCTGCCCCATTTTGATATTCTCAAAGTCAAGTTTCAAGATCTTTATTTTTTTTAATCAACTTGTCTATAAATAAGTAGGAGACAACAACAATCTACATAACAAAAAAAACAACATTAACAATAATTATTGTTAGATAACACAATTTTCTAAGTTTTAAAAAAAGTGTAGTTAATGATTTCCTCAGAGCAAGTACTTCCAGTTGAACAAGATGGATTTAGAGAAGGCAGAGGAATGAGAGATCAAATTGCCAATATTCACTGGATCATAGAAAAGGCAAGAAAATTTTTAAAAATAATCTACTTCTGCTTCATTTACTACACTAAAACCTTTGACTGTGTGGATCACAAAAAAACTGCAGAAAATTCTCAAAGAGATGGGAACACCATAACATCTTACCTGCCTCCTGAGAAACCTGTAAGCAGGTCAAGAAGCAACAGTTAGAATTGGACATGGAACAATGGACTGGCTCATAATCTCAAAATTGGGAAAGGAGCACATCAAGGCTGTATTTTGTTACCCAGCTTATTTAACTTTTATGCAGAGTACATCATGTAAAATGCCAGGTTAGATGAAACACAAGTTGAATCAAGATTGCTGGGAGAAATATCAACAACCTCAGATATGCAGATGACACCATGCTTATGGCAGAAAGTGAAGAGGGACTAATGAGATTCTTGATGAGGGTGAAAGAGGAGAGTGAAAAAGCTTGCTTAAAACTCAATATTCAAAAAAATGAAGATCATGTCATCCAGTACCATCACATCATGGGAAATAGATGGGGGAAAATGGCAACAGTGGCAGATATTATTTTCTTGAGCTCCAAAATCACTGTGGATGGTGAGTGCAGCCACAAAATTAAAAGATGATTGCTCCTTGAAAAAAAATCCATGACAAACCTAGACAGACTATTAAGAAAGCAGATACATCACTTTGCCAACAAATGTCCATATAGTCAAAGCTATGATTTTGACTTGAGAGCCCCTTGGAGAGCAAGCAGATCAAACCAAGTCAGTCCTAATGGAAATCAACCCTGAATATTCCTTGGAAGGACTGATGCTGAAGCTGAAGCTCCAATACTTTGGCCACGAGATATGAACAGCTGACATTAGAAAAGACCCTGATGCTGGGAAATACTGAGGGCAAGAGGAGACAGGGGCAGCAGAGGAGGAGATAGTTAGATAACATCACTGACTCAATGGAGATGAGTATGAGCAATCTCCAGGAGACACTGAAGGACAGGGACATGTGCTACAGTCCACGCGGTGGGGGTCACATAGTCAGATGGAACTGAGCAACAGCGACAACAGGTCAGCTAACTACATTACCTTCTTACTGTCTACTCTGAAAAGGTAACACTATGAAGGCAGCTGTCATTTGCTTGTGCCAACTGTATCCTGGTGGCTCAGAGGTTAAAGCGCCTGCCTCCAATGCGCGAGACCTGGGTTCGATCCCTGGGTCAGGAAGATCCCTGGAGAAGGAAATGGTAACCCACTCCAGCATTCTTGCCTGGAAAATCCCATGGACAGAGAAGCCTGGTAGGCTACAGTCCATGGGGTCGCAAAGAGTCAGACACGACTGAGCGACTTCACTTCACTTCAAAGAAGGAGATCCTGTCATTTGCAACAGCATGGGTGAAATCTGAGGACGTTATGCTAAATGAAATAAGGCAAGGGGTGAACTGGGAAGATGTTGATCCAAGGGTTTATGGGATGAATAAGTGTAAAGATCTAATGTACAACATCATGACTACAGCTAATGATACTGCATTGAGTAATGGAAATTTGCGAAGAGAATAGCTTTGAGGTGCTCTCACCACACACAGGTAATAGGGAAGAACAAATCTGACTCCACTTTATATATGTTTGTTTCTTTTTTTTACTTTAACCTTTGTATTCTATTGCTTTTGTTCAAGTCAAGAAAGTTGCCTATAGCCTGAAATATACAGAATAACTCATTCTCAATGCTCACACCTGGAAAGGGATAACTTTTTTCAATTCATATCAAGACAAAAACTTGAAGAATCAGTTCAGTTCAGCTCAGTTGCTCAGTTGTGTCCAACTCTATGCGACCCCATGAATCACAGCACACCAGGCCTCCCTGTCCATCACCAACTCCCGGAGTTCACTCAGAACTCGCATCCATCAAGTCCGTGATGCCATCCAGCCATCTCATCCTCTGTCATCCCCTTCTCCTCCTGCCCCAAATCCCTCCCAGCATCAGTCTTTTCCAATGAGTCAACTCTTCTCATGAGGTGGCCAAAGTACTGGAGTTGCAGCTTTAGCATCATTCCTTCCAAAGAAATCCCAGGGCTGATCTTCAGAATGGACTGGTTGGACCTCCTTGCAGAGAATAACATTTGTCTTATTGGAACTTTATAGCAACCTTGTGACCTGACTTATGATGACAGCTGTGAGAACAAAGGATTCCTACTCCAAGAAGTTTGCAGCAATCAACCACACCTCTCTCTCATCTTTTATTTAAAAATGATTTGCTGAAACCCTCAGTTCCCAAATGGGCTTCACTTGTAGCTCAGTCGGTAAAGAATCTGCCTGCAGTTCAGGAGACCTGGGTTCGATCCCTGGGTTGGGAAGATCCCTTGGAGAAGGAAATGGCAACCCACTCCAGTATCATTGCCTGGAAAATCTCATGGACAGAGGAGCCTGGTGGGCTGCAGTCCATGGGGTTGCAAAGAGTCGGGCACGATTGAGCAACTAACACTTACTTCAGTTCCCAAATAGTTCCCTAAATATTCAGCCCTTCAGCTGTCCTTTCCAAAGATATATTGGAAATCTTAATGGTGAAATGAAGCTATATAGACTTCATTTATCTTTCTTGCCATGTTGGTTTACAATCTCATATGCATAAATAATTGAACAAAGAGAAAACCAAAAGGAGGAAACAGAAACCAAGTTGGTTAGAAACTCTTGAATAATATAAAACATTTACTGAAGAGTAAAGAGTTTGTAGGGATTCCCAGGTGGCACTAACGTCAAAGAACTTGCCTGCAAATTCCGGAGACATGAGAGACATACTTCTTCAATCCCTGGGCGGGGAAGATTCTCTAGAGGAGGGCGTTGCAACCCACACTACCATTTCTCGCCTGAGAATCCAATGGATACAGGAGTCTGGTGGACAACGGTCCATGGGGTCGCAAACAGTCAGACAGGACTGAAAAGACTTGGCACACACATGAAGAGTTTGTAAAGAAAGCATATTTTTTTGGCTTTTCTTTAACTTCTTGCCATTCATAGATATACTATATACTGATAATTTTAGAGAAATGATATAAATATGCCACAAATTATTGATTGTGAATTTATCTCTTTTTACCATGTAATATTCATAATAGCTCTTATGCCAGTCCCAGTAAAATGTATCTACTGTAAAATATTTTACAAATAAGTCCTATTATCATATCTCAATACCGACTTTGCTTTCCTCTGAGATAGACAAAAAAATGCCATGAAGATAAGGAAAATCCAAGAAAACAATTTTGAATGGTACAGAATCAAGTCTTTATAACTGAAAGGAAATTACAAACATTTCTGCTTGCATTTGAATTTCCTACATTTTTAGCTAAAATTATCTCTTAGCATAATGTGATGTTTTCACTTGAAATGTGCAATTTATTCCAGAAAACATACACACCAAATCACACTGACTTTTGTTAGACATAGTAAACAAATATGAATAGTACATAATGCAAATAAATTGAAATAGACTAAAGGTTATTGGTGATGTGAAAATGAAATCTATTAATAGTACATGTTTTGCTTTAAGAAATATTGCAGATGTCTGAGAATTCAAAATTGTTAGTGAAGCTAATAATTCTTGTTCTAGGGAATGTAGTTTACCTAAAACAAAACCAAAAACAAAAAAAAACAGGATGGCCATATAGGACTATATAATTGTAGCAATAAACTAATGGTGTCCAAGAAGTCACCTCAAAATTTAGTAGTTTGAAACATAGTCATGTAGCTTACCCAAAATTCTGTTGGTCTGCTTGACAGTGTGCTTAAGGCACTCATGCTACTGTAGTAATCTGTTAACAGTTTGGCTAGGCTCAATAATTAAAAATAAAACCAGTCACATGTTTGTGATAGCTATAGGCTGGCCATTTTTCTCTAGGAACTTCGTCCTACCCCAGCTTTTTCACAGGTGGCAGCACTCCCTAGAAGTCAAGCCTCAAGATGCAAATACTGTTTAGTCTTCTGTTGATGAGATGTTTACTGATGTCCTTGGACTATAGCAAGTCGCATGACCAGCCCAGGACTAGTGTGGCTTGGAACTACACAAGGACATGGATAGGAGGAGGAGAGACTGATTCATTGGTGGTCACTACTGTACCACTTTAACACAATAATTCATCATGTATATGTCTAATATATCCCTACTACCATCCATGCATGTGAATAGACAGTGGGTATCAGTGAGTGAGTGAGTGAGTGAAAGTTGCTCAGTCGTGTCTGGCTTTTTGTGATACCATGGACTGTAGCCTGCCAGGATCCTCTGTCCCTATAATTCTCCAGGCAAGAATACTAGAGTGGGTAGCCATTTCCTTCTCCATGGGATCTTCCTAACTCAGGGATTGACCCCAGGTCTCCTGTATTTCAGATTCTTTATCTGAGCCACCAGGGAAGCCCACTGGGTATAAGGGGTACAGTAAATAAAAGCCACAGGGACCATAAAAATTTAAGAATTGTCCTCCTTTAGCTGCCAGCGAACTCAGAGGAGGAATTAATTATCACCTCTTCTCCCAAACTGCTAATCTGTTGAATCCTGCAGGCAGAAAATAGTGAAAGTGCTAAAGACTGGTTCTGCAGTAACTCTGGTTCACTTGCTGTCCACTGTTGAGACTGTTTTTGTTTCATGACCACTGGTTTTCTTTCGTATGAAATGGAGGGGTACTAGGAGGGCTTGGACATGAAGAATTGTGACTTGAACTGAAGGCAAGTCATCCTGAGGAAGCACTTTCAAGGCGCTGTTAATCTTGCAGTGTGAAGGGGAGACCTGGGGTGATATTCATTTTTAAGATTTAAAAGCTATCTGACATGTTTGCCTTCTAAGCAAGTTTAGTGCTGCTATATAAGCAGCACAGGGGAGCTGGGAGCAGCTTTAGAAATGTGGAAGTAATGAACCTTGCTCCTTTTCTGCCATAAGGGCATCCGGGAATCTTCATTTCTCTTTTGCATGCCTGGAGGAATGAATTTTATCTGGCAGTCCTGGACATCTTTTCTGTCTTCTATTCTTTTCTTGGTTTCTCTTTCCTTGTCCTTTCTGTTTCTTTACTTCCAGTCAGCCATTGTATCATGACTATCTATTGTTAAGCATACTCAGTGGCAACAAGCCATACATCATGAAAAGCGAATTGCCCCTTGGTCCTCTACCAGATATCTTTCCATAAAAGAGGTATATTTCCATGGAATTGAGCTTCCTTTCTCATTACTGCGTAATACATTCTGTTGGCTCTAATTGGAAGAGACTGGTTTGTCTTTTCTTACTTACATCTTATTCATCCTTTCCCATTGGCATCTACTTTCCTCGGACACATTTGCTATTCTAAACAGCAGTGCCAAATTAATCACCATTCCCCTTTAGATAAACAATTTCACTTATNACTTACTTCAGTTCCCAAATAGTTCCCTAAATATTCAGCCCTTCAGCTGTCCTTTCCAAAGATATATTGGAAATCTTAATGGTGAAATGAAGCTATATAGACTTCATTTATCTTTCTTGCCATGTTGGTTTACAATCTCATATGCATAAATAATTGAACAAAGAGAAAACCAAAAGGAGGAAACAGAAACCAAGTTGGTTAGAAACTCTTGAATAATATAAACCATTTACTGAAGAGTAAAGAGTTTGTAGGGATTCCCAGGTGGCACTAACGTCAAAGAACTTGCCTGCAAATTCCGGAGACATGAGAGACATACTTCTTCAATCCCTGGGCGGGGAAGATTCTCTAGAGGAGGGCGTTGCAACCCACACTACCATTTCTCGCCTGAGAATCCAATGGATACAGGAGTCTGGTGGACAACGGTCCATGGGGTCACAAACAGTCAGACAGGACTGAAAAGACTTGGCACACACATGAAGAGTTTGTAAAGAAAGCATATTTTTTTGGCTTTTCTTTAACTTCTTGCCATTCATAGATATACTATATACTGATGATTTTAGAGAAATGATATAAATATGCCACAAATTATTGATTGTGAATTTATCTCTTTTTACCATGTAATATTCATAATAGCTCTTATGCCAGTCCCAGTAAAATGTATCTACTGTAAAATATTTTACAAATAAGTCCTATTATCATATCTCAATACCGACTTTGCTTTCCTCTGAGATAGACAAAAAAATGCCATGAAGATAAGGAAAATCCAAGAAAACAATTTTGAATGGTACAGAATCAAGTCTTTATAACTGAAAGGAAATTACAAACATTTCTGCTTGCATTTGAATTTCCTACATTTTTAGCTAAAATTATCTCTTAGCATAATGTGATGTTTTCACTTGAAATGTGCAATTTATTCCAGAAAACATACACACCAAATCACACTGACTTTTGTTAGACATAGTAAACAAATATGAATAGTACATAATGCAAATAAATTGAAATAGACTAAAGGTTATTGGTGATGTGAAAATGAAATCTATTAATAGTACATGTTTTGCTTTAAGAAATATTGCAGATGTCTGAGAATTCAAAATTGTTAGTGAAGCTAATAATTCTTGTTCTAGGGAATGTAGTTTACCTAAAACAAAACCAAAAACAAAAAAAAACAGGATGGCCATATAGGACTATATAATTGTAGCAATAAACTAATGGTGTCCAAGAAGTCACCTCAAAATTTAGTAGTTTGAAACATAGTCATGTAGCTTACCCAAAATTCTGTTGGTCTGCTTGACAGTGTGCTTAAGGCACTCATGCGACTGTAGTAATCTGTTAACAGTTTGGCTAGGCTCAATAATTAAAAATAAAACCAGTCACATGTTTGTGATAGCTATAGGCTGGCCATTTTTCTCTAGGAACTTCGTCCTACCCCAGCTTTTTCACAGGTGGCAGCACTCCCTAGAAGTCAAGCCTCAAGATGCAAATACTGTTTAGTCTTCTGTTGATGAGATGTTTACTGATGTCCTTGGACTATAGCAAGTCGCATGACCAGCCCAGGACTAGTGTGGCTTGGAACTACACAAGGACATGGATAGGAGGAGGAGAGACTGATTCATTGGTGGTCACTACTGTACCACTTTAACACAATAATTCATCATGTATATGTCTAATATATCCCTACTACCATCCATGCATGTGAATAGACAGTGGGTATCAGTGAGTGAGTGAGTGAGTGAAAGTTGCTCAGTCGTGTCTGGCTTTTTGTGATACCATGGACTGTAGCCTGCCAGGATCCTCTGTCCCTATAATTCTCCAGGCAAGAATACTAGAGTGGGTAGCCATTTCCTTCTCCATGGGATCTTCCTAACTCAGGGATTGACCCCAGGTCTCCTGTATTTCAGATTCTTTATCTGAGCCACCAGGGAAGCCCACTGGGTATAAGGGGTACAGTAAATAAAAGCCACAGGGACCATAAAAATTTAAGAATTGTCCTCCTTTAGCTGCCAGCGAACTCAGAGGAGGAATTAATTATCACCTCTTCTCCCAAACTGCTAATCTGTTGAATCCTGCAGGCAGAAAATAGTGAAAGTGCTAAAGACTGGTTCTGCAGTAACTCTGGTTCACTTGCTGTCCACTGTTGAGACTGTTTTTGTTTCATGACCACTGGTTTTCTTTCGTATGAAATGGAGGGGTACTAGGAGGGCTTGGACATGAAGAATTGTGACTTGAACTGAAGGCAAGTCATCCTGAGGAAGCACTTTCAAGGCGCTGTTAATCTTGCAGTGTGAAGGGGAGACCTGGGGTGATATTCATTTTTAAGATTTAAAAGCTATCTGACATGTTTGCCTTCTAAGCAAGTTTAGTGCTGCTATATAAGCAGCACAGGGAAGCTGGGAGCAGCTTTAGAAATGTGGAAGTAATGAACCTTGCTCCTTTTCTGCCATAAGGGCATCCGGGAATCTTCATTTCTCTTTTGCATGCCTGGAGGAATGAATTTTATCTGGCAGTCCTGGACATCTTTTCTGTCTTCTATTCTTTTCTTGGTTTCTCTTTCCTTGTCCTTTCTGTTTCTTTACTTCCAGTCAGCCATTGTATCATGACTATCTATTGTTAAGCATACTCAGTGGCAACAAGCCATACATCATGAAAAGCGAATTGCCCCTTGGTCCTCTACCAGATATCTTTCCATAAAAGAGGTATATTTCCATGGAATTGAGCTTCCTTTCTCATTACTGCGTAATACATTCTGTTGGCTCTAATTGGAAGAGACTGGTTTGTCTTTTCTTACTTACATCTTATTCATCCTTTCCCATTGGCATCTACTTTCCTCGGACACATTTGCTATTCTAAACAGCAGTGCCAAATTAATCACCATTCCCCTTTAGATAAACAATTTCACTTATTTCAGTAGATCGAACATGACCCACCTTACCCCATCTGACCCTTCTTGGCATGTTTCTTGGTGTGTTCTTTCTCTGGATTGCCAAGTGACATTTAAAAGTCAGTTCATTCAAAAAGACATCCCCTTTCCATACCAAGATCAGTATCCTAAATTCTTGATTCCAACTGGCAGCAACATTAGGGAGTCATGTCTGACCCCGAATTTTTTGGTCATGCTTTCTATAGTCAGACTTCAAGTCCTGGAAATTCTATCTTCATAATATTTCTCCCACTTTATCTTCTCTCTTTCCAATGATTTTTTTCTTTCTAAAGTAAATCATCAAAACTTTTCTCTGTGATTCCTAAATCTATTTATTTTCTCTATTTTGTTCCTTTCAATCCATCCTAAATGAGATTATCAAGTTCATCATTCTGAAGCTTATTTTTTCTCATCCTTTCACCTACTCTCTGTTGCCTATAGGAAAAAGAAACAGCCAAACAATGTTCAACAACTTTGTATCTGAATCATGACCACCATCTCTATGGTATTTTGAGGGTTCTAAAGGCTTTACTTTTTTCTTAGTCACCCTTGCTCTGTAGTCTCATCCTTCTACCTCACCTGTTCTCTTTTCTCTGGCCTGGATTAACCTAAACAAATCAGCTACTTTTCCCTTAACTGCCTCAGTTTGCAAAGTTCTTCCACGAAGCATTGTGTTACTGAAGTATGCAAAGATTATTGAAATAAGAAATAATGGCGTATTTAACAAAATGACATATTTCTATGGTCTGAATATTTGTGTCCCACCAAAATGCATATGTTGAAATCTTAGTGCTCATGTGATGGTATTAGGAGGTGAGTTTATGCCTGGTGCTGAGATCTTGAGAGTGGATCCCTTGTGAAGGCAATTAATGTTCTCATAAAGGAGACCCCACAGAACTTTGCAGTCCTCCTCCCACCATGAGGACACAGCAAAATGGCCCTGACTATGAACCAGGAAGAGACTCCTCACCAGAGTATGGCCTTGATCTTGGACTTTCCAGCTTCTAGAAGTATAAGAAATTAATTTCTGTCATTCATAACGTACCTAGTGTGTGACACTTTGTTGTAGCAGTCTGCGTGGACTAAGATACATATCTAAAGGTCTTTTTGAGGCAGCACAATGATTTACTGAATTCTTTTCTTCCTAGTAACCTGCCCTCATGTTGCATTTCTCAGCCCATGTCTAAGTTTATGTTACATCTCTGTTCTCTAAGCCTTACCAAACTTCTCATAAGTAAATTCTTCACATTTGCTTCCAATTATAAATTTAACCTTCCTAGAGCGTGTAGGAAGCAACCAGAGTGATTGGTCCCCTGATCCTTGCTTTCAATTTTGTGTCTTTCGCATTCTTTCATTGTATTGTGCTTTCGGAAAACCCTGGCTTGTTGAGCCAGACCCAACAGAGTGAAGTAGTGATACTTTGGCCACCTGATGTGAAGAGCCCACTCATTGTAAAGGACCCTGATGCTGAAAAAGGTTGAGGGGAGGAGGAGAAGGGGGCGGCAGGGGAAGAGATGGCTAGACAGCAACACCAACTTAAAGGATGTGAATTTGAGCAAACTCCAGAAGATAGTGAAGAATAGGGGAGACTGGTGTGCTGCAGTCCATGGATTGCAAACAGCTGGGCACAACTTAGTGACTGAACAATAAAGAGTTGTCCAAACAGAACCAATGGGCAGGGCAAGCATATACCTATCATTTTCATGGTAGAATTCAAGTTCCCTAGTACTTCATGATCCAGCACCTACCTCCCCAACAACTCTTTTGTTCTCTCAGCAACATTCTTATTTGGACTTCCTACAGTGAATACTAAAATGGTTGCATTTCTCTGAAGCATCATGCTTCCTTTCCTCTGTGTCTTCTATCTGTAACGTGATATGCAATTTCCTTCCCAAGGTTGTAAGCATCTCAAACATCATCTAAAAACATTGTCTCCTTAACCATCCTCTCTCTACCTGTGGTTCTCCAGTCCTCATTAATGTCTACTTACTTATATTCTGTTAAATAATATGGACCGTGATTGTTTCTTGGAGATGAACTACACACACACACACACACACACACACGTGTGTGTGTGTGAAAGTTGCTCAGTCATGTCCGACTCTTTGTGATCCCATGGACTATACAGTCCATGGAATTCTCCAGGCCAGAATACTGGTGTGGGTAGTCTTTACCTTCTCCAACGGATCTTCCCAACCCAGGGATTGAACCCAGGTCTCCCACGTTGCAGGCAGATTCTTTACCAGCTGAGCCATAAGGGAAGCCTAAGAATACTGGAGTGGGTAGCCTATCCCTTCTCCAGCAGATCTTCCTGACCCAGGAATTGAACCAGGATCTCTGAATTGCAGGTGGATTCTTTACCAACTGAGCTATCAGGGTATATATATATGTGTGTGTGTGTGTGTGTGTGTGTGTGTGTGTGTGTGTGTGTGTGTATTATCTGACTGATNGTGTCCCTTCTTGTATAACCTCTGTCTCTTATACACATCTAGATGTGTATAAGAGACAGGGGTATATATATATGTGTGTGTGTGTGTGTGTGTGTGTGTGTGTGTGTGTGTGTGTGTGTATTATCTGACTGATGTGACACTTCAGTTTCTGTCCAGCAGAGAATAGATATCAATACATGTTTTTGAATGAGTAGTTATTAGAGTTTGAATTTGCCTAATAGGTAGGACCACCTAAAGCATTTTTATGGTGGTGGTGGTGGTTTAGTTGCTAAGCTGTGTCCAACACTTGGCGGCCCCATGGACTGTAGCCCGCCAGGCTCCTCTGTCCATGGATTTTCCCAGGCAAGAATACTGGAGTGACAGTAATTGCAGACAGTCTCCTGCATTGCAGGCAGCTTCTTTACCACTGAACCAGCAAGAAAGCCCAAAGCATTTTTGACAGATGCAAATACTAGTCAAAGAGAATTAAAGAAGGTACTAAACTATACTATTTCAAACTTGAACAGAAACTGAGGATATATTCTCTCACGTTTGACTGACACTATTATATATGTACTATTCACTCCTGGGAGAAGGCAATGGCACCCCACTTCAGTACTCTTGCCTGGAGAATCCCATGAATGGCGGAGCCTGGTAGGCTGCAGTCCATGGGGTCGCTAACAGTAGGACCCGACTGAGCGACTTCACTTTCACTTTTCACTTTCATGCATTGTAGAAGGAAATGGCAACCCACTCCAGTGTTCTTGCCTAGAGACTCCCAGGGATGGGGGAGCCTGGTGGGCTGCTGTCTATGGGGTCGCACAGAGTTGGATATGACTGAAGCGACTTAGCAGCATTCACTCCTGACATATTTTTTTAATTGTGCAACATAATATTGAAATAGGAGGTAAACCAATCACATTAATTATTACTGAAGTTGGCAAACATCATCTTATGTCTTTGTTTTCACTGTGAAATAAGCAAGTATGAAAAGTTTTATAAAAGCTTTATGAAACACTGGAAGTTAGATTTTATCAACAATTGAGAAGAAAAAGAGGGTGGTTTGCAAAGTGGCAATTCATTGAGTTAGTTTCTTTGTCATTTGAATAGCTTATTGTTGCAGCTTTTAATTTCACTTTACTAAGACATATTCTCTGCCTAACGGTGGTATCATTTAGTGCTTGGGACAGTTGCTCCCTAGACATTTATTTCAACATAAACAATTAAAAGGCAACTTTGGAATGTTCCCAAGCTAGTTATAGGATGTACTGGGAAAGGAGTTTAGTATGTCCTATGGAAGCCTTTTCCCATTGGTAAAATTACACATCCTAGCAAATATGTTTTTTCAAAATCATTCTTCCACTCAGATTTCTAACTGCATCTGTCCAAAATACATTTGCATTTTCCTCCCATTGAATTTATTCTGGAGGCTCATCCAAATAGCCTCTCATCTGGTGTCTGTAGGAAACAAGCCAATACTTCACAGGAGTTTGGCTTCCCAAAGGCTGGCTTCCAGCTCTTTTGGCAGTAATATGATCCAGTGCTTATGCATACAGTGACAACCACAATTCTGCTTCCTTTAGGTAGACACGTGTTCATTCTCCCTAATATATCTGGGTTTCAACCTCTTTATGTCAGAACTGGAGCCCTGGATGTGTTTATGCTGATGGCCTGACCCTACTTTTGCTGTTCCGTCTGTCCTCCACAGAAACGCCAAGGAACTTGACATGGAGCTCCAAACTGGAAACTTCACAAAAGAAGTTTTATTAACACTTGTATGACCAAAGGAGCCACTTGGTTATGCCTCATAATATAATGAGATTTTAACATATCTGAGAAAAAGTAAGGAAAAGAAAATAAAAGCAATATATCCTAGAGCTTTCAATCAAGCTTATTTGTCAGTTTAATGGACACTCTTTCATTCTGTCTGTTCCTACATTCTTTGTGTTAAAATACCCTTTGTCCTATGAAATGATGATGACAGTCAACAAGAGTTAATAACATTTAAATGTCCTTACTTGGAAAAAATCAAAGTTCAAAAAACTTATTCTTCTCCCCCAAAATCTATGTTGGAGATATTTGTCTATGAGATTCAGAAGATTAAGGATGACTATAAAAAAGCAGCTGTAAATATGGTAAGAAAACCAACATCTACTATATTTTGATACTTTCTAGCACTTTATATATTTTTAAAATACATTAACTTCTCTAATTTTAACAATGTTCATGGTGATATTTTATAGATGAGGAAATTGAGGCTCAGAGGAGTTTTGTAACTTCCCTACAGTCAGAGTGTAAACATTAGAGGTGGGCTTTACTGAAATGGTTTGTTCCAAGTCTGTACTCCTAAACTCTCACACCAAACCACTATACACTGTTTATTTCCACATACTCTACGTGGCCCCTGTTTATCCAGGCAGTTCTCTTGATTTCCTGCAGGGCCACTGTATCTTCTTAAAGTCACAGGATCTGCAACCATATGCCGACATACAGTGTTCATTTCTAAGAAAGCATACACCCACTCAGGTTCAACTTCCTGTGAAATATATAAAGCAAGAAATATGAATGTCAATGCCCAGAAAGTGGTCTGAAGAAATAAATGTATTTTAAGCTAAACGTTAGGACAGTTTCTGAACACAGAATTCACTCTATAAATGGGTTTAGGCTTCCCTGGTGGCTCAGAGGTTAAAGCGTCTGCCTCCAATGCGGGAGACACGGGTTCGATCCCTGGGTCGGGAAGATCCCCTGGAGAAGGAAACGGCAATCCACTCCAGTATTCTTGTCTAGAGAATCCCATGGACAGAGAAGCCTGGTAGGTTACAGTCCACGGGGTCGCAAAGAGTCGGACACAACTGAGCGACTTCACTTCAAGCTCTTTCAGTCTTTCCTGTCTGTGTACTATTCCTCCTTGAAATCTCCAACACATTCTTCTTACCAGTCAATGACTTTAATGCTTAGGAGCAATCCACATGTCAAGTATAGTTTCTTCTTCCACATACACTTTTTACCAAGAATAGATTAAGACATTTGTAACAATGACAACAATGCTATTAATGATAATAGTCAATATTAACTTAGCATTTGTGTTATATATACTGCTAAATACTTTACATAGTCCTATAATCTCATCTAATCCTCACAGCCAAAACATCATCACAATCCTCAATTGAGTAATGAGGAAAATAGACACAGAGGAGTCAGTACCACACTGTTATTTCCTAGTTAACAAGTAACATAATGAAGATTTTAAAATCAGTCAGTCACAAAACAACATGCATAATGAGAATGTCTAAAACACCATTTGACTGGTTTGTGTTTTTCTTGTAGCTTTAGTAATGGGAAATTTGAGACTGAGTTTTCAGGTAACCCCTGCCTGTATAATATTGGGACTCAGTTGCAGTTTGTATTCGCTTTTCCAAGGACTAAAATCTTGTTTACAATTTGCCTATTTGGCTTGCCTACTAGTAGATTTGTCCAATGCTGACTACAGCATTAATCACAGAAACTAACTTGTCCCTGGCTTCTTTGTGCTCACTATCCAAATGCTCATCAAAAACCCTCAGGCACAGATGGAAAGCAGTAATGCCCCTGCATTTTCATCTGCTGTCAGCTAGCACACTTTCCTGGTGCCATGCTCTGTTTGCTGACCTTGGCTTCTGCCTAACATGGAACTTATTCTTGCCACTCATTCTGGGACATATTCTCTATTCTGACTACCAGATCTAGTTAAGAGATCTCAAGCCTTTTCATATCCTTATCTCACTGCCATAGAATCAGTTTTCCCTTAAAAATGACTAAATGTAGTGTTGTTGTTGTTTTTGTTTTAAATGGCATACCTTTAGAAATTTTTTTGGAGGGTGGGTCATTTGGGTCATTTTTTTGGAGGGGTCACCAGAAATTATATTATGGCTTCTGCCCCAATTTTGTTCAGTTATATACGTGCATTCCCTTTTCATAATGATGTTCCTTCTTACCTAAACATTTTCATTCTCTCTGTTACACTGTATGTAATTTAACCAAATATTTATTTTTTGATTCCCTAATAAATTTCTTGCTAGTATTTTAGTAACCTTAGTAGTAAACCACGTGACTAATGTTAAAGAACATCTACTCTAGACTTTTTTTCTTACACATAAATAACTGGGGACAAAGGGAAGCTATGACCTGGGCTGAGGTGAGAAATGAAGATAGAGATAGAACCAGAGCTTCACTGCCAGTGGTGTCAGCTCACCTGGTGTCATGACCTGCAGTGCAGGTTCAGAAGTCTGAGCCTAGGAAATTTGAGGGCAGTAGAAGAGAAATAACGTGTGAAACATACAGAAAGAGAATATGGCATATGGCAAATTCCATAATAATCCAGGTTATGAACTTGTAAGCAGATGATTTAATTCACATGGTGGTCCATTCAAAATGAAAGTTCAAATTTGATAAGTATACATCCAATGATGATGATGAAGCATATACAATTATAACAACTATACATTTGTTTTTTTGGAAATATACTGAAAAGAAATTAATCAGAATCCCTGTATTTTTTGCAATACTCACTATTGTGTTAAGTTATATTTTATCCATTCCAATAAGGTGAATAGTATCTTCGAGTATGTATTGCACCTTGTTCTGATGAAACAGAGTGATTCTAGTGAAAAGGCAAGAAAATTATTACAGTGTGTTGAAATAACCAAAAGTAAAGTGAAGTGTTCCTGGAATAAACTCTCATGCATATTCATCCTTAAATAAATGTGATGAGTGTAAGAAGTATATCGGGTAATTTACAAATAAAATAATATGTTTTTCTGAATATTGTGACAGCTTTGGCATTTCTCATCTAAAAATATATATATTTTATTTAGCAATCATAATACTCCTCAATAAGAGAATGATAATTGTAAAAGCTTGAGGCCTATAAACCTGGATCTACTCCTAAAGGAAAAAAATGGAAAATCAAGTGTATAATTTCCTCCCTTGGGAATTAGTAAGAGGTAAGAAAGTGCCTTGTCATTATAAGAAACATTAAAGAACAAGGTAAGTCCTTTTAGATAAAAGAGAAAACTTTTTAATTATATAGGAGAACAAATTGGAAACAGTGGATACAAACTTGGGATATTGTTCTAATTTGGGACCTTGTAAATTTGTAAGAAAATGTGTGTGCATTGAGCTTCTTCAAGTAGCATATAAGTCATTATCAATGGCATGGGGTGTTTCATGGACCAATAAAGCCCAGTGAAATGCAGCCAGCCAAATGGGACTTTCTCTTAATTATAGCTTCCCAGGAACTATAGACTGTGAAGCTATAAAATGTGATGTGAAATGGTAACAGCAATTGAGAATACAAAGATTGATTCCATGGGTTGATTGTAGAAGAATAATTATATCACACCAATTATACAATGATCATATATAGGAAAAATATAGACTTCCCTGGTGGCTCAGATGGTAAAGAATCTGCCTGCAATCCAGGAGACCAGGGTTTGATCCCTGGTTTGGGAAGATTCCATGGAGAATGGAATGGCTACCCACTCTAGCATAATACAAAGATTGATTCCATGGGTTGATTGTAGAAGAATAATTATATCACACCAATTATATAATGATCATATATAGGAAAAATATAGACTTCCCTGGTGGCTCAGATGGTAAAGAATCTGCCTGCAATCCAGGAGACCAGGGTTTGATCCCTGGTTTGGGAAGATTCCATGGAGAATGGAATGGCTACCCACTCTAGCATTCTTGACCAGAGAGTTCCATGGAGGAGGCTGGCAGGCTTCAGAGTCAGACACAACTGAGCAACTAACACCTTCACTTTCATATATCGGAAAAAATAATATATTGCACCTTCTGAAAATTTCAATAAAATTATTTTAACCAGATAATTTAAAAATAATTTATACTGGCACTGGCACAAAATCAGAATTATAGATCAATGGAACAGGCTAGAAAGCCCATTGATAAACTCAGGCACTTATGATCACCTGAACTACGACAAAGAAGGCAAGAATATACAGTGGAGAAAAGGCAGTCTCTTCAATAGGTGATGATGAGAAAACCGAGAGCTAAATGTAAAAAACAAAAACAAATTTAGAAGATTCTTTAACACCATATACAAAAATAATATCAAAATGGATTAAAGGCCTAACTGTAAGACTGGTAATATAAAATTCTTAGAGGAAAACATAGGCAGAACACTCTTTGACATAAATCACAGGAATACCTTTTTAGATTAATCTCGTAGAGTAATAAAAGTAAAAATGAAAGTAAACAAATGAAATCTAATGAAACTTAAAAGTTTATGCAAGCAAAGGAAACCATAAACAAAACAAAAAGACAATCCACAGAAGGGGAGAAAATATTTGCAAGCAATGGGACCAACAAAGGGTTAATCTTCAAAATATACAAACAGCTAATGCAGCACAATATTTTTTAAAAAATCAAAAAATGGACAGAAAATTTGGATATTTCTCCAAAAAAAAAAAACATACAGGTGGCCAAAAAGCACATGAAAAGATGCTCAGCATTTCTAATTAATAGAGAAACTGAAGTAAAAACCACAATGAGGTATCACCTCACACCAGTCAGGATGGTCATCATCAAGAATTCTATAAACAATAAACACTGCAGAGGTTATGGAGAAAAGGGCACCCTCTTGCATTATTGGTGGAAATGTAAATTGGTGCAGCCAGAATGGAGAACAGTAAGGAATTTCCTTAAAAAAAAAAAAAAAAGATATATAACTATGATATGAACCAGTAATCCTACTCCTGGGAATATCCAGTGAAAATCATATTTTGAAAAGATAAATGTACCCCAATGTTCATCACAGCATTATTTACAATAGCTAAGACATGGAAACAGCCTAAATGTCCACTAGCAGGTAAATGGATAAAGAAGGTGTGGTACACAGATACAATGCAACATTAAGTTCAGTTTAGTCACTCAGTGAACCGCAGCACGCCAGGCCTCCCTGTCCATACCAACTCTCGGAGTTTACTCAGACTCATGTCCGTTGAGTCGTTGATGCCATCCAATCATCTCATCTTCTGTCGTCCCCTTCTCCTCCTGCCTTCAATCTTTCCCAGCATCAGGGTCTTTTCAAATTAGTCAGCTCTTCCCATCAGGTGGCCAAAGTATTGGAGTTTCAGCTTCAACATCAATCCTTCCTAAGAACACCCAGGACTGATCTCCTTTAGGATGGACTGGTTGGATCTCCTTGCAGTCCAAGGGATTCTCAAGAGTCTTCTCCAACACCACAGTTCAAAAGCATCAATTCTTCTGCACTCAGCTTTCAGTTTTCTTTATAGTCCAGCTCTCACATCCATATATGACGACTGGAAAAATCATAGCCTTGACTAGATGGACCTTTGTTGACAAAGTAATGCCTATCCTTTTTAATATGCTATCTAGGTTGGTCATAACTTTCCTTCCAGGGAGTAAGTGTCTTTTAATTTCATGGCTGCAATCACCGTCTGCAGTGATTTTGGAGACCCCAAAATAAAGTCAGCCACTCTTTCCACTGTTTCCCCATCTATTTCTCATGAAGTGATAGGACTAGATGCCATGATCTTTGTTTTCTGAATGTCGAGCTTTACGGCAACTTTTTCACTCTCCTCTTTCACTTTCATCAAGAGGCTCTTTAGTTCCCCTTCACTTTCTGCCATAAGGATGGTGTGATCTGCATATCTGAGGTTATTGACATTTCTCCTGGCAATCTTGATTCCAGCTTGTGCTTCATCCAGCCCAGTGTTTCTCATGATGTACTCTGCATATAAGTAAATAAGCAAGGTGACAAAATACAGTCTTGACATACTCCTTTTCCTATTTGGAACCAGTCTGTTCCATGTCCAGTTCTAACTGTTGCTTCCTGACCTGCATACAGTTTCTCAAGAGGCAGTTTAGGTGGTATGGTATTTCCATCTCTTTCATAATTTTCCACAGTTTATTGTGATGCACACAGTCAAAGGTAACATTATTCACCCATAAAAAAGAATGAAATGATAACATTTGAAATCAGATGGATGGACCCAAAGATAACATATTAAGTGAAATAAGTCAGTGAAAGATAAATATCATGATATCACTTTTATGTGAATCTAAAAAAAAAAATGGTACAAACGAACATATTTACAAAACAGAAACAGACTCACTGACATAGGAAACAAATTTATGGATACCAAAGGTAAAATGCAGGAGTGTGGGGAAGATTACTTAGTTTAGGATTAACACATACACATGCTTACACATGAAATAGGTGATCAATAAGGATTTGCTGTATAGTACAGGGAACTCTACTCGTTATTCTGCAGTAAGCTAAATGAGAAAAGATTCTGAAACAGAAGAGATATATGAAAAATATAATAGCAACACAGAAAGAAGTCTTATGTTTTCTCCTGTCCCTAGATTTACTTGAAAGCCAGAGATTTCTTCAATAGCTTTTTAAGGAATTAATAGAATCTTGGAACCATCTACTCTTTTTGAAAAAAAAAATTTAAAGGTTATTAGTGGGTCTATAGTTTTTATACAAGATACAAACTACTAAACTAGTTTCATCTCCTTAAGGCTCTCAAGCAGTAGTACACAGTATATGTTGTCTTCAAGAATTTTGTTGTTGACTGCTCCTTGATATTTTGTGTTGTCGTTGATCATAAAAATGAAACAAAACAGCACAAGCAGAAATTTAACCTTCATATTCACGGTATCATTCTTTATATAATCAAAAATGCGAACAACTTTAAAAACTTTTATTGGAGTGTAGTTGAAGTATATTGCAGTATATCTACTCAACTATGTTGTGTTAGTTTTAGCAGGGTGAATCAGTTATACATATACACATGTCCACTCTTTTCCCATATAGGCCTTTGCAAAGTATTGAGTAGAGTTTCCTGTGCTGTACAACAGGTCCTTATTAGTCAATAGTAGCGTGTCTATGTGAATCCCAAACTCCCAATTTATCCATCCATCCCCTTACCTCCTGGTAACCATGTTTGTTTTCTATATCTGTGCAGTGATGTGGATGGACCTAGAGACTGTTATACTGAGTTATGACATCAGTTATGTGCGGAATCTAAAGAAAGGGTACACACAAACTTATCTACAAAACAGAAACAAAATGACCGATGCAGAAATGGGAACATCTTGATGTCTGAACCTTACACTCTATAATTTATGTTTTCTGAATATTATGACATTATTTCATGCTTCATCTTTAATGAAGTATATGGTCATTGTTTGGCATGGAAAAATAAATTTTATATTGATAAAAGTTCTAAATAATAAACATTTTCTTATAAATCCCCCCCACACACACAGGTTATTACAAGTTATTGAATACAATTTCATGTGCTGTACAGTAGGTCCTTGATGCTTACCTCTTTTATGTACAGTAGTGTGTATCTGTTAATCCTACTTTATCCCCCCTGCTCCTTTCCCCTTTGGGAACCATGTTTTTTTCCTATGTCTGGGAGTTTGTTTCTGTTTTTGTAAATAAGTTCATTTATATTTTTAAGATTCCACAAAAGTGATATCATATGATATTTGTCTTTGTCTGTCTGATTTCACTTAGTATAATAATCTCTAGGTCCATTCATGTTGCTGCAAATGGCATTATCTCATTCTTTTTTATGGCTAATACTGCACTGCATGTATGTACCACATCTTTATCCATTCATCTGTCAGTGGACACTTAGGTTGCTCCTACGTCTTGACTATCGTACAAAGTGCTGCTATGAACAACAAAAGCAGGTTTTTTAGAGAAGAAATTTTGCCTCAAGACTGCAGTGTCGACTGCTGGTTGAATTTCAGCCTGCTGGCCTCCTCTGCAGACTTCAGACTTGTTAGCTTTCACAATTAACTGAGTCAATTCCTTAAATCTCCTTATATATATACATACACACATACATACATATACATACATATATATATGTATGCTAAGTCGTTTCAGTAATTTCCGACTCTGGGCAACCCATGGACTACAGCCTGCCAGACTCCTCTGTCCGTGGGGATTCTCCAGGAAAGAATACTGGAGTAGGTTGCCATGCCCTCCTCCAGGGGATCTTCCCGACCCAGACACTGAACCCATGTCTCTTACATCTCCTGCGATGGCAGGCAAGTTCTTTACCACTAGCGCCACCTGGAATTGATATATTTCTGATTCTATGGAAAATCCAGAGCAATCCAATCACATTGTGTACTTGAGTACTAGCAGTAGTTTTTAAGACTATTCAATCTGGATGGACCTTCTTGAGCTCCTCTGAGTTTGTACTAAGTGAATTGACCGCACTCTTAACTTCAATTCAAATGTGACAAAATGCTGTCTAGGGAAGTGAGACATGTTTGGGCTGTCAGGCTGCCTGGAGATACACACGGGAGAACTCTGGTGGGTAAGAGCAAGCAGAGAGCACTCACCAAATGAGACCCATAGGCTTTCCACTCACGACTTGGAACAAAGAGCTACGAAGGAGTAAACTGAGGACAGAATGTGAAGAAATCTATGCTGTTAAGAGCCTGTTGGGGAAGGACAGGTTTCCTAATCAGATGGAAAAGTGAAACGAGAATTTATCCCACAATAGAAGAACACTTTTTACTAAATAGAATGACATAGGCAATGAGAATACAGGTCATAGGCAACTAAAATCCAAGCCCAACATGTAATGTTAAACAAAGGCTCTAAATGACAAAATTGCCGCCATGTGCAAAGAAAGGTATTACTCTTTCCATTCTTTACAAGAGTAATCTAGTCTTTGTCCATGAATGAGTCAGTTTCCTAAAATACAGAGTTCTTTCCTAAGAAGACCTGCACTCTGCTTACATTTCTTGCGACCACTGAAGAGAACAATTAGCATGAACTCTTTCCAGTCTTCTAGTTTCAAAAAACTCAACAGCCCGTACTAGAAGTGATAGGGTAAAGCGACCAAGTAGGTGAATAGACAGTTAATCCCACTTGGGGATTTTAAGTAAAAAAAAATATGGGAGACCCTTGTAAGTTAATGATTACTTAAGAAAGCAGCTGTTCTTAACCACAAAACCAAGCAGGCTTGCTTGGCAACAGAACCATGCAACAGAAGCACGGGACATGCCCCCAAACAACAAAACAGCAGTGGCCTGAGACCCACATTCTGCCAGTGAGTTCAATAAGTTAATGATCCCTTGGATAGGCTCTCTGCACACATAAAAACAATAACGTGGACCTAGCTTGACCACAAAGGAACAAAACCCCCCGCTCAACCTGGAGGAGGAGCTGATGATGGAAGCATGTCTACTCAAGAAAGGCAACATTCTTCTTCTCCATCTCCTCACTTTTCCTTTGATTATAAAACTATAGTCCAGGAAGTTCTCTGGGCCTCACTGCCTCGCCCATCCTCTTGTAAGCCTCACAAGCATCCTATTCTTATCTCTTTTCCTCTAGCTGAATTCATTCTGCACTGAGACATAAAGGGCTTGGTACCAGAGCTTTTTGGAGCCCTCTGAAATAACACAAAATGATTTTCGAAGCAAGATGCCTCTTCAAACTATTCAGATTCAAAAATAGAAAAATGGGAGGCATAAGTCAAGTTATAATCCTGATCTTTCTGTTCCTTTCTGGCTAACTGCTCACCCAATCTGTTTTTTTTTTTTTTTGTCCTCCACAGTTAAGACTACATTTCCCAGGCTTCTTGCAGTTGGATATGGTTATATGATAAAGTTTTGGTCAGTGGAATGTGGAAGAAAGTCATGTGTTAACCAGTTCCTGGACTGCCCTCGCGGCCAGACCTCCCACAAGTGACCCTCCATGCCTTTTCCTTTTTGGCAACAATCCTGGAAATGCCTAGTGGAAGACAGACACCACAAGGTGGAATGAACCTGGCTCCCTTTATCACCACCTGGAGAGCTACCTGCTGACTGGAAACACCTGTGTTGGACTTCATCTGAGCAATAAACTTCCATGTGTTAAGTTGTTGTGATTAGGATTTTATCTGCTAAGGCAGTGAATTCTCAATCAACATGGTGAGTGTACAGCCATTATTTTCACTTTTAACGTACTGGAGGGGAAGGACACACGTTTGCTCTAATCTACTGATTGGGAATGTCATTTATAGCAATGTGGTTTATATGAAATGCCAAATTGGCCCCAAATGTGGATGTCACATAGAATTTAAGATTGAATATATGACAGAAGTGGCTTAGCACAGATTTATCAGTTAAAAATAATTTCTCAGAATTTTAACAGCATGGTTCTATTATTTCAGTTTTTCTTTCATTCCCATTTTCCTTCCTTATAGGTATTTCAAATTCAATAGGTCCACAGCCAAAATCCAATGCCACCAGAAAATCCTGTTACCTTGAACTTTTAAATCTATCCTGAATCAAATTTTTTACTGCACCCAATTCTCTAGTCTGAATTACCATCATTCCTCTCCTAAACCTGTAATTAATTGGTCTTCATGCTTCTATATATTTTAAAATTGTAAAATACTTTATCTGTGCCTTTATACTGGAGAAGGCAGTGGCACCCCACTCCAGTACTCTTGCCTGGAAAATTCCATGGACGGAGGAGCCTGGTAGGCTGCAGTCCATGGGGTCGCTGAGAGCTGGACACAACTCAGTGACTTCTTTCACTTTACACTTTCATGCATTGGAGAAGGAAATGGCAACCCACTCCAGTGTTCTTGCCTGGAGAATCCCAGGGACAGGGGCGCCGTCTCTGGGGTCGCAGAGTCGGACATGACTGAAGCGACTTAGCAGCAGCAGCAGTGCCTTTATACTTTTTACTATACACTACTACTACTACTACTATATAAATTAGTATGAAATTGTACATAATCATAAACATGGAATTGTTTTCAGTGTTTACATTTGCTGGTCCTGAGCATGTCATCTTTGGCCACTTGATGTGAGAACTGACTCATTGGAAAAGACTCTGATGCTGGTAAAGATTGAGGGCAGAAGGGGACAACAGAGGATGAGATGGTTGGATGGCATCACTGACGCAATGGACATGAGTTTAAGTAAAGTCCGGGAGTTGGTGATGGACAGGGAAGCCTGGCATGCTACAGTCCATGGGGTCACAGTCGGACACAAATGAGCGAATGAACTGAGCATGTCAGCAGCCTCTTATTGCAAACACCTGGGACTCTGTCTAGTAGTTGGAGTAGCCCCATCAATGAGCGAGGGATCAATACTCCAGCTTTCCTCCTCTCCATTTCCCAGATATTTCAGCAGTATTGAGTTTGTAACCCAATGGGAACCTGCTCGCTGACCTTGAACTGGCCTTTTTACCTTCCTGTTTTTACTTTTCCACATACCAACTGATGCTTTCTGATATCATCTATCAAATAAATTGGTATTAGTGAGAATGCCACATCTGATGTGTGTGGATGGTACCCTGCTGTAGCTTTAATTTGCATTTCTCCAGTTAGGCAGAGACATCTTTATATATATTTTTGGTCATTTGAGTTTCCTCTTCTCTAATTGGCTTCCTTCTTTTTCGTGTCAGTATCTAAGATCTATAAATTCTGGATACTAATAGTTTTCTGGTTATGGTCCTTGCAGAGAGTACCACTGTTTTCTTGTGGTTTGTAAGTCTTCCTCAGTATTGGTTCCTATTTTTCTGTGTGATCTGTCTTTTCTCTCTAGGAAGATTTTAGGACATTTCTTTTTACTTCTGATGGCCTGTATCCTAATTTTACTGCTAAACATAAAGGGCTCTATTTATTAAGTCATTTTTTAAATAAAAATGAGCTTCAAAACACTTCAAAAAGTCTAATCACAACAGACATACCTAATGCAGAAAATAACACTCCAAAGTGGCACTGTCAACAGTTTGCTGCATGCTTTTCCCCACACATTAACATTTATTCAACATTTTGAGTTGATACATAAGTTGCTTCTTAGCAGTTTTTGGCATTTTTCAGTCATCCTTTTTTTACTGCTGCAGATGTTACATTTTATAGACATATTAAGTAGTTCTTATTAATCAACATTTGGGTTCTTTCCAAGTTTAAAACAAAATTTTGCAACAAATATTCTTGGACCCATCTCTGTTCAGGAATAATTTTTAGAAGTGGAAGTTCTAGGTCCAAACCCAGAATATTTTGAATTTTAATTAATACTGCTAACTTACACACTAAAAAGGTTGTACCAATTTATAAGGCAGAAAATGCAATTTTTTTATATTAGTAATGTAAATCTTTGCTAATAAGATGGGCAAAACATGGTTTAGTTTTCATTTTTTAATTCTGTGATGTTTAGTTTCTAACTTACTAATTTTGGTTTCTAGCAATATTCATTCTCAATTTATTACCTTTTAAAATTTCAGCCATTATGCATGATTTCAGATTATCCTTTTTTGTAAAGAGCAGCCAATTCTTGTTCTGTCATTGTAACATCCTGTGAAATCTCACTGAAAGTCAGAAACAAAGTTTTTAAAGGTCTCAGACGTTCTCTTAACCATCAAAAGGTAGTCTTGTACCTGTTCATCACTATCCTTGTGGAATGGTCTGAGTGAACAGACTTTTTTTCAGTAGTGTGATCTATATGGAGTAATTCTTAGTCCCTCTTTTGATCTAATTTAATAACTGAATGCTAGTTTTTCTGTTTATTATCCATTTCTGACCTCTGAACTTAGCCCCTAGCTCTACAGGCTTTGGTTTCAACTCTTGCCACCAGGGGACTCTCCCACTTTGGGCTGTCTTGATAGATATATTCTACCCTAGGTGGTGCTGATAACCTATTCCTGGCCCTTAATGGGAATTCAGACAGTTATAGCAAGAAATGTTTTACAAATGGTATCTGATACAGTCTAGTTAAGATTAATGGGGAATATACAACTAGGTAAAAAACAGATAACTCCTGAGAACCTACTATATAGCACAGGGAACTCTACTCAATGCTCTGTGGTGATCTAAGGTAAGGAAATCCAAAAAACAGGGGATATGTGCATATGTATAGCTGATTCACTTTGTTCTACAGCAGAAACTGACACAACATTGTAACGCAAGTACACTCCAATAATAATTAATAAAAAGCGATTATACGGAATAAAAGTACATTGCTTAGAAATAATAGATCTAATGTGAATAGAAGTCTCTACAACAAAAAAATAGTTTTCCTTGGCAGGGAGAAAGGCTTGAAATAGATTGGAAAACATTTTCACATTAACTGTTCTTTTCATATACTTCAAATTTGTACTTAATGCCTTTTTCCTCCTGGACATCCAAAGGAACACCTGGATATCTGTAAAAGAAAAAGATGTATAATTAAATATTATGCAAATATATCACACATGCAAATAGTAAGAAAAACTTCAAACTCTATAGAACGTTAGAAAATGAAACGTATAATTCTTCTTCCTTTCCTTCTTACCCCTAATTCTTTTCACCCCCAAACTAACCACTGTTAGCAGCTTGTCTTTATCTTTCCACTCTATTATCCAGCTAATATGAAATTTCTTAAGGACGTTTTGTAAGTCTTAAACTTGGTATCAAATTTCTTGTGTGAGCAAAGGGAAAATAAAATTCAACCTTTAGCGGTCAGAGTGGAACTGAAGTTATATGTGATGTATGGATATTCTTGATTTCTGTTTAATTAGTAGACACAGCACTGCTCTACTTCCCCACTGTGTGGCTTATCGCAAATCCTTTACTAGAATCACTATTTATTTTTTCTATGCCCTAACACTCACTTAGGTTGGTGTTCCCACCAGCTTCTAAGTCAAAACCCAGGCCCTCCTTTGGGTATACACTTAGAAGTGGATTGCTGGATCATATGGTAGTTCTACGTTTAGTACTTTGAGGAGCCGTCATACTGTTTTTCATAGTGGCCGCACCGCTTTACATTTTTATCAGTAGTGTGCAAGAGTCCTGATTTCTCCACATCCTTGCCAACACTATCTCTCATTTTTCTGGTAAGTAAGTCACTTAGTAAGTGAAGTCCAGTAGGGCTCTTGAAGAGATAATTGCATTTCCATGTTCACTACAACCAAGATTTGGAAACTATAGCGACAAATGAGTATATAAAGAAAATATGTATACATAAAATAGACTATCATTCAGCTTTCAAAAGAGGACATCCTGCCATTTGTAACAACATGGATGAACTTGGAGGACATTATGCTAAGTGGAATAAGTCAGTCACAGAAGGACAATATTGCATGATTCTTCTTACATGAAAAATCTACAATGGTCAAATTCATGGAAGCAAGAGAGTACAAGGGTGGTTCACAGGGGTTGGGGGAAGGAGGAAACAGGGAGTAGCTGTTCAAAGGGTATATACAATTTCAGCAGGATAAGTAAGTCCTGGAGATGTTCTATGTGACACTGTGCCTATAGTTTACAATACTGTATTGTATTGATGAGGGTAAAGAAGGAGAGTGAAAAAGCCAGCTAAAAACTCAATATTAAAAAAACTAAGATCATGGCATCTGGTCCTATTACATCATGGAAAATAGAAGGGGAAAAGGTGGAAGCTGTAATAGATTTCCTCTTTCTGGGCTCTAAAATCACTGTGGATGGTGACTGCAACTGTGAAATTAAAGATGACTGCTTCTTGGCAGGAAAGCTATGACAAACCTAGACAGTGTGTTTAAAAGCAAAGACATCACTTTCCCAACAAAGGTCTGTATAGTCAAGGCTATGGTCTCTCCAGTAGACACGAATGGTTGTGAGAACTAGATCATAAAGAAGGCAGAGTGCTGAAGAATTGAGGTTTTCAAACTGTGCTGCTGGAGAAGACTCTTTATAGTCCTTTGGACAGCAAGGAGATCAAACCAGTCACAACATGGATGACCTTACAAACAGAATACTAAGTTAGAGACTTCACTTTATATGATTGTTAATATGAAATATCCAGAATAGGCATATCTATAGAGATAGAAAATAGATTAGTGTTCCCTAGAGCCAAGATGGGAGGGGAATAAAGAGCAGCTGCTAATGTGCACAGGGATTTTTTGGGGTGGTGGTGAAAATGTTCTGAACTTGAGATTGTGGTGATAGCCACAAAACTCTCAATATACTAAAAACTACTGAATTTTATATTTCAAATGGATGAATGTTGAGATGTGTGAATCATTTCTCAGTAAAGATGTTCATATTTTTTTCCCCTAAGAGTCAAAAAGCCAGCCCTGTATTTAAATTATAAAGAAGTCTAAAGGGTCACAGCTTTGTAAGATGTCTGATTCAGAGCAACAGGGTTTAGAAAGGTATTTTAAAGGTATTTAATATGAAGCTGATTCACATAGTAATTTATTCTTTTTGTTAGTAGCAAAAGAAGAAAGGTAAAAAAGAGGGCCAGCAGAGATCAATATCCACAGGTGAGAATCGGCAATCTAAGCAGTACAAGAGAAAATAAGCTGGGAGAAAGAAACACAGTTTTAAAAACTGTATATATGGTGGTGGTTTAGTCATTAGTTGTGTCCAAACCTTTATGACTCTGTGAACTGTAGCCTGCCAGGCTCCTCTACCCTGGGATTTCCCAGTCAAGAATACTGCAGTGGGTAGGCCTATCCCTTCTCCAGCGGATTTTCCCAACCCAGGAATTACACTGTGTCTCCTGCATTGCCTTTTCATACTGTTCATGGGGTTCTCAAGGCAAGAATACTGAAGTGGCTTGCCATTCCCTTCTCCAGTGGACCACATTCTGTCAGACCTCTCCACCATGACCCGCCCGCCTTGGGTTGCCCTGCAGGCATGGCTTGGTTTCATTGAGTTAGACAAGGCCCTGGTCCTAGTGTGATTAGATTGACTAGTTTTCTGCCAGTATGGTTTCAGTGTGTCTGCCCTCTGATGCTCTCTTGCAACACCTACCATCTTACTTGGGTTTCTCTTACCTTGGGCGTGGGTTGTCTCTTCACGGCTGCTCCATAGCACAGCCGTTGCTCCTTTGAAAAGGCAAAATGANCTAGTTTTCTGCCAGTATGGTTTCAGTGTGTCTGCCCTCTGATGCTCTCTTGCAACACCTACCATCTTACATGGGTTTCTCTTACCTTGGGCGCGGGTTGTCTCTTCACGGCTGCTCCATAGCACAGCCACTGCTCCTTACCTTGGACGAGGGGTATCTCCTTACCGCTGCAGCTCCTGACCTTCAACGTGGGACAGCTCCTCTAGGCCCTCCTGGGCTTGCACAGCCCCTGCTCCTCGGGGTGAGAGACGTAGGGACTTATTTCAAGTCACTGTCTTGTGGGTCTTTGTTACAGCAGTTAGCCTTTACCCTATCATGTACATGTGTGCAGCGTTGCTCCAGACCCTATCGACCTAACCCACTAGGCTCCTCTGTCCACAGGCTTCTCCAGGCAAGAATACTGGAGTGGGTTGCCATGCCCTTCTCCAGGAGATCGTCCTGACCCAGGGATCGAACCTGTATCTCTGACATCTGCTGCAGTGGCAGACAGATTCTTTACCACTAGCACCTCCGTACGCTAATGCACTTGCCTTCATATATTCTAATTCCTCAGGAAGCCCCATTTCTGTTCACTTGGTAAGCTCTCGGTCTTCCCTGTAGCTCAAAGTTTGCCTGCAATGCAGGAAACTGGAGTTCGATCCCTACGTCAGGAAGATCTCCTGAAGAAGGTAATGGCAATTCACTCCAGTATTCTTGCCTGGAGAATCCCTGGACAGAGGAGATTGGCAGGCTACAGTCCATGGGGTCGCAAAGAGTTGGACACAGCTGAGCACCTAAGACGACACTACTGGTAAGCTCTAGTCCAGCGTTTCTGTGAAGAACCACGATGCCCTCAGGATGAAGCAGAATGAATTCTTCCTTGCCTGTGTACTCCACACAGCATTTACTTGATTATATGCCAATACCCCCTGAAGGAGGGCACGTCAACCCGTTCCAGTGTTCTTGTCTGGAGAATCCCATGGAGAGAGGAGCCTGGTGGGTTATAGTCCATGGGTCTCAAAGAGTTGGTTCAGACACAACTGAAGTGACTTAGCACACACTCATTCATCACCAGTATCAGATGGCTGTAATTTGACTTTCTGTTTGTTTGTGCCATAAACATACTGTCCTATCAGCAAGCTGAGCACCATAGTCAACTTTGAATCTTTAGGCCAAAGTTTAGCATGTGGTAGGATGTTAATTGGGCTTCACAGGTGATGCCGTGGTAGAGAATCTGCCTGCAAATGCAGGAGACATGGGTTCAATCCCTGGATCAGAAAAATCCCCTGGAGAAGGAAGCAAATGGCCACCCGGTCCAGTATTCTTGCCTGAAGAATCCAATGGACAGAGGAGCCTGGCAGGCTATACCCCACGGGGCTGCAGAAGAGCCAGACATGACTCGGCAACTAAACAACAGCAAAGGGAGTTAATATGTTTAGAAAGGTAAGTGAATAATGGCTCATCTCTTCATCTTATTGTTCAGCAGTAAGGAGCAGCCGAAGGGTTCAGAAGCAGAAGAATGAAAGCTAGAGAAACAGGGTAACTTAGAAGGCAGGAGGAAACTGTGAGGCATGGACCCTGCTCCCTCCAGGTCTTCTGCATCCTCGCCAGCGCCTGGCCCTCTGTAGGACACAATCACTACTTCCTGATTGGCCCCAACCTTTGCTTATCATTATTACTTCCTTTTGTAAGATCCCAAGGAAGCTGTTACAGAAGGTCAGTCAGGAGACTAAAGGAATAGTGGGGGCGGGGTGTCCGATTGGCTGTTAATCAACACCCATCACTCAAATCATCAAGTAAACAAAGCTACCTTAGATGTATGCACATGTTTAGACATATGGCTTTACTTCAGTATCTTTCAGTGGATAACATGTCTCACAATTACATGATAGTTATTAAAACCCATTTCTTTATGTCATCAGATTTTCAAACAGAACCTTTCAAAGGAGACTGCTTCTCTCACTGATTCTATTTCTTTCCCATAGTCACGTCCACTCATGGCAAATATGGCACATGTTTCGTACAGTAACACAGGCTAGAGAAAGAGCTGAGAACTCAGTGGCCTTTAATTATTCAGGATTTAATCATGCAAGCATGTACAATCGATATTTGTTCTTCTTAATCTGATTACCAGCTGGTGGTGTTCAGTGCCTCCATCAACAGGATAACAGTACGACACATCTCACAGACTTGCCCTGGACTCTTCTAACAGGCTGATTGGAAGGATTTAAATCAGTTAATGAACTCATCAATGGCATTTTCAGGAGCCAAGGCACCTTCCTGCACTTCCATCCCATGACCATATTTGCCTGACATCTTGTGGCTGCAAGGAACATGACAGTCTATAAACGCAACATCTGTACCCAGTGTGAACAGCATCTTTGAATACTAATGTCAGCATTACAATTAGAACAAATATGAAACTGCCTACAAGATGGGTGACATGTAATTATTTCATCTAATTAAAATGGAAACTAGCCTTTTCTTTTTATATTTATGAGGCAAGTTGGAACGTGTGGTTCAGTTCTTCTAAGGGAAGGAAAGGGGCATCTATCTGGGCTATGCAACATCTGGCTTGGATGTCAACTGCCTTGGCCACAGAACATTTCTGCTGTGAAAGGCCCACCAAAACAGAGTGTGGGACACTGGGCTGAGGAAAGAAGGAGTAATTGTGGTCAGCTCCTCTGGGAAAGAGGATTTCAAGCTGAGATTGCTGGAACAAAGAGTGAAGACTCCTCTGAAAGACGGGACTGATGCTAGGTTTTATTTTCAATACATATGGTATAAATTTGTGGCTCACAAACTTTATTGTTTAACACTAGAAACATTTTGTTTAAAACCAAGATTAGGGGCTTCCCTGGTGGCTCAGTATTAAAGAATCTGCCTGCAAAAGAGACACAGTTTCAACCCCAGGAAGATCCCACATGCTGCAGAGCAACTTAGCCTGTGCACCGCAGCTATTGACTTGTGCTCTAGAGCGTGGGAACTCCAACGGCTGAGTCCACGTGCAGCAGCTACGGAAGCCCGTGCGCCATAAAGCCTGTGCTCCGAACCAAGAGAAGCCACCACAGTGAGACGCCTGTGCACGGCCACAAAGAGTGGCCCCTGCTCACCACAGCTAGAGAAGAGCCCTCACAGCAACAAAGACCCAGAAGGGCCAAAAACCCCGCAGGTTTAGTGTGGAGTCCTACGAAGTACAACTGCAGGGGGGAAGGTGCCTCGATTGAATCTGGGGGCCTAAGCTCTACTGGCTTAGCTTCCTTTACCCACCAGAGAGATACCCCCAAACCCAGACCTTTGAGGGAACAGCTTGGAAACTAATGGAAAGATATAAAGAGTAGACTTGAAACAGAACTCCTAGCTTTGCATCTCAGCTCTATCCCTTAGTAGCTGGAGCATCATTTAATAAGTCATTAACCTTTTGAAACCTCAGGTTCTTCATCTGTAAAATAGAGGAAATAATATTTATTCCACAGGGTTATTGGGAACATTAAAAGAGGCAGTAAAAATGAAAGTGCTTTGTAATTACGAGACAAATGATCATGTTGTCATCATTAGGCAGCCGTAATGGGTAGTCACGCAACCAAGAGGAACAAGTGCCAGACAGTGCCTTGCATTGTCCTCTTGCCAAGCTCCCTGGGAATCCGGAGGAATCTACTGAAAGTCTTGATTAATGAATATGTCTCTGAATAGCTTTGAAGATCTGAGATGCAGTAGAATGCTCTGAACACCAAAATACAGGGTTTCCAAACACATGTTGGTTCGCTATCATCACCTTGCTTGTGAAAGACAACTTTCCCTGAATCTGTTACCCACTCCCACCTTACGTGATAATCAAGTCAGAGACGTACACTTGTCTGTCTATGAAGAAAGTACAGAGTCACAGACAGGCCATAACCTGTCTCTGAGCACATGACAAGTTCATGACTGAGCTGGGACTAGATTCCATTTCTCTTATCACTTCAGCGATCATCCACCTGCCTAGGACAGCCTGTCTTATAAAGGATACTTGTCTATGTCAGTGACGGGAGGGAGGGGAGCTAGTCCTGCCCTGGAAAAACCCAGTGATGGGCAATTCCAGAGTCACTTCTAGGAGCTGGGAGCTGTCTGGGGACAGCAGGATAAAACAGTATAGAAACCTAGCATTTGCTTCCCTTGAGAATTTAATGAGTGGGAAATGGAATCCATTCTCTCTGCTGGGAATAGGAGCAAGAGATATTTCTAAGTGTGTCCAAGGGAGGAACAATCTTCACTAATCAGCAGTAGGATATCAGCCCTTAGAGTCCATGACTCTGAACACCCACAGTCCCATGAGAGTGTGATACCAGGTGAGGAGGTGAATCAGGAAATGTTGCTACCATGACAGCCAGCTGGCTGTTACCGGTGAGCTAGGATACAGTCAAAATCAGAAGACCAGGCTTATCCCATTCTGAACACAGAATAAATTCTCAAGCAAAAGTGTTTCATTTCCATTAGAGAACTTCAGAAATAAGCTGTCTGATGTGTGATCCTGACCCCCAAAAGAGGCTATAGGCAGAGTCAGCTTAACACCTTCTTCTTAAGCTGAAAATTATATGCTTGTATTGTGCCATTAAAGATAATTTAAGAGAAAGTGGATATTTAATTTAAAGATCCTTTCTGGCAAGGCTGAGCCCTATCTTAACCAGTATTTGAAGCCATTATATAAACCACCAAAATCAGAACCACAGCAATCTTGTCTATTAATGGTCCACACTCTTGTGCCTTTTCTCTCATACTCTTTAATGTTTGCTATTTCCTTTATTTGAACAAAAAGGAGAAAAAGCTCAGTTACAGAAATAGAACATGTCACACTTGAATTCAGCAGACTTTTTTTTTTTTTAAGAGAGACCCAAGGCAAAATGATAAATGGCTAATAAGAAACAGGGGTGCCTGGGGGCTGGGGA